>OX439396.1:4489349-4866849 GCA_949319315.1 Zelleria hepariella | reverse complement strand
CTCTATCAGTGTCCTGGAAAAGATCGACAGAAATAAGTAACCAAGGCCCGGTTTCTGAATTGAATTGAATAGAAACACTGGGTCTGTAAACAATGTTAATTTCTGTTATGCTAACAAAGAACTTTATAAATCAGAATTGAGAATTTTACTAAGTAAATACTTAACTATCGTTCTGTCACGTTCTTTGCTGGCAGAATGATATTTGAGTGCTTGCTTAGCGAATTTCTCAAATCAGAAACCGTCAGTTTGTAAGTTCACTCTTTATTGCACAATAGAAAACATTTAACAAATAAAAATTTAAAAATAACAGTACATATGGCGGTCTTGTCGCTAAAAGCGATTTCTTCCAGACAACCTTTGGATGGACAGGACTGAGAGCGAAAACGCAGTAGCAGCAGATGCACAATAAGAATGATATGATAGGATAAGAAAACTTAAATGTCATTTACGTATATTTACGTTGATTTCTACTGTTTTAGGGGTTAGAATTCAAGGTAAAAAGTGGGCAAGTCCTGCCCCGAGCAAAAAATTGTATCTCTTCTTAAGGCGCTGGGCATAGTAAATTTGCCCGCGCGCAAAAAAAATGCACGAAATCGATTCCTGTATCAAACACACTAAAAAAAATCGAAAATGTTCACATATCAAACCCTAGAATTAGATGAGGCTAACTAAAACAGCCAGTTTTGTGTTGATACCTTCGATCAAGGATAAAACTAGATACAACATAGAACTCTGAAATGTGTCTGGAAAAATAGATGTCCAAACTGCCTTTGGGAGCTTATTTGCTCGTAGTCCATGCAATTAAAGTAAAACTGTACACTAATGCAATAAGGTTGACATTCGAATATTAGACGTATGGTCGTGTGGCGGGCTATTTAATGCTTTCAGGAAAACTCTCGTGTCGAAATTATCAATTTTATTTACAATTTTCTCTTTGTACAATAGTGCCACAAGACGTATCAAAATCAGACTGAAGGTTGAGCCAAACAAAAGTATATTACAAACTATTCAATTTTAGAATTTCGAATTTTGTCCAAAAAGTTTCGTGCCCCACATTACCCCCCTTCAAGTGAAGCGTACGGCTCGACGAACTGTTCTGCCGGAGCGCGTAACGTAATCTTTCTTCCGTTTTTCTTCTTCTTGAGCAGAGGTAAAGGCACTCGGCGTGGTCAACTCTTCCTCAGGGCACATAAACGCTGGCTTCAGCCGATCTATGGATATCAGCGTAGTCCGTCTTGGATATTGAAGCTTGAAGAACTTTTCATGTTTCTCTAAAACTTCGTATGGCCCATCATACGGTGGCGTTAGTGGCTTTTTCGTAGCATCCACTCTAACGAAAACATGTGTGCACGTAGACAAATCCTTATGTAAAAACGTTGCACGTTGACTGTTGTTATTCTGATGCGCCGGCCTTATTGCTTCCATCGTATCGGTGAGGCGGCGTACGAACTCTGCATCGTTAGCATGCGGTTTCGTTGGCAACAACAAGTCTGCTGGCAGTCGTAGTGTAGTACCGTAGGTAAATAACGCAGGACTCATGTTTGATTCTCGCTGTAGAGCAACTCGTAGACCCAGTAGTACTGTAGGTAACTCTTCTGACCATCTCGTGCTTGAGCCTCTTGCCATTAACGCAGCTTTTAGTGTTCGATGCCATCTTTCAACTTGACCATTCGACTGAGGATGGTAGGCAGTTGTACGGATTCTTGTCACTCCGAGTACTTTCATCAGTTCTTGAAATAGCGACGACTCGAACTGCCTCCCTTGGTCGGTAGTTATTCGTAGCGGGCAACCGAAACGTACAATCCAGCCTTCGTAGAGTGCTTTGGCGACTGTTTCTGCGGTGATGTCTCGGACAGGAATTGCCTCTGGCCATCTTGTGCATCGGTCTATGATCGTGACTAGGTACCGGTAGTCATTGGATGGTGTCAACGGTCCTACAATGTCGATGTGGAGGTGCTCGAAACGGTTGGACTCTGGGAACTGTCCAAGTGGTGTGACGTTGTGACGGTGTATCTTGGCGCGCTGGCATCCTATGCAGCTTCTCGCCCATGATGTCACATCTCTGTTTATCGCCGGCCAGAAAAACTTGTCAGTCATCTGTCTTCTCGTACTTCGTATACCAGGATGGCTTATCTCGTGCAGTGCTTTGAAGGCTGCTTCACGGAATAACATCGGCAGGTATGGCCTCGGCGTATTCGTTGATGCTTCACATACAATAGGTTTCTTCAGTCCAGGTAGAGTAACTTTTGTAAACTTCAAGTTGCTTTTCTTGTAGAGATCTTGTAACTCTTGATCTTTGTCTTGCTCTTCGGCCAGTGCTTCGTAATCGATCGAGCTAGGGCACTGAATCTCATTGATCCGAGATAAAGCGTCTGCCACAGGATTGTTCGCGCCTTCTACATAGGCGATCTTGTTGCAAAACTGGCTAATAAACTGTAGCTGTCTCTCTCTTCGTGGCGTATCACAGTTACTCGGCGGCTTCGTAAGCGCGTAGGTCAGTGGCTTGTGATCTGTGTAGATAGTCACATCAACTCCTTCTATGTAACGACGGAAATGTTTAACGGCGGTGTACATGGCTAATAGTTCGCGATCGTACACGCTGTACTTCTTCTGTGCCTCACTCAAGCTTTTAGAGTAGAAAGCGAGTGGCGTCCATCTTCCTGCAACTTTCTGTTGGAGCACGCCTCCCATACTTCGGTCACTTGCGTCTGTCATGATCGAGAGATCAGCACCGGGGATCGGATGAGACAATATCGTCGCTTCTTTGATGCTGTCACGACATTGTTCAAACGCTTCCTCTGCTTCCGGGCTCCAAGTGATCGGTGTCTTGTCTTTCTTCTTCGTATTATGCAACATTTTATTCAGTTCTCTTTGTTTGTCTGCTTGACGGGGTAGACAGTCGCGATAAAAGTTGAGCATCCCAAGAAATCTTCGCAGCTCTTCAATCGTTGTAGGCTTCGGGTACGTAGATATTGCTGATACTCGGTCTTCTAGCGGTTGTATGCCGTTGCACAGTGGTCGATTTGTACGATTTAGGCGGCCAAAACTATTTTATGCTTTATTTCAGTAATAAATACGACAACAAATGCTAATCTGGTATTTTAGAGTGAATATATATGTTTATCCCTATTCGTTTCATTGAAAGCGTATTTTTCTATACAAAAAAACATTTCTGTGAAAATATTTTTGTAAATAGCGCCAATGTTTTTAAATTTTCTTTAAATCTCCCTTTGGTGTAAAATATATATTTTGAGTTCATTTGAATTATCGAAATCGGCTTAGTAGTTTTTGATATTTGGGTTAAGAATTATCACAATTTGTTAAGTAAAAGACGGCCGCACATAAAAAAAAATGTTTATTCTCTACAGTCTGCATGCCTATTTAAATTGAAAATAAAATATGGATGACAAAAAAATACAGTATACACTAAAATTAAATGGTCAACAGTTATTACCACATTAATATACTAAATGTTACTTACAATGTTAGGCACCGAATCATAAACAATAAGACAATATTTTATGAAAGTTTAACATACAAATTGTTATGTTACTCTTTAAAAGACAATTCTTCCTCACCGTCACTTTCCATGCATTTATCACAAGTGCCTTTTGTATTTGGCTCTGCAGGAAGCAAAAGCTCCAAAGTTTCCTGCAAAAATTGTTTTGATCGGATCTTCTTTTTTTTTCTCATTGAACTGATGAGTGGATCTGATGTCAAGAGTAACCTGTGATAAATATCAAGGTTACAGTCTTCGCGTGAAAACTTTCGAGCAAAGTTTAGACGGTATGAGCGAAAGTGCTTATTACGAGCTTCTGCAGCTTCCTCCGAAAGTTGACCAATAGGCACTAGAGAATTTTCTATAACTTTTCCACCATGTACCAAAATTTTATGCATGGTAGGAGTCATAGAATGCCAACCATATAACTCTACATACAGTTTTGCTGTCTCCATGGCGTATTCACAAATTTCGGGACATCTATTTTGTGACCGCTTGATATGGCTTCCAAAATAACTTTAATTCTATAAATAAAATTAAAGTCTATTCCCGTTATTTCAGCAGCCAGATGTGGGTTTTCAAAAAATCTTCTACTAGTATTGCCGTCATTTGTGTTACCAAAATTACATTTTGGCATATCTACCAAGATACCTACTTCTTCTCTGAATCTTTGCTGAATCTCTTTTTTTTTTGTTGTTCTAGCATCTTTTCTGCTTTGGTTCTTTTTTCACGGTATTTCCCAACGGGCAATTTATAAGCTAAATGTAAAATACTCTCGAATAATCGAATTCTGGCATGTAAAGTTGATAGGCCAAATTCAAGCGATTCTGGGTGAATTTCGTTTTTTTTACTTAAGTCATTAAAGTTTTTTGAAGTGGCTCCGCATATGTAGCATCTACTCGTTGATTTGGTGTCAGTCGCCGCATTGCAAACTTTGCCGTCCACCATGGTCATTTTAAGACTGTGGCTAACCGAGAATTTTTGCCCATTCAGTTCCAATTCCGTGGCTTTTAGGGACTTCACACTGTCCCGAACGTAATTTATTTCATCTTTTGTAATGTCTGTAGACTCTTTTATAAATCTGAATCGTATCGGGTGGCAATATCGTGGTGAAGAAGGAGTCGGGTTTTGCCAAACCATTTTTGTTTTGTCTTCGCCGCAAACAATTTGTAGAGGCACGAATGAGCTCAAAAATATATTTGCATCCGAGTCGGCGTCATTCATTAACTTTTGTTTGTATTGAGCTTGTTGTGAACCATCACAACCCCATTAATAACCCCATAATCTGCAAGGAATTTCTCTCAGTTTCTGTAAGAGTCATTAGTACTTCTTCGAGGAAAATTGATAATCGCGTGACGGTGTGATCTAACAAAGATTGTAGATCACTTTCAGCACAGGAAGCGGTCACTCGTAGCGTCTCTTTGGGTGGGTAACATTCCTGTTTAGCCTTCAACACTAATTCGTAGCACGGGTAAAAGCTTCTGTTGGTTGCTCGCACAATTTCATATTGACTTCGTGTCAAATCAGCGTCCACGCACATTCGCAGTGCCTCCCGAGGCGTAAGGGGATCTTGTGCCTTTGATTTGGAATGTCTTTTTTTACATTCGTTTGCGGCTGCAGGCGAATTTGTAATATCTTTTAGGACTTGCGAGGCGTTTCTTTTTCCTTCTTTTTGTAAAATTACTTGCGCTGCGTGAACTATCACTTCTTTGCCTACAGAGGAGCGAACTTCTTCTGTTTTCCTCCTTTTAGTTCTTTCACTACATTCACTGAATGTTTTGCTAGGTCGTCCTGACTTATTATGCGTTTTTATGGGCATCTCGAACGTTCCTGCTAACCATGCATCATTGCTTATAAGAAATTTTTCTAGCGTGTTGCGTGCTTTGGACCATCTCTTTTTTATTTCTGTTTTAGAATATGAAAATTTATGATTTATATACTTTTTGTCTTCGTCGGAGTCCCCGTAAGACACTAACAAATAATTTTGTAAGTATTCCAATTTGTCGTTTATTGATGGAGAGTTTTCCTCAATCATCTTATCAAAAAGATATCTGCGAGTTACTACCTCCATGCCCGAGTAACTTGATGAACCTAGAACAACGAAAAGGAATTTTAACGCAAAAGAAACAAAAAAGGAATTTTTCTCACTTTCTGCCTAAGTTAATGAATTATTATTTTTCTCGCGAAGTGGTCAAAGGTGGTGGCTATTTTTTTTGTGGTTATCTGCTCAAAGAGCTATACTATTAGAAACCATAAGGAATTTAACTCGGACGGTCTCGGAAGTACAACATTTTTACTATTGAAAATAAAAAAATGATAATATTTTCTATGAAAAAGGGCGATCTTTGATACGTTGTAACTGCACTAAATATTGATATTCCTTATCTTAATTTAAATTATATTTGAAGGAGCTTACCTGAATTTTCGACTTCCATCACTTTCACTTGTAACTGAATAATATCCAATGAAATATTCACTTTAGAATATCGGTTGCGCTAAGAGTGTCGAGAACGAACGCGTACAGCTTGCGCGACGATCAAGTTCCGACTACCTGTGGGGGCGCGCACGCAGTTCTAGGAACTGGGGAGGGGTGGGGTTTGGGCAGTCGGGGTGTCTATTTTTCCGGGAATCAATTAGTTTTGTTATAAGTTAACTTTGAGAAATGGACTTTTGGCCGCCTAAATCGTACAAATCGACCACTGTGCGTTGGCTGATACTCGATAGCCAAGGAAATTCAGCTCTTCTTTTCCAAACTCGCATTTCTCCGCGTTGATGCTAACGCCGTACTCGTTCAAGCGTTCAAAGACACGTTGTAGGTGTGCTTTGTGCTCTTCTTCGTTCTCGGAGTAGATCAGTATGTCATCGACGTAGGCAAAAGCGATTTCATCTAGGCCTCGTAGTACTTCATGCATGAAACGCACGAAAGTTTGGCATGCGTTGCGCAGTCCGAAGGTCATGACTGTGAATTCAAACAAGCCGAACGGGGTTGTAACGGCTGTTTTCTGCGTATCTTCTTTACTTGCCATCGGTATCCAGTAGTACGCTTTCGTGATATCTAGCTTTGAAAAGATTTTCTTGCCATGCAGATGAAAAGTGAAGTCTTGCATCCTCGGTATGGGGTATCTATCTGGAATCGTCACAGCGTTTAAACGACGATAATCTCCGCATACGCGTAGCTGTCCATTGCTCTTTCTTACGACATGAAGTGGACTAGCCCATGGGCTGTTAGATGGTTGGCATACACCCATTTCGACCATGCGTTCAAACTCTTTCTTCGCTTCTTTGTACTTTTCAGGCGCTAGTGGGCGTGGTCGAGCAAAGAGTGGAGGTCCAGTAGTCTCGATCTGATGCGTTACATCGTGCTTAGGAGGTATCTTTGTAGATAGGGGCCTGTGTATGTCTGGAAACTTCTTCAGTAACTCGCTGTACGGATGTGTTTCATTGACTAGATGGATCGCAGGCTCGTTGTAGGGTACTGCAGGCGCTTTTATAGATAATCCTGTCACTGTATCTACCAGTCTTCCTCTGTGAAGGTCTACCATGAGACGATGGTGTCTCAGGAAATCGGCTCCCAAGATTGACTTTTTCGTGTCTGCGATGACGAACGTCCACGTAAAGTTTCGTCGTAGGCCCAAGTTGAGTTGTAGAGTTTTTTCTCCATACGTTGCTATCGTTGTCCCGTTGGCTGCATAGAGGTTGTATGAAGCCTGCACCGGTTTTCCCTTTTTCTTAACGGCTAGTACTGATATCTCCGCGCCAGTGTCCACGAGGAAGTGTTCACGACTTTGTCTGTCCGTGACACAAAGGCGGTTACTGGCTATAACATCGACGCCCGCCGCGGTCGATGTCTCTACTAGTTTTTTTCTGACGTCTTGTTTTTTCTTGCGCACGGGGAATCGCATCGGCTTGCATTATCCCCATAGCGAAAATGAAAGCGACATTGCCAGTCAGGATCTTGAGGAGTTCGATGCTTCCTTGACGTCGAACGCGATCTTGCGCCGTTCCTTGAGTGAGATCGGTAGCGTCGGTTGAACGGACGACGGTGCAGTGTCTGTAAGCGCTCCTTTCACGCAGCTCGGCAATCTCTAACGTTAGTTTTTCGACTAGCTTCGATAAAACTTCGACTTGCCTCATCTCATCAGTCGTGTGTAGCGATATAGTAGCTATTTCATGCTTCTGCAGCTTACATGGACTAGGTTCCGTCTTCCGTGGCTCCTCCGACTTCGATGGTTGCGGATCGGGCATTTTCATATATTTTTCAGCGTGCGGGTGTCACCAGTTGTGGCGGGCTATTTAATGCTTTCAGGAAAACTCTCGTGTCGAAATTATCAATTTTATTTACAATTTTCTCTTTGTACAATAGTGCCACAAGACGTATCAAAATCAGACTGAAGGTTGAGCCAAACAAAAGTATATTACAAACTATTCAATTTTAGAATTTCGAATTTTGTCCAAAAAGTTTCGTGCCCCACAGTCGAAATGATGTTTCGTATTGTTCTATTGCTGATATCATTTGTTTTTTGTGGGGACAAGTTTTTATTGTGATTTTATACGTAATGCGGATTCTATGGGATTTAGTTCGGTGGTAGATACGCATAACAGATTGCGAGATATTTTGTTTGAAAAAAAGTGCGCTGCCTATTTTTTTTCATCAAAAATATCTTCAAAACGTTTACGAATCTCAACACAAAACTGGCTGTGTTAGATAGGTTTCACCTAATTCTAGGGTTTGATATGTGAACATTTTCGATTTGTTAAGTGTATTTGATACAGGACTCGATTTTGTGCATTTTTCTTGGCGCGCGGGCGCCTTAAATCTTTGCTGTTGTATTTTCTATAATGTCTTTGATTTCACCAGTAAATAA
Organism: Zelleria hepariella; assembly: GCA_949319315.1. NCBI lineage: Eukaryota > Metazoa > Arthropoda > Insecta > Lepidoptera > Yponomeutidae > Zelleria > Zelleria hepariella. The sequence goes on along the minus strand of OX439396.1, from coordinate 4,858,485 downwards.
CAAACGCTTACGCACGCAAAGACAATGTGCGTGTACATTGACACACAAGTATGGCTCATCCGCTTTCGTGAGATAAAACATCTTGTAAATTATGTAATAAATAAATAATGGATTTTGAGTAATTTACCAGTTTATAGAAGACGCTCCCCTGTGCCGTGGTAGGATGGAGGGGTGGTAGCAGATACTCTGGTGCTTGGGGTGTGTGATCACCTCCATTGGGATGAACTGGGAGCAGAACGGCAGTACATTGATGTCGGCGTTCACCTGAAAATGTAATTACTGTTATTACTAACTCTACCTTAATCACTCATCAGAACTAAAATAAAACAGCCCCTTTGCAGCTTTCGACTCGACGGCGCGGCGTTATCTTTAACCCCCCCGACATAAAAAGAAGGGTGTTCTAAGTTTGACCGCTATTTGTGTCTGTCTGTGTGTCTGTTTGTGGCACCGTACGTAGCACTTAAACGGTTGAACCGATTTGGATGCGGTTTTTATTATTTCAAAGCAGGTTTTCTAGCGACTGTTCGTAGATATTTTTTATTGGGTATGATTTAAACGGCCGGCAGTATATTCAGGTTTTGGTTGGCTCTAAAATGTTTTTGGTTGGCAAAAATAGCTAATTGAGCGGCAACTAGTGGCCAGCAAGAATTAAAAAAATGGTCAGCAAGTAATGTCATATTGGGCAGCTCCAAAATTGCTTGTATAGCTAATTAAGTATATGTTCAGCCATAAATGTAATTGAAAGACAAATTGTGAGCTACATTTAATTCAGTTTTGGCAAGCTGTAAAACTATTTTTGGTTGGCGAACTAACATTGTTCTTACAGCAACAAATGTACGCAACTTCTGTGCTGCATTAAGTAATTGAAAATGATTAAAATAATTAAAGATTACCTACCTTACCTACGGTTATTTTATTTGGTTAACCAGGTAAATAAAAATATTATGAATTGTATATTTAAATCAAAATGCTTTATTTACGAAAAAAAATAGCATTAGGCAGGAACTAGGTATCATGAACTGATTATAAAAAAATAGTTACTTACGAGTATTAAATTTGGCAATAACGATAGAAAATATAGATAAAAAATGTAAGGTGCCAAATAAAAAAATTCTTGGTTATTTCTTGTTTCCATCTTCTCTTTCGTGACTATAGGTTCAAAGATCAAGTACCTTCTGTTTTCACTGCCAAAAATCTGTGTCATATTACGTTAATCTTAATTCGTCGAATGACAACGCCCACACGCTATTCGCTGCTCGTGTAACCCGCTTTTCCTGTAAAATCGCACATCAACTAAACGTAATGAAGCTCATTTTAATTTATTTGCTAACCAATACTTTAATTTGCAGACCCATCAATATTATTGCTTACAGATATTATTTTTGAGCTAACCAATTGTATAATCTTGCCGACCAATTACTTATTCTGCCTATCGTTTATTTATTTCGCAAACAAATTAATTATTAAGCTGACACAAAATGTTATTTCGTGCTGTCAATATTATATTTTTTTGCTAACCACTTATTGCGAATCATTTTGATTTTATTGCTGGCAAAAAAATTGTTCGCTGCTCAAATGAAATAAAGGCTGAAATTTCTTGCTGACCAAATAGTTATATTGCAGCCTGAAAATTTACTTCCTTTTTTATTTCAGGAATTTTGATCGTTTCTTTCATGCCGACCATTACATCTGAAAAGGATCAACAATTTTTCTTTCCTGACGGCACAAACGTCGACGCAATTTTAAAAAATGTGTCTTGTTGAGTAGTGGGGCGTGGGCAGTAGGTACCAACCATGATGCACCATCGATTAAAAAAGCCTTTCAAACTCCCTAAAGGCAATTCAACCTTGGCACCTACTGTTGTTACTCTCCTCCAGAAAGGTGTAACAACAATGTTCTTTTTATTAAGGAGGGTTAAATTTTAACGGAAGCGAATTTTTTATTTATTTTCGAAGTAGGAAATACAAAATAATTATTAATTTTATTGTTTTGTTAGCCCGTAAACAGTAAATGAAAAGTTGAAATAGGTATGTAGCGACCCCTGTCGGGCGCACAGGAAACTGCTACATACTCTAGCTGTCAAATCGCTACTCGCTACAATCCTGCATCGCGCCAGCAAAATATCTTTCGTAGCTGAGTATATATAGAACGTCCAACTATGTTCAGTTGGACCCGGCCGGTCCCCAAGCACAAGATCTGCTTGGCGGGAAATTTCCCTTTTTAGTCGAGGAGCATGATCACCCGCTCCTCCTAAATTGGTGACCCCTGACAGAGCTTGTCAACCTTCTTCCGCTCTCGAGCACCCTCAGACCTCATCAGTCTCAAGCACGCCAGCTTCATTCTCACTTCATCAGTTCCATTACAGCCGACGTAACGTGCTACTGGTTCTGATGGTGACTTCTCAGCAGTATCGGCGCGGCAACCACCTGCATGACAGGTACACTGGTATGTGCGGTTCGCCAGTCCCTACCTGCCCGTGGTACAGCAGCCTTCCCCGGTTCCGACCCTCAGCGCGGCAGACTCCCCGGGGGTAACCGGCGGTGAAGTGTGTCTGCTAGCCGGCCGAAGCATCAACCGCTAGTCGACTCAAGGACTCAGCGTTCCTGGCACGTGCAAGTTCCGAGCACAGACTTCGATGTCAAGACCTTTAGGCTCAAAGGTCTTGGGGGGGAGTACTGTAGCGACCCCTGTCGGGCGCACAGGAAACTGCTACATACTCTAGCTGTCAAATCGCTACTCGCTACAATCCTGCATCGCGCCAGCAAAATATCTTTCGTAGCTGAGTATATATAGAACGTCCAACTATGTTCAGTTGGACCCGGCCGGTCCCCAAGCACAAGATCTGCTTGGCGGGAAATTTCCCTTTATAGTCGAGGAGCATGATCACCCGCTCCTCCTAAAGGTACATAATTATTTAATCAAATTATGTGGATCGAAGCAGCATATCACGGTTTTTAATACAATAACTACTAGGCAACTTAAGCCGCGTATTCACATTCAACGTACAATATGATGAATTGAGGCATCTAAGGGTGGTATTCTAGAACGCTACTTAAACTCAGTTCAAACTAGAACTCTACTTAAACTGTGTTTAAACTCAGTTCAAACTAGAATGCGACTTGAACTCTGTTTAAACCCAGTTTAAGTAGAGTTTAGTTGTGTCGATTGTCGATAAAACAGTGCATGTTTTGATGTGAATATCCCTCCCTTCATATCAAAACATGCACTGCTTTATCGACAGTCTGAACTCTGTTTAAACTGAGTTTAAGTAGCGTTCTAGAATAACACCCTTATAAGTCAGCTAAGACTTCTGATTGGTCATTTTATTGACGTGATCACGTGCAAAGCGCTGTACTCATTACCCAATGCTCAATACTTTATTGCAACCCTGTGTACAAGATCTTAAATAACATTATAACAGGTGAGGAACTCTATGACCCTGTCAGGCACAGAAAAACTTACGGTGGTATTCTAGAACGCTACTTAAACTCAGTTTACACAGAGTTCAGACTGTCGATAAAACAGTGCATGTTTTGATATGAAGGGAGGGATATTCAAATCAAAACATGCACTGTTTTATCGACAGTCGACACTACTAAACTCTACTTAAACTGAGTTTAAACAGAGTTCAAGGAACGTTCTAGTTTGAACTGAGTTTAAACAGAGTTTAAGTAGAGTTCTAGTTTGAACTGAGTTTAAGTAGCGTTCTAGAATACCACCCTTAAAATCTAGGTAAAAGAAATATCTTAAAACTAGGTAGGCTGTAATGAAAACCACCAATCAGAAATCACTGACATAGGTACATGGGGTATTTTTGGATATCCCTAGGTGCGAGTAATCTGAAATAAATTTTTGGACGTCCTTATTTGAACCACCCTGTATAAGTTACTCTATGGTCATAACTTTGACTATGAAAACGGCTTTACTTAATTTTCTCAACCACTTCAATAGGTACCATTTTGTATTAACGCAAGCAAGCAGTCCTTGGCAGGCCACTTTCAGCTGATTGCCGACTAATGTATGCAATTTACGAGTATGTAACGAGCTATTGCTCTTACGCACGATAGGAAGCGATGGATTAGTAATGCAAATGTCTGAGCGGTTTTACAATATCGGCGGGGGATTTTGTTCGAAGTGGATGGCGATGTTGTATCGCTCGTATAATCCGCGCGGGATGAGAATGGGATGCGACCTTTTTGAACTGAGACGCGCGCGGTAAGCAAACTCGCGTCGAAGCAACCTTGTCGAAGTAAAATCAAGTATAATTTTCGATTGACTTTGACAAGGTTCCATCCCATTCTCATCGCGCGCGTATTATGTAGGAAAACGTCGCGAGTTTGACGCAGTGGCGTAGCTGGGGCAAGGAGGGGCAATGTCCCAGGGCCCCCAAGCTCAGGGGGCCCCCTCGGCTTAGAAAAAAATGCTAAATCGGTGAATTTTGGGGCGCGCTGCGCGCATTTCTTTTACTTAGAACAAATAAAGAGGTTTGAAATTATTATTATACAGATTTCTCCGTTTTAGACTGAAATTTTAGGGGGCCTTTAATTGTTTTTTCTATCAAAATTTTGACTTGATAAAACCTGAACAGTTTAGTTGGGGTCCCAGTTTGTATTTTGCCCCAGGGCCCCCGGTGGGATCTGTCGTTCGTTATTAATGGGCATTAGGGAGCCGCTCCGCAACAACGAGCGACTGTGTAAACCGCACCCTTCACCTAGCTACGCCACTGGTTTCGCGTAGTGAGGGCTACCGCGCTCGGTACGGTATTTACCGATAGGGGCGCAGGTGTATCGCGAGGTCCAAAAATGACACTATTTGTATGGACTACCGGATAAGCCCCTATCATACCTAGTTTGATGCTTGTATGTTTTACCGTTTTTGCGATAGAGCAAAAAGTATAAAAACACGTTTGTTGTATGGGGACCCCCTTATTTTTTATTATTTTTTGGGTAATCCGACATAATAACACATAATCTGTGAAAATTTCAACTGGCCACCTATTACGGTTCCAAAGATTTAGGAAAAGGATTTTAATTTAAAGTTAGGACAGACAGATAGTGTAGGCAGAGTAAAAGGGTCCCGTTTGGCACCCTTCGGGTACGGAACCCTAAAACCGGTCAAGAGGGAGTCGGATTCACGCACCGAGGGTCCGTACAGCAAGTTTTTTTTATTGTTGACGTTACGGAACCCTCAGTGCGCGAGTCCGACTCGCACTTGACCGGTTTTTTTACCTTCGACTCCTTTGCAAGGACAAAAGGTTTCAAGTATCATTATTTTTCTTTGGCATTATCCTTACGCCCAACAGCCCAAAGAGTTATACAGAAGCACGATATCTTACAAACATGTCGAGCAAATCGACGAAATCTGGAACCAGTCAGAAAAGTTAATAATTTCCAGACAAGTTTTTCAAGTTGTGATTTTTCTATTTTAGAGATTCGCCTCATTACGAATACGTAAGTTTGCAGAAGTGTAGATCCACAAGTCAAAACCAACCGTTCTTCCTTTTCATAAGGTATCAAATAGTTTTCATAATGCCATCTACATTCCACAAGGCCGATTTGCATAAAGCAGCCAAAATACACTTTTTATCGAGTTGGCAAGTGCGCAGTATTTGTTTGACTATCAATTTAGTTTATTTAACAGCTACCTTATCTTCGAATTCGAATTACATAATGTGTTCGATTCTTGATCGTCAATCAAGTTTGTATACACGACAGCACGTCAGAGTGTACACTTTTTTTGTAAAGTCGCCTGTACCCGTAACGAAACTTCTATCTACAGCGACTTTGTCCCCGTGAACATTACTCGTACACACGACAGCACGTCGATCCTTACACGCTAGCACTCTATTCAGTTACGTTACGGGAAGTGTAAAGTCCGTTCGTTATCATAGTGTCACTTTGATATTTGCCGCCTTGGCGCGCGGCGGCATTTCACAAAAGAAAGTAAAGGAAGCCGACGCGGCGCAAACACGCCAGTGAATTTGGCTCGCCGCTCGTCATTCTATAAAGGAGCGTCGTCGTATTGAGAGGTTATGCTTGTGACTTTTGACTTAGTATTTTGAATTGAGTGTCGATCGCTGCGTGTAGATAAAATGATTTTTCGTCCGTGGGAGGATACCGAGGTGCCTCTAGATGAAATTTCGATTGACCTAAAAATTAAAAGACGAAGGTTTTGTAAAACATGTTAGCAAACTCTAGTTAATGTCCATCAGCATTGTGTTGAAATAAATTTGTCTGTGCCCATCACAGATACTTCAAAAATAGTTGGTATCCCAAGAACCAAGATTGCCGTCATGTGTACCGACACTATCTAAGCGAACGGACTTTACCTACGCTCTGACGTGCTATCGTGTGTACACAAGACAGCACGTCGACCCTTAAACGCTAGCACTCTACTTGGTTACGTTACGGGCGAATTTACAACAAAAATGTACACTCTGACGTGCTGTCGTGTGTACATAATTTAGGTACGGTCGGCCACAGTCTAGAATACCCCATGGTAGCTCTTACCGCGCGCGGCATAAGGGCGCAAATCGAACAAGAAGGGGCATCCAAGCGTGTGGCCGACTACAATACGCGTGTTTGGGCTTGTGTGTGTTTTAAGGGCTAACGTGCATGGTATGCTTTAATTGTAGCATTGTATTTGTGCGTACTCTATTTGTATTTGTGTACTTTTTAGTTTTAATTTGTGGAGTAATGAACTAGTTATTTGAATTTGTTAATTTATTATGTTTAATTTAACAGAAAATTTGTTAATTTAGGAATTTGTAATGGTAAAAGTGCAAATAGTTTATTTCTAATGTACACACGACAGCACGTCAGACTGTACACTTTTGTTGTAAAGTCGCCCGTAACGCAACCGAGTAGAGTGCTAGCGTGTAAAGGTCGACGTGCTGTCGTGTGTACTTATCGTTTGGAGCTCGTCACGTCATTTAACTCCTCAGGTTCTGACTGAAAACCAGCGCTACAGGTCGTTGCTATGCAATATCTGTAGCACACACTCAGCTCAGAACCCTTTTCATTGCCATGACACATAACGACCACTTAAAAGTCTAATTCTTTATTCAGGATAGTAAACTGACAGATGCTAACTGTCACTTTGCAAAATAATGTAGCCATATTTATTGTAATAGTGATGCATTCCACTCGTTGTGCGATTCAGCTCAGTCACAAAAAAAAAGCGAAATACGAAATTCCGCATGGTAGCCCGTGCGTCAGGAATTCCGGACGGAAAAAAAACGTTCGGAACGCAATATTTCCATAGATCATTTAAAAAACACATTTTTTAACGCATTTAACACTCCTCAAAAAAAGTGGACCAAAACACACTTTCTCATTACTAATTAGTAAGTTTTTAGTTAATTTCATATAATAAGCTTTTCATCAATCGGCCTATAAATCGATTATATCGATTACGCAATTCGATTCATGTCAAACTTTTTGTCACCACACTATTTAATTTTCACCAGAGACTGGTCACACCGTAAACGTCAGTGTACTATCTTGAATGAAGAATTAGACTTTAGTTTTTAATTTATATCTTTTTAATTTAGCCACCCTGTACTTGTATTATGGCAATTTAAGGGTAGACGATAGCAAGGTGGCGGGAAATTCAAAATTTTCACAGATTTTTACATTTTGTAGCTAAACTGAACTATTTTTGTTCAGCGATTTTTCGTTCGCGAGAATAAAACCGTATTCTTTTCATTATTGTAAACAACAGAACAACAATAATTCAGCCGATTATGTGTCCAGAACAAAAGAATTTCATTATTGTAAAAAAATAACAACAATAATTCAGCCGATTACGTGTTCTGGTCTACGACAAGTTTTTTGGGCAGTGCCACTGCTTCGTAGACCAGAACACATAATCGGCTGAATTATTGTTGTTCTTTTGTTTACAATAATGAAAAGAATACTATGTAATTGCCGCGAACGAAAAATCGCTGAACAAAAATAGCTCAGTTTAGCTACAAAATTTAAAAAACAGTGAAAATTTTGAATTTCCCGCCACGTGCTATCTTTCCACCTTAAGCTAAAAAATTTTCGATAACCGGCCGTTTTTGGCGGTTATCAAACATTTTTTAGTTTAAAAATCTAGAAAAGCATGGCGCATGGCTCATCTTAGGATATTTTCAGAAACTTCTTCTAATGGAAGATATGATTTTTTTTAACATTGATGGCGCTAGTTAGCCTTATACCGAGCCTTAATTCTGTTCCGAATAAAAATTATAAAAATTGGTTCGGAGATCAAGATAGACAAACTAACGGTCTCAGTTTTATATTGATTTAAGTGAGGATTGTGGGGTTCAAGGCGAAATTAAACCGGAATTCAAAAATGAATAACAAGATAAGCTATACAAAACATTATTGTGCACGCGAAGACATGGTGTTTGGAGGAGAATACACGTGATATATGCATGACTGGCATGGTCTGTCTGAGACTTTTGCATAAATAAGTAATCGTAAAAAAATGGGGTCCATAAAAGGAAACGAGTTTTTCGTCTACAATGCAATTTGCATGCAAAAAGAAGCCAGTTCGATCAAATAAGCAAACTAACGAACCGATTGCTGAGTTTGCTCACTATGTGCAAACCTTGGACGTACTAAACTCACGGGATTATTTCAGACACGAAAAGTACCAGTAACATTCAGTTTTTTTTTTGTTTTTGTTTTCTTTGCGGAGTTTGCTCACTATGTGCAAACCTTGGACGTACTAAACTCACGGGATTATTTCAGACACGAAAAGTACCAGTAACATTCAGTATTTTTTTTTGTTTTTGTTTTTTTTATTTTATTTAATATCACTCATCTACAAAGGTTGCAAAATAAAATTTTACAGAGCATTTTTAAAATTACCCTGTATATGCGCGCACGTCAGCGACTTGGTAATATATCTCTTTTTGTTCGATTGACGAACTTATGCCGCGCTCAATAAGAGCTATGTTGGCTTAGCGCGCGGGCCATTTTGCCTACTCTTAACTGTCACCTTAGCCACTGTTCACTGTCACCTCAGTAGTGTTAAGGGTAGACGATAGCAACGTGGCGGGAAATTCAACATTTTCACAGTTTTTTACATTTTGTAGTTAAACTGAGCTATTTTTGTTAAGCGATTTTTCGTTCGCGGCAATAACAAAGTATTCTTTTCATTATTGTAAACAACAGAACAACAATAATTCAGCCGATTATGTGTTCTGGTCTACGAAGCAGTGGCACTGCCCAAAAAACTTGTCGTAGACCAGAACACATAATTGGCTGAATTATTGTTGTTCTGTTGTTTACAATAATGAAAAGAATACTATGTTATTGCCGCGAACGAAAAATCGCTGAACCAAAATAGCAAAATTTAGCTACAAATTGTAAAAAACTGTGAAAATTTTGAATTTCCCGCCACGTTGCTATCGTCCCACCTTAAGTGGGTAATTTGACAGTTGAGGGTAGGCAAAATGGTCCGGGTGCTAAGCCTTACGGCGTATATTCTAGCGTGTCGCTTACTCTACATGGGCTGTAGTTTCCCCTGTGTAAAATTCGGTAGAATGTACTTACAGATTTGTACTGTTCCAAAACTTCAGGAATGACTTGTCCCTTGATTCGCCAGGTCTTGTATTTGAAGACGGGTTTTCCATTTTGAGCGGCTATCGTGGCTGTGGATAAAGTGATTTTGGATTAATTTTCGCCATCCGTATTGATTGGCCCTCTAAGGAGGTATTTTTTTAATCCTATTCATATGAAACAATTCATATTAAATGTTTGGTTCTTGAAACTATACCTAACGACATAAATACAAGTAAGTAAAACCATTTATAAAACACAAGGCATTTTTAATTTTTTATTTATTTTTGATGGTGTTATCAATAAGATTTTTATGATTACATATTTTACATTTTAGATTGATTGTGGGAAGTGTACCAAATGGAAAATGGTTTTTACAGTGGTGCTTGACTTCGGGAAAACTACCACCAGCAGACGCAAAATAGAAGCGGAAAAATGTCTATTTCATTACTAAAGAATAATTTATTTGTCAGAAAAATATTGCAACCTGTTTTATGTTTACACATTTTACGTTTAATAAACCAGAATAAAATAGACCAAACATACCTAATGGATCCTCCCGGTTGCCTTTGTCCAACACGGTGAAGACACCAACAACCTCGTGTCCATCCTTCTGCAGCAACTTAAAGACCTCAGCTGCGAAGGTACTCTGACCGATGATGGCCACACGTAGGCTCTTCTTCGGTGCCTGGAACAAGACCATTTTTTAAAGAAGTAACGTTAAAGTAATTGACCCCCCACCATATTCGGCAAAGCCTGTTTCATTGGAGAAAATGTAGGATAACCATTTTATTTTTAATAAGTATATGGCTAACAGTAAATAAGTTGATAAGTACAGTAGACTGTATAGCCTATTACCTACGAAAAAAGAAAACCATAGAATTCGCGCTTCGAACATATTTTGTTTCTAAAACGGTACAAAAAAGATTACAGTCACTCAATTGATAGACACGTAACATTTAGCCAATTAAATTAGCACAAATCATAAAAGGCTCCTGATTGGTTCTCATTCAACACTGTGCCAGACCGTGATTGGCTGAAACACAGTGACATATACTTTAGTGCGTCACACCCACTCGTCGTTGGAGGTTTTCATGCGATAAGGAACCAGTCAAATTATACTTACGAAAATCCTGCAGATCTTCTCTAAGCTAAAAATATGTTTACGGTGGGACGATAGCAACGTGTCGGGAAATTCAAAAATTCACAGTTTTTTTACATTTTGTAGTTAAACTGAGATTTTAGTTTTTCAGCGATTTTTCGTTCGCGGCAATAACATAGTATTCTTTTCATTATTGTAAACAACAAAACCACAATATTTCAGCCGATTATGTGTTCTGGTGTACGAAGCAGTGGCGCTGCCCAAAAAGAATAAACTAGTTTCGCCTAGGCCAAACTAGTTTATCCGAACGTCGTATGGATAAACCGGTTTGTCCTAGGCCAAACTAGTCTTGCCGAAGCTCGTAAGGAGAAACCAGTTTAGCCTAGGCCAATCTAGTCTGGCCTAGCAAGAATATGTAAGCTTCAGGATAAACTAGTATGGCCTAGTCCGAGCTGATATTGAAGAATGATTAGGTATGAATGTTACCATATCTCGTAAACTAAGAGGTTTAGCGCAAAAATAACGAAATTTTCGAACCCCTTAATAACCCCGGAACCAAGCCTTTTACTTCTATACGTGTTCTAAAAACCGACATACAGGGTGTTAAACATACAGGGTATTCCTGAAAGTGTGACAGACAGTCGAAAAATATTGAAAACAAAGGTTAGGTCAGTACTGGTCAAACTGGTTTCTCCATACGAGCATAGGGCTAGACTAGTTTAGCCTAGGCCAAACTAGCCCTATTTAAGTAGGGGTAATACAGATTCTACTTATTTATGCTAGCCTAGTACTTTTTCTTAAAATTAACAAACCCGCCGTAATTATCTGAACAGTAGGGGACGAATTTAGAGGCCGAATTTGAAAAAGTCTACATTCAAAAAGTCTACGGTATGTCCGGTTTTGTCCGGTTTAAATGACAATTCGTAAACAAAAAGAGGTATGTCAGTGTGTCGCCAACCAAACCTACTGACCTAGCCTTTGTTTTAAATATTTTTCGACTGTCTGTCACACTTTCAGGAATACCCTGTATGTTTAACACCCTGTATGTCGGTTTTTAGAACACGTATAGAAGTAAAAGGCTTGGTTCCGGGGTTATTAAGGGGTTCGAAAATTTCGTTATTTTTGCGCTAAACCTCATAGTTTACGAGATATGGTAACATTCATACCTAATAATTCGTCAATATCAGCTCGGGCTAGGCCATACTAGTTTATCCTGGAGCTTACATATTCTTGCTAGGCCAGACTAGATTGGCCTAGGCTAAACTGGTTTCTCCTTAAGAGCTTCGGCTAGACCAGTTTGGCCTAGGACATACCGGTTTATCCATACGACGTTCGGATAAACTAGTTTGGCAGCGAAACTAGTTTATCCTTAAATCGGGTTTGGCCGGTAACATATACATAGTTTAACACATCCAACTTAATTTCATTCGTCTGTCGATGTCATTCGTCTGTCGAAAATTGACAGACGAATGACATAATCGACAGACGAATGACATAGTCGACAGACGAATGAAATAGAAGTAGAAAGGTAAAAAGTGACACTTCATAACAGATATCTATCTATAACTACTAAATAACAATAATCTATCGATATCTGTGCTAAATTCTCTTTGGTTTGACCAGTATGTACTTAACACAACATCAACACAAAAACGTATGAAGTGACAGTTTTCAAACCTACTAAGAAATTCCTAAGGCGTCCCAACTAATTATTTTTATTTTTCTTACTGGTTTGGGGTACCTACTTATAGTTTTGCACAACACAATCCAATGAAAATTAAAAGTGAAAATCAAATCTGTAAGTTGGAATAATAACATAATTTAATACAGTAAGTTATGTAGGTACATATCGTACCTGCTTCATTTGGCATAATACCATCCCTATAGACAAAATGTGATTATTATTTTTAAGGTTTTATTGAAGTTATCGGTGTACTTACACGTGAAAAGTTATTCCAGTATCTTTACGACGACGATCTGTGTGATTTTTACACCACTTCACAACACATGAAGGCATTTTTACGAAAATCTTGTTCTAGAGAACTCGATCAGCTGTCCACGGTTGTCACGACCGAACTGAAACTGCTCTGTGGTACAGTTTTTATGCCCCGCCCACAGCGGGACAGTTTTCATAGTGTCAGAAACGAGCTTATGTTATTATTCTATGGTTTTCTTTTTTCGTAGCCTATTACAGAAAGGTCCCGTCAAACTTTAGGGTATATGTAGTTTTACTCAACATTAGAAACGAAACGGTTGGTGGGTCAAGTTAGGGGCGGGTTTCAACTCATTACTTTTATGTAAGTAACTTTTATGCCTAATTGTATCTGGAATTGTTTGAGTAAAATGTTTAGACTTATCTATTGTTTTAGACTGGTGAAAATAGAGGCATGATACACAAAATATATAGCAAAAAAAAATGTGTACTAAAAACTCATAAAAGCGAACCAAAACAAAGATAAAGGTTAGTCGGGGTTCAACGACCTTTTAGCCGTTAAAATAACAATAATTTAAAAGATAAATTACCTCGTTATCCAGCGCAACAGGTGGCATGTTTGATTTGTGCCAAAAACTAATCGCAAATGTAAATCAAATCGTCCTTCACTTTTCGTGTAGCTCCACCACGCTCGCAGAGTTCGTTCGGACTAACTTGATATTCATCCGCGCGATGCTATTTATTGGTGCCCGCCTCCATCATCATCTCGTGACCTCAACCTTCACGATCTCGATAAATAAAACACAAATAATTTTCCAAGCAAAAATTTCACACGGCTTCTTCTCATGATAGCCATTCGCCCGATTCGCCGTCCCGCCAAAACAGCGGATGACATGACTACCAAAAGCTGTCATAACAAAAAGAAATGGGCCAATCACAAACAAGACACCTTTTGAAAAAGTTGTTTCTGTTTAACTATTGGTTGAAATCCAGCCAATCACAACGGAGTGTGTAAAAATGCGTTCAAAAATCTTTGAACTTTCGTTCAAAATCATGAGTTACTTTACACACTGTGATCGTTTTTTTCCACTTTTTTTCCCATAATTTTGTTGGTGCCAAATGATGTCCATCCATCCCAACCATGACTGTGAATATGATGCAATGCACAATCTAGAGGTGAAGCAATAAACGGAAAGGCGAACACAAGCAAGATCTGTGCTATCTATCACTCTCCCAGGAATATGGGCTCATAGAACCAACAGTAACCAGTTATAAGCGGACAGATAAATTACGCCTTTAGGGTCATCGGTACAATCTTCCCGATAACAATTAGGCTCATTCCACGGTAATTGATACCAGATAGGACAAAAATTAATTTAAGAATATGTGCATTCAAACACTTAATTATAAAAGCTATTATATACATCTTTCACATTCTTAAATAAAAAAAACTACTTTTATTCGATTATATGCAAAATATTATCATAACATCGATCATGCCTCTAACTTGCTCTAGGAATATTTTTTTATCCATATTTGCAACACTGGTTTCCGTTGTGTATGGTCTAGAGTGCGCCAATAGGACTGTCATTCGAGAGCATCATTCATCGGCTTTTTTAACGCCAAATTTTGGATTTTTTTATGTAAATACTTGGCTTTTTATTGATTATTATTCTTAAGCAGGCTTTAGTGTCACGCCCGTCACAAAATACATGTAAATGTTTTACCCAGAGAGTCAAAGCAGCTTACACATCGTAAATTTGCTTATTAAAGTAAGGATATGTCGCAGGGGAATGTGTGCAAATTGATTTTAAGTGCCATAACATTCTTGTTTAGCTATAGGAAGGTAATTATTTTGGTCACACCCGTCACATGTCACACCCATCACTGTTTTTGCTCATTCATTTTATGAAAATTTTATGAAACATTGGGCCACGTAACTTAGTACTAGGCCAAGACATGTTCAGTGAGGGTAAATTTATTTTATTAGGATTACTACAGTGTATTTTCTGTGTGATGCTTGGTTATAGCATAGGTAGCTTTTCTTTTTTACTTAGAATGGACGCTGCTGCAAGGAAGAGGAAGAGTAGAGTGACCCTGAGAAATGCCGTTCGTTTTTGGAAAAAGAGAAAGTCAGGGTTAAGTGTAGTTTATTTAGCATCAAAATGATCTCGTCACACCCGTCACATAGGTCAGTCACACCCGTCACGACGTAATTCAGGATTTAAAAGCTGATTCTAGCATACATACTTTAAATAAATTGTTGCTAACATAAAGAAAAAAGGCTCAACTATATGAATGATTCTAATTATTCAAGTTAATATGTCATAAAGAGCAGAAATATTGTGTTTCTTTCAAGCAGAACTAAATCTTGCCTGCGTACCCGTCACACCCGTCACGGAGACTAATAATACTATATCTTCTACAAATTAAGTTTAATTGGAAATTTTAGTTTTACATTCAATAAATGGCTTCAAAGCCTAATGGTTTACATTCACACTTAAATCATCCCTTAACAATTATAGGAATAACAGCACAAAACATTAGTAGAAATGTCACACCCGTCACCGTGGAATGAGCCAATAGAATAATATTCAACATCTGAATAAGTACAGTCAGAAGCGTAGGTACCTAAGAAGACCCGAATTTAAGCATACTGTCGGTCTACAGATACACTTTAAAATTTTTCTCGTATTAGAGGAGCACGCACTCCTTCCGAGATTCGGTCAACGAGTAGTGGCGTACGTAGCTAGGTAACCAGGGGCCCTGGAGCGAAAAACAAACTGGGGCCCCAACTAAACTGTTAAGGTTTTATCACGCCAAAATAGTACCTAAAGACAGGTACCTAAATAAAAAAAAAACTATAGAATACTTTAACTGAAAATCTAAGTCTAAAACGGAGAAAATAACCCTTGAATGTTATTTGTTCTAAGTAAAAGAAACGCGTGCAGCGCGCCCGAAAATTCACCGATTTTAGCTTTTTTATAAGCCATGGCAAGGAGCCTACCTACTACCATTCCTCAAAAAAATACCGATTTTATCCTTATATAATTATCGTAACCGAGATGCTCTTAATTTATGCAAAGGACCACGTGATCCACGTTTTATCCATTTGTTCTAACGCGCGCCCGAACATAGGTGCACCTATCTATTCTATTTCACCAAAAAAAATTAAAAAATTCACCAAAATAGACAACCGCGGTCTCCTTTGCAATAGAGCAAACGCGCGCTATAAAATTCACCACTTTTACCCTTTTTTCAAGCCGCGTGTAGGGCGATATTGAAATCCCTGACCAAGATTTTCTTCAAAAATATGGCCTGAAATGCGCGCGCAGCGCGCCAGAAAATTCACCGATTTTGTTGTACAAAAATAAACATGGGTCTTAGGGGGCCCCCTGAGCTTGGGGGCTCTGGGACATTGCCCCTCCTTGCCCCTATGTAGCTACGCCAGTGAACGACAAGCTAGGATAACCCATAGTAGCTCTTATCGCGTACGTCATAAGTGCGTCAATCGAATAAAACCGGATAAATGCGAGTTGAAATCGCTTTGAGACGGTTCCGTACAATGTAGGTACCTATATTCTATTCGTAGCAGATTTTCACACACACATAGTCAACGCATAAACGTTCAAAGCTAGCTAAGATATCTACACAGTCGAAAGTCCAAACCATACCGCGGTCCGCGACATGCGATGTAGGACTGTGGAGCGCCATCTGTTGGCCTAGTCTAGGAACTAATGCCACAAAATTAATATTTATAAACCATCGACTTCTTAAAGGTTTTCCTGTAACTTATAGGTAAAGACCTATTTTCTGTATGTATTTCAAAACATTAGTCCCAGTAAGTAGTTTCGGAGACCCCAGCTTGTGGCCGACTGTACGCGTTTGGTTCGACTCTGTTATCTTTATTTGCACTCGAGCTCGAAGGAGCTGTAGCAACAGCGGTAGGTACCTATTAGGTTAATTAGAGTTAAGAGAGCAACTGCATACTTTATCGTTTAGATCCAGTCGGAAGTAGCAACAGTCGACGGCACATCAAACTACATACACCGTGGAATTTTAGTGCTTTTAAAGCCGAAGGTATTTTGTTGCACTGGTGATTCTGAGCCAAATTATACAATTTCATTCCAAAACGCGCGAAAAAAAATTCACTTCTCCATACAAATGATGTCGATTGGCGATTGCCGTTTGTATTGGGAAGTGTTTTTTTTTCGCTCGTTTTGAAGTAAAACTTTGGAATTTGGCTCAGAATCACGAGTGCAACTAAATACCTTCGGCTTTAAAACCACTAAAATTCCACGGTGTATACGCGTGCCCCTATTCGCTTATTCAATTCAATTCAAAAGTAAAAAAAAAAGAAAGAAAAAAGGAAGAAGAGAGGTCCTGAAAGAAGGTCAGAAAGGGATCAACTTTTACTATGGGGCCAAGCGCGGAATCACGAAAAAAATATCCGCAAGAACTCTACGATATTTTTAATTGAACCTGCTGATATTTCATTTTGTATCGAAGTGCATTACATCAATCCTGGGCCCTTAGCCTGTAACGCAATGGCGGGTCGATGGCGTCCCGGCAGAAGGACCAAACCGGAGTTTCCTCGTTTTTCTCCTACAACCAGAGAACTAATCCTCTAGAACTAGAATAATAATATTCTTTGCAGTACTACAAAAACATTAAAAGGACAGACAGCGTTAGTAAATCGTAATTGAAGCCGTCAACTGACAGTCCATTTTGGCACCATTGCGTTACAGGCTAGAGGCCCAGCAAAGTTTCTTTCCATTAAAAAAAAGCCAGATTTACTCCATTTTAAGTCTAGCTATTTACTTCATACAAAAGTTTCGCGTATTATCGTGAACTGGTTAAAACCGGAGTTCGGAGACTTGTTTTGCGGATAAAATAATGTTTTGATACACATTGACCCCGCGATGAGCCGTGGCTTTGGTGGAGAAAAATAACCCGTATCAATGCCTCTACTCAATGCATCGTTCACACTGTGAAGTGCAAACAAGTATCAAATCAAGTAAGGTAGTAAAGATTTTTGTAAGGTTAAAAAATTTGCTCGGGACAGGTCGTCTCGTACACGCACTCTACCAATGGCCCGTTTTCAACTGACTGTTAACTAACGCTGAATAGGGATTTTTCCAAGTGTCAAATTTGACAGCGATTCGCGAATTATCGCGCAACTAGATCTGTGGTTTGTATGGAAACCACAGATTAATAGACTGATTTTGACAGTTATTCGGGCTATTTTTGATGCCTGGAAAAAACCCCATTCAAAGCCCTTGGTAGATGGCGCTCGCTTAGGCTTGGCCATACAAGAACCGGGATGTGGCTGTCGAATTTCGCTTACACGGATTAATATTATCTTCAGAAAAAGCGAAATTTGACAGCCACAGCCGTGAAAACTTCAATCTGTATAATCTTGCCAAGCACGGGTTAGGTTAGGTTAGGTAATTATAAAAGTAAGGTAGTGCCCTCGTTGGCATGCTGCATGGGAGCCCATATCGAGGATTATACTAGATATACAAGGTGTTACAAAAAGAGCGGTGGTGGTCTAGTGGGTAGAACAGTGGACTCTGAAGCAAGAGGTACCCGGTTCGATTCCCAGTGCGGGCATGTATCTATGACTTTGTTTAATTTCAAAGTTACGTACATTTGTGAATTTGTAGTAGCAATACCACTCGCTGACGGTGAAGGAAAACATCGTGAGGAAAACCGCGGCTCAGTTGGCTCCACACGTATTGACCTGTCTTTCCTGTGGGCTAGGTCGACTAAGCAGTCAGGATGGTATAGCTGCTGGGCAAGCGTACTCCATCTAAAACCATGTCCCAGGCACTGCAGCGCCGAGTGGTCTCTTCACCCATCTAGTGTGAGGTGCCACTGGACGCTGTATAAATCATCTCATTACGTAGATGCAAAGGCCTTAGTTTTTTACCTACTAACTATTTTTACAGGGTATAAACCAGAAAGAATATTACAAAAATATCTTAAAAATAAAAGTACAACTGGCGGACTTATCGTTAAAGGCGATCTCTTCCAGACAACCTTTGGATGTAGGTACTTATGGGGCGTAGGTATAAATAGGTACATTATGGCGCTCTTGTTGTAAGCCGTAGGCAGTAGTTAGGACGGGTGTAGGACGAGATTGTAGAGCAAAATACTTAGTAGTAACTTCTTTTTAGGGTTCCGTACCCGAAGGGTGCCAAACAGGACCCTATTCCTCTACCTTCTGCCTCCATCGGCCTGCCTGCGATTCTAACTAGCCACTCCATCTGTCTGAGTGGCCCGTTAGAATCACCACTAGAATAAAATGAAATTCGAATGAATGATATAACACTACGCCCCTACGCCCCGATAAACTGAAAATACATAGATATTTCCCCGATACGTTTGTCAAAACAATGATTTATTTAACCCACTTAAAAAAATGAGGAGGTACTCAACTCGTCCCGTATGTTTTTTTTTATTTGTTTTGTCTTGCCTGCTGGACGGTGTCTATCAATGCATTTGAGCTGTTTCATTTAACAGAGGTTGGAAAAGGTTTTGCCCAACACGAGCTCCAATGTTCGTCCAAAGTTTCGTTCATAGCCATTGATTGTAGTGAACAGAAAAATAAAATGTATAATGTAGAGCTGAAATTGGAATTGGCAATAATGTACATGAAGACATGATGTAACTTGTTGCTTTATACAAAAGTGCAGGGGTTAGAATCATGTCGGCGTAGATAATAATAAATTTTATTGTGCACTTTTTAAGCAGTGCATTGCATGCATCGTTATAAAATCTTAACAAATAAACTTCAAATGTATCACAAGATACGATAACCTTTTTGAAATAGACTTTTTTTAATTTTTGGAAGTAGGTAAGAAGGTAAGTTGGTACCTACTTATAGTAAAGATAGGTAATACTTAAATATGAAACAGTTTTCATATTTTTCGGAGTGGCCACTGATATAAATCAATGGAAAAGATTCAGTCATTCCGAAAAATTTACGTTAAGTAGGTAAGTAAGGTAGTTCATGATCATCAAACATGAAGAACCATCTACCAAGAAGAGAAGAGAAGACCTTCTTAAACCTTTGCAACGAACGGCTGAATAAATAATGCACGTGCCGTTTGTGGCGACCATGTTTATTTTTTTTGCTTTAGGACGTTCCGTTGATTTTTAAATTAATAAAATGTGAACGCTGTGGCGGGTGAAAAGTATTTTTTAAATATTGTTTTCATTGACTTTCACTATGTTTTAACAACTCAAAGCTATGCAAATGCACCTACACCCACAAACATATTTTTAAATTTGAGCTAATACAAAAAACAAAAACGTTATGAAAATTTTTCAATTTTGAGGTTATAAAATGAAAATTGTTTTTTTCAACTTTTTTTTACAGAATTTACATCCTGTTGACCAGTAGGTTACACCCTGTAAAAAGAGTTAGGATGTTTTGTAACATAAGTTTACAGTACATAATTTACAGTGCAGTGCAGTGTTTATTTATGTTGCAGCCTAGCATGATCTCTTTAGCTATCGAGATAGTAAAATTGCGCTCTTTGCTATAGGTAGGTAGGTAATTAATTACCTACTATCTCCACTCTCAATACAAGGTGTTACAAAAGTACCTCTTTACTCTTTTTACACTGTGTAACCTACTGGTCAACAGGATGACAAATCTGTAAAAAAAAGTTGAATAAAACAAATTTTATTTTATAACCTCAAAATTGAAAAATTTTGTTATTAGCTCAAATTTAAAAATATGTTTGTGCGTGTAGGTGCATTTACATAGCTTTGAGTTGTTAAAACATTGTGAAAGTCAATGAAAACAATATTTAAAAAATACTTTTCTCCCGCCACATCGTTCACATTTTATTAATTAAAAAATTAACGGAAGGTCATAGAGCAAAAAAAATTTTGGTTGTGATCCCTATCACCGGGTGCTATTACCCTGTAAAAAGAGTAAGGTACTTTTGTAACACCTTGTATAGTACGAGTAGACACACATTGATTCAATGCTTTGGAGAAAAAGCGGCGCAGTAAAATTGTGCTGCACCATTATTCAATTTATGCACGACATTCGTTTCTAAGCAGTTGTTTGAGATGTTGACAATGCAATTTCGTGGGCAATCACCTAAAATTATATGTATAGGCCCGGTTTCTGAATTGAGATATTCGCTAAGCAAATGGGTAAGTATCGTCCTGTCTCTGCAGATTTCTCATTCAGAAACCGGGCCATAGTGTATACCTTTTTTTGAAATTGCACAGTCGAGTTATAACAATCTATCCATGACATGGCTACCTACTTGAGATAACAAATGACATCACTAACAAGGTAATTTCATTTCAAGATCGAACCTAAACATAGGTACCTACTTATCTATACCACTCTCTGAGCAATTCGGAAGGCAAAGTTTTTTGTTCGAAAGTCCGTTATTGGCTTAATCTTATCTTTAGACAATATTGAGAAACTAATTTCAATATTTTTTATTTTGGTTTAGTAGTTTGGATTTTACAACGTTTCAAAGATACGGTTTTATGACGTCACGCGACGATCTGCATACTGTTGGCGGTCAATGCGGTCATAGGAACAAAACATTTTAGCGCATAAAAACAAAACTACTGGACCAAAATAAAAAATATTTAAATTAGTTTCTCAATATTGTCTAAAGATAAGATTAAGCCAATAACGGACTTTCGAACAAAAAACTTTGCCTTCCGAATTCCTCAAAAACCTTATCGGCGAGAAGATTCTTCAGTTTCCATGGTTACCTCCTGAGAAAACAGGAGAAAACCCCAGGAACAGAAGTGAGGATTATAGTAGCTATAGATAGAGACACTTTATTGTTTTGTTTTACTTTGATAACGACACGATAACCAGACCAATTCATACTTTCCTCAGACATTCAGCGCGAGTAGCAACAGGGTTGTTTGAAGGAAATGTAAAGATGTAACTTACAGGTCTTGTAGAGAGGTTTAGAGATCACTCATCTAAGAAGAAACGGACTTATAAGGACCAATAGTTTTAGAGAAATTAGAGAGAAACCCCGGTACATTGGGGATTAGTGAACTTATCGAAATAATAAAAGGTGATAACGTATTGAGGTGGTAAATATCAGTTAAAAATGACACGTAATATCAATCTCTACATATAATAGCTTTAGAGTGAGCGGCAAATCGAGAGAAAGATTCATTCATATTTTGTTCATTCTTTATTCATGTTTGTTTGTGTTTATAGTTCATAAGTTTTTGTATGTGCACATTATTCACGAAATAAATAATTCAATTTCAATATCAACAAATAACACCACAATAGTTATTTGTTAGAGGCAAGGATGCAAAACCCATATTTGCAGCGAGTGCCTGTATTCAGAAGCACACAACTTTTCATCTCACAGAGCGAGCAAATTATTATGTTAGATGCACCAAAAGTTAACTTTTATGTTGAGGTGAGGATAACATAGGTACTCGTACAAGGCTAGGGCCCGGTTTCTGAGTTGAGAATTTTGCTAAGCAAATGGGTAAGTATCGTCCTGTCTCTGCAGATTTCTCACAAAAGAGCGAGACAGAACGATAGTTAAGTATTCTTCAAATTCTCAATTCAGAAACCGGGCCTAGGAGTTCTTAGGCAAGAAATTGTGATTTCGTACTCTGCATTGTTTACGTAAGCAAGCAGCCTACAAACGCCAAACCTTGTACGAGTATGTTAGTCGATTTGTTAGTAGCTCTTCAGCTATAAGTGGGTATGTAGGTACAGTCATATAAATGTTATCACAGAAATGACGTCAAAGTAATTTGCAGGTCCCTACTATCCCCAGCAGACTTTTACGGATCTTGTAGAGAAGTCCAGACAAGTCTTATCCAAGAAATGCCGGATTTCCTTAGAGCTGTAGTTTTAGAGCAAATCCAGAGAAACCCCGGAACATAAGGGATTAGTTGCCTTATCGAAGTTTTTGAAAGTGATAAAGTTCAAGTCAATAAATCAGCTGATAATGAAGTAGCTACTCGTATAATATTATTATATCGTAGGTATCTTAGATCTCAATGTAGGCATATATTTAAACGAAAACTAGGTAGCTACACATGAATAATAGTAACACTAGCCTTTCCCCGTGACTTCGACCGGGACTCTACATGGTGTAACAGAAAGATCCTGTGATACTGAAGAGGGTCGCTCAACGCTTAACAAAGCGGCCAAGTGCGAAATCTCGAAAAAAAAAAGATGCTCAATAAATTTATTAGTGTTACGAATTGAATTTTAGTTTGGAACAGCTGCCGTGAGGGGAAGAGATCCGTTGGCAGACCACCAGCCAGATGGTCGGACGACATAGCCAAAGTAGCCGGAAAACAGTGGTTGCGCCTGGCGCAGGATCGTGAGAGGTGGCGTGAGCATGAAGAGGCCTTTACTCAGCAGTGGATGCTAACAGGCTGATGATGATGATGATGGAACAGCTGATAATTTTTCTACTAGTTGCCTACAGTTAGTCAGTGTATTACGCGATACTGTGTACTCAATATACAGGGTGTTACAAAAAGGTCCTGTCATATCATATCATAGGGTATCTCAAACGCTGGAAAGAGGGAGCGCCACTATCGTCTCTGCCCCGGTTCGAAAAATATGCTGACAGCTACTCAAGCTCGATTGATTTTGTTTTCTGAGATCACCTACTTGAGCTCAAACTTGAGCTGACGACTATTAATGCCACCTTAAATCCTACAGACTTCGTGTGCTAGCTTCGGATGGGAAAGTATTTTTATGAGTCAGGATCTGTGGCCAGAGAGGGGGTGGTGTTCCGAGTTTCCGACGCTACAGGGAAGCGAGACAGACCCTAAGATTGTTTCTTCTGTTGTATTATAAATATTACATGTACGTACGTTTGTATTGTTTAGATAAGGTAAGTTATTTATAACTGAGGGCATTAAAAAAAGATGCCTGAAATAAATAAATAAATTATTATTATTATTATTAGCGTGGATTTTAATTCAGGTAAAGTTCTAGACTTCTAGCTTAAAGCATCCTATAATTATGCAATATCTACCTATCTGCATATACCGGGTGTTTTTCTTTTACATTGAGAAGCGGCAAATCTCTACCATTGTCATACCAATGACTACTCTAACTGGTGGCTCTGAAAAACTTTTTAATAAGCGTGAAAAAAGGAAAGATAATTTTGATGTCATCGACCTATCGAGCGTCGAGCGCTTCTAGGCTATCTAGAGACTGGCTGCCATCTCGAAAAAATGTGCATCTCGTCCATATGTTTTTTAGTGCAAAGAATATCTTGCAGGTTCACGTCGACTCGTCTTTGAGTCTATTGTTTTTTTATTACGTTCTCGCCGTTATTTTCATGATCGGCGATCAAACACCGATTCCGCATGCGTTTTCAAAGCAAAATTCGGAACCTCATCCCATCTCATCAGGCCTTTGTAGCTACGTAATGAGATGATACTTAATTATTTTATGGCGTCCAGTGCCACCACTCACACTCTAGATGTGTGAAGATGAAGAGACGACTTGGTACTGCAGTGCCTGGGACATTGTTTAAGTTGCAGTAGGCTTGCCCAGCACCTACCTATACCATCTTGAGTTTACAGCTTAGTCGGCCATAGGAAAGACAAGACAATACGTGTGGAGCCAACTAAGCCGCGGGTTTCCTCACGATGTTTTCCCTGAGCGTTAGCGAGTGGTTTTGCTACTTCAAATTCACAAATGTACGTAACATTGGAAAATATGGGTCTTCGCTTCCGAGTCCAACGTTCTACCACTGGACCACCACCGCTTATCAAATATGGCTGGCCAAGCGAACGAAAACGAACAACTTAACATACTTACAGATTATGTTTTATATCAGTTAGTGTGGATAGTCATCTTGTCATGTCGTGGATCGTACGATACGATATGATGGGACCAGACGATATGATACTATCGTGAATGGCAACTTTATAAATAACGCAGCGATGTCTCTTTGTACTTTGTTAGTGCAGGAGTCCGCGTGGACTGAGTCGGACGCTTCTTTTTATCAAGCTAGTTGGAGAGATAAATAATGTTTTCGACAAAATTGTTTACAGTGTTGGTTTGCCTTTTGGCACCATCTCTGCAGGCGACCTCCAACCCTTCAGTGCCACAGTCTAGACAGGTTTGTCTTTCGTATAAGTAGTTATGTTTCGGTAGCTTTCCGATTTCCGGCTCTTTATTTCCGTTTGTTTTTATTTTCTCATTTAAAACTATATAAGTAGGTTTTTTTTTTTTACTTATGGTTCACAGCACGGGTACACAGTTAAATTGTCGAACCATTCAAAATTATTCGTGACTACCGCAATTAATTAAAGAAACTAGCTCTATAAATTATTATAAACCTATTTACTTATTGTCATTGTCATTCCTGTGAGCTAGGCCAACTACTATAGGATGGTATTTACCTACACCTAGGTGTCCCAGGCACTGCAGCTGCAGCGTCCGAGTGATCAATGCACCCATCTAGTGTGGTGTGAGTGAAGGTGCCACTGGAAGCCGTTTAAATCATCAAAGGCAAAGAATTATAAGTCTATGATCAAAGGCATTCGTTTAATGTCCTCGCGAAGCTGGGTGTTACAATAAACTTTAATCCTTTGTATCATCATAATGCAATGAGTGGAGATTAGAGACACAGCGTTTGTTTCTTAGCAAACATCATATCAGTACTAAGTTACCTATTTGTTTGTTTTTTAACCTACAAGCTTGGCTTCTTTGTTGTCTATATTTTTGCTACAGTCACCCAGATATAAAATAGAAAGCATTATTTTGTTTCCACAATCACATTTTTGTATAGGTACCTTTTTGTTTGATACCTACCTACTGGCTCTTATGCCGTGCAAGATAAAGGCTACAGGGGTGTAGCCGCTTTTGTTTCTGACTGTGATTGGCTTCAAAGAATCAGAAAGTAATGAGGATCAAAGTGCAACGATCGATTGAGGTGGAATTTCAATGAGCATTTAGTAGTTTGTTTATTTCTAAGTTTAGTGAACTGATGCTCGACCTCACCAAGATTCCCTAACTAGGTCGTAACGTTTTTTTTTTTTTTTCTATCTACTTATTTTTGTAAGGTGACTGTTGCGGGGTCTCCAAAAGTCAGTGAGCCTAGGCAAACATTGATTCGTTTCCCAAAGAAAAAAGAAGACGCGCGTTTTTATGTAGTAGGGTCACACACAATACTACATAATGGTTGTAGATAAAGGGAACCCTTGACGCTATTGCGAAATCAAATTGAAAAAGTTTTAAATTATCTTTGAATTCGCATAGTAATGCTTTGATTTAAATACTTTGAAATGTTTATTCAAAGCTAAGGCAAAATGCGTCTTAATATTTTGTAAATTGCGCCATATTGCGGCCGTATTGGAAAAATGCGTCAAGGGTAGAGGGGCAGGTATGAGTCGGCTTGCGTATGGCAAGGTTTCTCCACTATTTTGAACCTTAAAGCAGGAGATATAATTATGCACAAAATATTTAATTCTCGTTGTTTTTTTTATATTTATTTATCAATTTATTTCAGACGTACATCCATAATTGTGTTAGTGAAAGTGACTTAGCCTAATGTTAGTACTTACCTAACTATATGTACATTATATACAGATGGCAATTAAGTAGGCAGACGCCGCCATTTAATGCCATTTGATATGGCACAGCATCGGCTGATGTATGGGCAGTCTAGCCTCTCCGCGATCATATTTAGGATGCTGTTGGAGCTGGCGCGCACCCTGCGCACCAGGTCTGCTCTATCACAGCTTGTTTCTAACGGAAAATAAAATGGTCAAGTAAGCACCTTGCTTTTTAAATTCAAATAATGTATTCTTTCAGTAAAATGTTCCATCTACAATATTCAAGGTACTTTCCCTCCATGTGGCATAGCCGTGGGACGCCCTGTATAATTAAAAAATATATATAACTTTTCATCTTGTTCTTCCAGGCATCGACTCCTCAAGATGACAGCTACGTGGCGGCAGTCCTGGAGTACAACTTCAGCTCTAACAACACTGTCAACCTGGAGAACTATCTCGGGTATATACGGGACGCAGCTGAACAGGTGACTTCACTTCAATTGGTTAACAATTCAGTAGATGGTTTAGGTATGATGTAATAATTAGAGTTATGCAGTGCGACAACCAGCTAATACCTACGTGTCACGTCAAGAATTAGCAGGATTAGTCAAAGATTATAAGTTTAAGTGACTATGGACTGATCGTAATGTATAAAAAGGAACAGGCCTAAGATATATCCCTGTGGAACCCTTTAGCATGAACTGAAGGACTCCGAGATAAGGATAATAAAAAGGTTGTGAAGTGCTTGGAAAATAATATGCGAATGATTTATCTTCGGTCGGCTGAGACGGATAACTTTTGTGATCTGCCATAATCTTTGAATGACAGATAATTCACTTAAATATGATGAGATATATATTTTTACCTTCCTGTAACGTATCTGAAAACAGTTATCTTTTGGCGGTTCCGAATCGGAGAGATAGAAGATAGGATAGATAGAAAGACGTTTATTAATAGCCACGGAAATACAATGATAAAAAATAAAAGCAGAACATGGATACACAATTACTTACATACTAGGTACTATGAACATAACTGTCGGAACATCTCCGCAGCTAAAAATAAGAGATGTCTCCATCAAACGATCATGCAATAGGCAATAGTGGATATTGATAGGATAGATAGTGGATAATTCATGATTAAATGAAAAACAACCGTCTTGATCGGAAGCTCACAGATTATATTTTACCGGCTTTCCTCAATACTGACGGTGATAGGACCCAAACATTATCATGAAAGAAGAGGGGGCCTTTGTTGTGTTTAGGTAGATGATTTGTCTCCTTTGGATCCAGTTGGTAGTAAAGCAGGCATATTTCTTACTTTAGGGGTACGTACAGGTAGCGTCACGAGTTATGAGCGTTGACCTTGAATGCGCAGAAGTCATTTTGTATGGCAGACAGACGGCGATTGTATGCGCAGTGCGCAGATAACCCCCACCACTTTCGTAGAGCGCTCATAACTCGTGACGCTACCTATAGGTACCTATTTCAACTCATCAAAACCAACCTCGAAATCTTGAATACGTACGATAGACGGACGTCTTACTTTCTTACGTACAAAGTTTGACGGGAACTTTCTGTAGTCTCTACCTTTTATGATTTCCATTTTCAGAATGCTGACATAGTGGTCTTCCCGGAGTTAACCCTGAACAGAGGTAACCCAGTCTCATTGCTGGACCCGAGTCGAAACACGCAGACCCCTGCTTCAATGCAGGACAGATTTGATCCGGTGAGTCTTCTGTCAAAGAACAAAGGATTCCAAGTTTAGATTGCTAATTTCCTAGATTGGCTGACTGGACGCCAGAAGCTTGCGAACTCGCTCGATCGGGAAGTAACTCTAGATAGCTGAGAAGTTGTGACAGAGGCAAATGAACTTCCACACAAAATGATCACAAAATAGCGAAAAAAACCAGCTCTATTCCAATACACTGTAATTACTTATCCATAGAATTATTACACCATATTGTAATCGTTACAAAATAGGTAATCAATCGGTTCTACTGAATATGCAAATTGTAATAAATATGCGTGGAATCCTTTTAGACACCACGGTAAACCAGCGGCTTCACTACAGAGGTTTAGTTGTATAATAGTGCGTTTACACGGGTCGATTTTCACCGCACGGCTAGTCACTAATCGAATGTCCACTTAGCATTGACACGGTTGATTTTAGTCACCAGCCGCATGCGGCCGGTCGCCATGCGACAAAAGTCGCATGCTAGTCTACTTTGGTAGTTTCGGTTTTAGTCACTGGGGCGGCCTAGCCGAAATGCCATTCATACGGTCGATTTTCGCCGTGCGGCGAAAGTTGTGCGTTGAAAATCGACCCGTTTAAACGCCCCATAAAACTAAGGCCTTTGCATCTACGTAATGAGATGATTTATACAGCGTCCAGTGGCACCTTACTCAATACTCAATACTTTATTGCAACCATAAGTGTATAAGATCTTAAATAACATTGTTACATGTGAGGAACTCTATGGACCTTATGGACCTTCGATCACACTAGATGGGCGAAGAGACCACTCGGCGCTGCAGTGCCTGGGACATTGTTTTAGACGGAGTTGCCTAGCACCTAACCAAACGCCCCATAAACACATAAATTTATTAGGTACTCATATGATTTTGAACTATCAATAATTTAGTCTCATATATATTTTTTTAATACAGTTGCTCAAAAAGTGGCGTATTGCAGGGACGTTTAGCGTTCGGGATGTGGGCTATTACACACGCGTGCTTTTTTTTACCTTTCCCGCACTCGTGCGTTCTCTTTCCCAACTGTCAAAATAATGTCTATTAAAAAGAAAAACCAACCATGAAGTTTTTATTAAAAAAGTTTTTATGATTCATGCAAATACGTACATTTCTAAAAAGAAGCTACTAATTTGTTTCAATATCAGATTTAATGATTTGATTGAATGAGTTTGGTTAGGTTTCATTTCATTTCATCTCATTACATTTCATTTTCATTTCATATCAATAAAAAACTTCTACTGAAGACTTAGCTGTATGGGCATAGTTGCCTTTGCCTACCAGAATGGGTGAAGAAAAAAAAACTCTGCTTATATTCTACGGTTGGCGCCATTTAGATTTTTCAGAAATTTTCTTCGCGAGTTTAGTTGTTTGTTGAACAAAATGAGTAATTTCGACCCTAGTTTTTTTTTAATTAACACCACCGGAACTCAGTATAATTGCACAAAATGCTTCGGAGAACATTTTACCGGAAAAGTCAAAAATGTTAGGTTAGTTGAGTTTATTGTGTTTTTATTATTTTATTAAATTGCTTCATTTTTTCGCAACTGTATTAAAAATAGTCGTTCAGTACACGTGCGGAACCGTCATTGCAACTTGTTCCGACTGTCAACCCTCGCCTTCGGCTGCGCCTCGGCTCGGGTAGCCATTTGTCGGAACTCGTTGCAATGACAGCCTTTCCACACTTGTAATGAAATATACTATTTTCATGGCCTGCGTATCGATTTCCAGATCCTAGTAGCACTCTCGCAGGCAGCCATTGACAATTACATCTACATCGTGGCAAACGTGGAGGAGCGAGTGGATTGCGTGAACGGCAACACGGACGATCAGTGTCCGGAGAGTATCGTGTACCTGTTCAATACCAATGTCGTCTTTGACAGAACTGGGACTATTATTGACCGGTAAGATGTCAATATTTTGTGTTTCGTAAACTTTAGTAGTTGTAAATTTTCACATTTATTTATTGTTCCAGCCCATAAATGACATTCCAACTATCTCACATCGCAAAATATTGATTAAACGATAATTAGGTAATTTATGTCTTTGTGCTGATAGATTCATTAAAAATAATTAAAAACCCAGCCAATATCTTCTTTGAACTTCCTCTTTATTTCCCTTCCAGATACCGCAAGATCCATCTCTTCGGCGAGCCGACGCGAACTCCCGCACTCACGGACGATCTGGGTGTATTCACAACTGACTTCGGAGTAACATTCGGACACTTCATCTGCTTCGACCTTATGTTCCAAGTGCCTGCCATCCAGGTGGTCGAGAAGCTCAATGTTAGCGACGTCGTGTTCACTACCATGTGGTTCTCGGAGACGCCTTATTTGAGCGGTTAGTATTTATTTGCTCACATTTTAGTCTTTCTGTTGTGATTCTTTGCCGTCTCATTCATTTCAATGTATTTTTTCGTTTTTTCCATCTTACATGCGAATGTTTTTTACATCTTTGTGACACTTTTGAAGACTCCTTTGGACTCCTGGTGGTATCTACATTTTTACTCCATTTTCTTTAATGTAATCGTCATCTTCTTTTATAGTTTTATTTGCGTCCATTAGATTGAGGTGCAAGTTTTCTTTGGTTTTTACAGCTGTCCAGATTCAAGAAGCCTACGCCTATGCTATGGATGTAAACTTCTTAGCATCAGGAGCTAACAATCCTGCTGTAGGAAGCGCTGGTAAGACTTAATTCAGCCAATATTACTGTAAAGTAAAGTAAAGTTATTTATTTGTGAATATTCTGTTCTTATTTTGACTTCGAAGAGATTTTTACTTTACTCTGTCGAGCTCGGGGTGGCCATTTACAGAGTGACTTTTAAGAAAAAGTTCCTCCTCAAATCTATCCGTGCGGGCGGCCGAAGAAGTTCCACAATAGTCTTGAAATCGTTTTTGCCGGATTTCGATATGGGTGACACATCAACATCGTCATAAAGTTCATGGCATTTTGAAATTGGGTGATTGTGTGCCGTTGGGAATTTATTTCATCTCAACCTGTGATTTCTTCCTTCAGGCTCAGGCATCTACTCCGGCAAGGCAGGCGCCCTGATCAGTACCATGCCTGGGGTGCCAACATCTCGTCTACTGGTGTCCCGGGTGCCCAAAGTGCCGGGCCGACTCAACGGCACTTACCCCGGCCCCATCGTCGATTCGCCGAGGGAAGCAGACTCGTTGTTTTTGAAGCCGGACCCCTCTCTCTCCGCCCATGTGACCAGGTTAGGAGATTTATTTACCGATTGATTAATTCTTTACAATTTTGCGGACACCCGTTTCGGGTGTCTCGATGGGCAGTTTGTGGAGCGAACCAGAAAATGGCGTCTGAGCATAATCATCAGGTGCCTAACACAAAAATAGATAGTACCTAAGTAAAATGTAGGTGTTCCACTACCTGGGCATAGGCCTTCTCTTACTTCCAAACATCATCATCATTATCAGCCTAGTCACCAATAAAAAGGTCTTTTAAAATTAATTTTGTCCCTCCCATCCGTGGAGCGAACCAGAAGACTGCCCTTGTGAGCTGTGAGCCTGTCTACACTGTGTACACACCATGTGGTGAAACCTATGATCGACAGATTGACCAATCAACTGATCTGATCGCTGACGATCAGCATAGTTGAGTTGGCGAGTTTCTAGCGACGCGTAAGAAGATGCTTTTAGCTCGGGAAGAACAGGAATAATCGATTTCATTTTGTATTACAGGATGCTGCAGCCTGGCTTCCAGGAGTTCTCGCTGACCCACAACGAGGTCACGTGCCAATTCAGAGTCAGGATGACGCCAAGAGGAGATGGCGTGGTAAGTTTTGAGAAGGGATTCGATGTTGTTTTGTTTTGTGTGTGCATGATTATTTTGGTACAAATTAGTGTCATCGTTTTTTACAAATTTACTTATAGCGATTTGGAAATCTTGGTTTTCCAACTTAAATTGTGAGAATCGTAGGTATGCATGCGTAATTGTTGCGAATATTTTGTTTACTAACTCACAATATTTACAAAGGGAATATAATCGT
This sequence comes from Zelleria hepariella, assembly GCA_949319315.1. Lineage (NCBI taxonomy): Eukaryota > Metazoa > Arthropoda > Insecta > Lepidoptera > Yponomeutidae > Zelleria > Zelleria hepariella. The sequence goes on along the minus strand of OX439396.1, from coordinate 4,826,579 downwards.
TCATCAATTTTCTTTAATTTATTCAGTGCATATAAATTTACAACAAATAGGAACTAACCCGTGTACACAAGACACCACGTTGATCCTTACACGCACTCTACTCGGTTACGTTACGGGCGACTTTACAACAAAGCACTCTGACGTGCTGTCGTCTCTATACAGGGTGTTAAAAGACCGCCAACAAAGCGGGAAACCACTTATTTTCCTCATCATAAGGAACATTTTTGCTCAAGGAACTATGCCTGGGAAATCAACGGTTTCCGAAATAATGAGTTTCAAAGTCGGACTTATCAAAACTTTTTTTTTGCAGAAATGTATTCAGTATCTAGTTCTTAACATACCTTCTTAAGAAGCCATATCAAACTTATGAATATTTCTTACAAAAAATGACGTTAAAATTGCAACCCGCAATGTATTCTAAACATCGGCACTTCATGCTTAAGTAACATAAACTTATACCTACGTTTGCGCAATATGACTTCTGTGCGTTACACGTCCATTGCATGGTAAAATATTTTTCAAAATTATAACCTCAAAAACCAAAATCGTTTCCCAGGAATAATTTATCGAAAAAGTACTTTGTTTTGGTGTCTAGTATGCATGGCTTTCGGGTCTGTTGGCGGTCTTTTAACACCCTGTATAATTAAGTAAAAACAGAACATAGCATGAACGTAAGTGGCAGGGTGTCCCAAAAATAATAACGGATTAGTTGTTTATAATTCAAAGCTTGCATACTCGTAGAATACAGACAAAGACATGCATGATATGCATGTTGACGAAGGTAAGTAAGACTTTGATATTTTATAGATGCATGCAAATTGCAAATTAGTATATTAACCGCTTTCTAACCGGCTTGGCATTATTTTAAATATGCTTGATAATCTTTCACTGAAATTTGAACCTTGTGTTTCTGTTTTCAGCATCCACACTTCCGCGCTTTCGTCCACGACGGGAGCAATACTTACGCCCATCAGGAGATCGGTGTGGCATCGTGTGCTCTGGTGTCATGTCGGTCTGCAGATGTCAAGAGTTGTCCTTATAGGTGAGGACCTAGCCTGTCACCTACTTACTATTTATAAAGAATGCTACACAGCAGTTGATTTAGTTAGAGGGTCGTTTCACTGATCAATAAGCAAACATTTGGTTGGTAATAAATAAGGCAAGGCAAGGTTAGGCTGAAGGGCGGACGGTGGAGTATAATAGGTAGGGCAGGACATGAAATGATCCTAGAAAGGTGTCGATGACAACGGTTTTGTCAAATTATTGACGTCTGACCAACTTATTGGACGAAAGCACCGGACGAAAGACTAAAAAAAAGAGACTTAAAGGGAAATTTTAAGAGAAATATTCTGGTCTGACAAAATAATTCATCCGTAGGTAGGAAGTATGTGCAAATTCATAAGCAGAAGACGTACAACAAACGTACTTGGGGAACCAATGGATTGAACTCGTTTAAAATATTTTTTTCTTGATTTAGATCAATGTAGGTATTTATCTTTTTCAGATACAACAAGCAAGACATCACCATAGAAGAACTAAACATTGAAATGACGTCATACGCGACCCAATACAACGCATCCCTCGGCTGCGAAAACGTTGTCTACTTCGCGAGTACTCTACAAACTTCTGGATTCCCATTACACCCTAACTACTACAACTTCATTGAGAGGTTTCCAAATAATCTCGATAATGAACCCGGTGTGGGTAGAGAGACGATATCTCTAAAGCTAAATGGACCTCAGGATACACTTATAACATTCGGGATTTGGGGAAGAGTTTACGCGAAAGATGTGGACCACACTGACAAAGTTACTGAAGACGATCTCAAGAGTTATGAAGCGTTTGAAAACGAGGTCTTTGAGAAAAGCAGACGTAGTTGTGAAAGAAGTTGAAATATATCAACCAGGGTGGTGGTGAAAGAAAAGATGGTGATGATAAAATATACCAAGATCAGGAATAGATAGGTACCTAGTCTAGTAGTAGTTAAGACTGATAGATTAAGGATTTATGTTAAACTGTGTAAGTACTGAGATAGATCTCATTGTAAAAAAGATGACACTAAAAAGTGATTTATTTAGTTAGCACAATAGGTATAAGCAAACGTATTCTTTAGGTAAGATTTTCTAGAATGATACAATGTAAGTATATCAATCAAAATAATTTTGTTTCCATTCATGCTTACTCATATTAAAACACATTTTCAAGGGCACTTTAAAAATGCCACAAGCGACAGATCATAAAATCCTGACCAAGCTGGACGAAAAATTACACCAAAGAAAAACAGCAAAAAAAGACATGTTGTTGATTAGGTTGCTGCACAGGACGCGATGACACCACCTGCAGCCTATAAAGTCTTAGATTTTTTTTTCGTATAATGCTTTCTGAGGGGCAGCATATGCAGGGGCAACTAACACAATATGCAGCCGCCGCCGATTGCACATGCTGCTGCCACGGCGCCCGAAAGTCATTTTGTAGAAATACATACAAACCGGTCGTGCAGCTGAAGCCAACTGCATGCAGTCGCTGCACGGTGCACGTATGGTTGCAAAATTAAGATTGTATCTGAAGGTTAGGAGGTCTAGTTGAAAATCAGGATACATTATTCAGAACCCCGATTCCCCCAGCAATACCAGTACGGCGCGGGCGCATTTGACGGCGTAAGGACGTACTCGGGCTACGCCAGCGGAGGCGTCGCGCTTTGCGCCGTATATTTCTGCGCGGACTCCGACATCATGTCCTGTGGAGTGAGGTACTTTATTTTCAGAATCAATGTACAATATATCCGCAATATGCCGCTTTCTTTCCAACCTCTTCGGTGAGAAGTACATGAAGTACATCTTCGACCGGTTTATCAAAACTTACTTTTAAAACGATACCGTGACTGACTGACAACACAGACCCCAATCTACTGAACACAAAACATGTAAAAGTAAGATGTAGGTGCTAGGTACAGAACCTTTCTCAGAACAGTGAAACCTAGGCTTATCACGACGCTTTTGCGCTGCCGATGGGTAATTTCCTGAGCCACGCGAGCTTTCCTCAAGATTATAAAACCTGAGTGATCTCTGAAAATGATAATTTATTTCCAGATTCGACCCCTACATTGAAAACACAACAGCGATCTTCGAAGAGCTTTCAATCATCGCAACAGTCCCAACTCCAATCACCAACGAAGCTCTGAACGCTGCTGATTCTTTCTACACTCCCGTTTCTATGGATGTGTCCATATTGCCTTTGAAAGCCGAAGATTACTTCTACAGTGTAGAAGTAGGACAAAATGGCCGAACGACAATGACTTTGGTTTTGGAGAACTCTAATGTAGAGTTATACGCGTTGTCGATTTGGGGAAGGAGATTCGACTATGATGGTCAGGAGCCAACGCCACCTAATGCCTCTGCGGCGAATTTTTTGAGTTTGTTCTTGATGTTGCCGGTTTTATTTTTGGTGGCTAAGTAATATTCATGAATTAGTTGCTTTTGCTTGACACAGAAATTCAGATGAATTCTCTTTATCAACAATAAAACGACCTAAGAAAAAATTTATTCGATCAAGGTTGACATCACAAAGCTAAAATACTCTTTTATATACCTAGTACAGTAATATTTTCTCTTCGATAATCTTGGAATTTTCTTTTATTCTTGGAAATCTACTTTGATTAAAATTGTGAGTTAAATTGTAGGTTTTTGCTAGTATCTGTTTTTTCAAAAGCGACAACCTCTAGAATACCCTGAGAAGTGAGTATTACTAACATTCTTACAGCATGCTTATTGGTTCATCTTTATCTTCATATTTTATTTGTACTGTGTTCATTTCTTTTTATTATACTATCACAAATCTAATAATTAAACTAAGTACCTATTGTGTTTTACTTTCTTTCTAACCAACCCCTACTTCCTCTTCCTTCGCCTTCTTTATTTCTTTCTTAGCATCTATACTTTCTATGTGTTCCTAGTGGTGAGTGATGTTAAAATTGTTTCTCCTTTAACTATATTTTTTTTTTGGATTTTTACTCGTATATTCCGTGGTCCGAAACTACTAAGGTTGTACCATCTCTCATTGACACCACTTTATTTTTTCTCTTTTTGCCCTCTTACTTTCATTCTCCTTGGTGGTACTACTTCTACTAACTTCATTTTGTCTAACTCTAATCCTCATCCCATCTATTTCTAACCCTTGCCTCTCTTTGCCAGTTGGTATATTTCCTTCTTCTCCAATAGAGTAAATTTAATAGTTAACCCACTCCTATCAACCTTATTTTCCACAGCGCTACCAGTACCGCGCCGGGGCTTTTGACGGGGTCCGCACCTTCGATGGGCTCGCCAGTGGTGGTGCTAGGATCTGTTCAGTCTTCTCCTGCACTGGATCTGGCATCGAGACCTGTGGAACCAGGTTCGTAACTCTTGTATTTTTTTCTTCTTCTGTACGTACCCTTACGTATCGATTATGTTGTTCTATATGTCCTGTCCACAACCGACGGTTGTTCCAAAGGTTGTGTGCAAAGAGCACTCTTAGCTATAATAGTTATCTATCCAAAACATGTGTATGTAATAAGGGAAACCCCCAATACACGCTTTTTTCGAGATAGAGACTTTGGCGACCTCTGACTCGCAAGCGTAAAGTGCAATCTTGCAACAACTGATGACGCTTGCTGTTGTTATCATCGATAGTTACTTAGGTACCTGATATCGATAGCCTCGGTCCTAACTCCTAACAGTTAGAAGAGTCTTTCATGATTACCCAAAGGTTGGATCTGTTCGGGATCCTAGTATAAACCCTTTCCGGAAAGAAAAGAACAGTAGCCTGAACACAAAAAAATGGACGTGTCTGATTATGTATTTTTATTTCCAGGTTCAACTCTTACACAGACAACTCGACTCAAATCTTCGACGAGCTCTCCATCGTCGCAACAGTCCCTACTCCAACCACGGATGAAGCTGTCACTGCTGCTGATGCCATCTATACGGCTTTGACCCTCGACGTATCCATACTGCCATTCAAGGCAGAATACTACTCCTACAGAGAAGGATTAGGACAGAATGGCAGGACCGAACTGACGCTGGTTTTGGAGAATACCAATGTAGAGATGTATACCTTTGGCATTTGGGGAAGAAGATTCCTGACAGATGGGCAAGAACCAACGCCAGCTATTGGTGCCTCTGTGGCAAATGTTTTAAATTTGTTTTTGGCTGTACCGGTTTTGTTTTTGGTAGTGAGAAATTGTTGATTTTTTGTGAAATTGTGACGAATTTTTTGCCAGCTTTTCAACAGTAATAGTTACCTACTTTAATATAAATTGGTATGGGTAGGGTGGTAGATAAATGCACCACCGCATTTAAATTGTGTAGTTCTAAGTAAAAGTCCGAAGTTCCTATGGATAGACCAATAAAGTTGTCGCTAGATTTATAAAATGAAACATTTATATTTATTAATTTCTCGCCTTAAAAAGCTTAAATGTATCCCAGATTTACTTATGAAGAAAATATATAGATTTTAAAGGCATTTTAACATACTCTCTTTGGATAGTTTCATGCATCATACATAACGGACAACCGAATCCTGTACAGGCAAATATAAAAAATGTTGCCATTTTCGCGTCGCGGTTTTCAGATTCTTCTAATGGTCAAAATGTCCACAACTTAACATAATATTGTTACGACAATAAAACATCTATGGTTAATATTAATATAAAATCGGTTAAACTCCGGGGTTTAGTAGAGCCGATAACGTTTCATGATGTTACATCATGCTGATTTACTTCAAGGTCCCTCTATCGCGGGTTTCGCGACAACACCGCGATGTGGCTTTGCCGTTTGTGTGCTCAACATATTTAAACATATTTATTATGAAAGAGCTTTAGGTATGCCAGGGTTTAGGTAATTAAATGCTAATAAAGTCTAGACACGCGCCAGTCAAACAAAACTGGAAACACGATAGAGCAGATGAATTAGGTATCTATCAATTGACAACGGGTGGAACGATTTCGCAATTTTGTTTATATTTGTCCGAGAAGGAAAAAAAAAATAAAAAAATAGTTGCCCTAAACTTTAAAATTGTCGAAAAACTGAAAGTGTTTTTAATGGATTTTCTGATAATAAAAGTGCTGGTTAACGCTGACGGTGATTGTCACTTGTTGGATCATCAAATTTGCTCTCGATGTCGAGCTGAGTAACAGACAAACAAGGCGACAGAATAATAAACAGCAGAAGGTTCATCCGCCTCATCATTGGTAATAATCATAACTAAACTTAAACTACCAGACACTTTTAGCAATTTAAACACTACCTTATTTAGTAAAGAAAGCACTCGTACTTAATTATTGGAAATTTAAACAACGTTAAATAACTTGATGCAACCATTTTAACAAAAATCTGCTCGAACTTAAGTACTATGGTCGTATTGAGTTCGATACTATCAAGGCGCTGTCTGGATCAATTTTATTGTAAAAGTGGTCTTCGTGCTAGACTGGTGGGTTTCCATACCTACTGGGATCTTAGGTCCGCATTATTAGGTAAGTAGGTACTTACAGGAACAAACTCAAGTGCTGAACTCTGTCAAAAAAATAAATATTACGCAGCCCATATAATTGCATGACCAAAACTTGAGACTAGAATGACCTCAAATGCTTGATGCAGCTGCTATGCAATACTTGTAACACAAAAGTTTCTGCCCAGAATCGACCCTTCTGTATTAATAAACTCAATAAAAATTAAGATCTCGCTTACACAGACAGAACATAGGTTGAAGTTGAACGGAAAGGTTTACTTTGGGATGTGTGTGTGTCGCACGACCGACACTAGAGCGGCCAAATAGCTGATTTTAATCTTATCGAGTGCACGCGACCTCTGACGTTAGTTATTTGCTATTTGTGACAAGGAGGTAAAGTGTTAGAAAAATCTCTCCGAAAGACAATTCATTGCGAGGTTGATATTTGATAAGGTAAGTCGCATTTTTAACATTCTTTATGCCGCTTTCAAATAGCACTAACAATTTTTTTTATACATTTTAATAGTAATTAACTTAGTAGTACACATTTAAACGGTAAGTAGAAAATAACAATGTCCCATGGACTGCAGCGCCGCCGAGTGTTCTCTTCATCCATCTAGTGTGAGTGAAGGTGCCACTGGACGCTGTATAAATCATCTCATTACGAAGTTGCAAAGGTCTTAGTTTAGTTTAGATAAATAACCAAGTAGGTCACTTTCAGTTTATCCTATTCGAAAATTCAGCTATAGCTCTATCGTGCTATCGCAAACATTTCTTCAACACAGTTAAATGTTGTTACAGGTTCTTTATAATTAGCAAACACCATGGCCAGCATAAGGAAAGTATTGGTCATCTACACCGGTGGAACTTTTGGTATGCTGAAGAATGAGAAAGGAGGTAAATAACATGCAACTATCCATAAATAAAATAACATTATAGAACCAAAGAGTTGAGAAGTTGAATGTTGGTTAAAAAGACAAAACGCATAAGGCATCCTGGCAGCCTTTATGAAGAATATTTAATTTTGTCAAACAAATAAAAACTTTTTCCTTCCAGTATTGGTGCCCCAAAAAGATATAGAGCAAGTGATCAGACGACTGCCGCAGCTACACGATGACGTATACTGGAAACAGCACCTAGCCAAGTCCGAGAAGAAAGAGTACCTAGCTTTACCTGGTAAGCAGGAACAGGAACTAGATAATAAATATTTTTGTTTTTGTCAATCATAGGTAGGTACCCAGATTCTAGAGTTGCAGATTTCGATAAAGTATCTTAAGTTTTATGGTAGCGCCTATTGCTGAGAAAAAAACAGGTGGTTACGTAGTGAAGAAACTTTCCATAGCTACCCCTCCCGCTCGAGAAACGTACACATGTGTACGTTGGCGCTAGGGTCATCACGCGCTTTCGCGCGCTTTTACTTTCTGCCGGTTACTGAAAAAGGCATAAACCGTAGAGCGTGATCGTCTATAGACGAAATACAGAGCATAAAATTATCTCTTTATTGATACCAAACACTGGTCACACTGTAAGAAAAAAACAAAAGGTTTTTTTTATTCTAAAACATTCAGAAATCATAAAAAGCCGTCGCGCGGAGCTGACACACAAAGTGTATTGTTTTGAAAATTCTACGAGAGGTAAGTAAATTTACGTTGATTTACGTTATTCTTTGGTTCTTTAGGTCCTTACTTCATAAGAAAAACTTGCATTTTACAGTATAAATTCATCATGCTATAGAAGTCTGTCACGATTTCTGAATGTTCGCCCGCTCTATGGTTTCTACCGGATATTGCGTCACGTCGTGAACTGAATGTCTGATCGTGTATAGATGAATCACAGAGTATAAAATTGTCTATGATTTGATACCAAATATCGAAGAAAAAAACAAAAGATTTTGACACTGACAGTCACTCGTCAACTTCGTTCGGCCGCTGGAATTTGCATCGATTGTTGTGTGATGTTTTCTAAGGATTTGGATGTTGTAGGATGAAAGAAACCACTTATGTGTACTAGGCATTTATTCAACATTGGCTTAGAAACAATTTCAGTTCCTAAAGGTTTGTATTTTTACCTCAATAGACAATTTATTCCACAAATCTGGAATGTATGCCTACATTTTCATTTTGCACAGAGAATTAAGACTTTTTTAACGTAGAACCATATATTTCCGTACCGGTAGGTATTTTTGAGGTATCAAATGATGTCGTTTCTAAAGAAAAGATTACTCCTTATTTCACAACATTTGGTTGAGTAGGTGCGGAGATATAAGAGATTTTGTCAACGGTGGAAACTCCATTTTCCGCGTTTTCCGCGTCGCGTTAAAGCCTCCCCGAGCGGGAGGGCTACGCAAACAAATGAGAGGTCTTCCTCTTGGCAGACTGCTAATGACTTGGATGACTAATATCGAGAAAATGAAGACATGAATAATTAGAAAAGTCCCCTTGTAACGGGAAGATGCGAGGACAAAGAAAAAGAAGACATTTTCTATTTAGTAAACCCACGTATTGTTGTAGGTGTAGCCGAATAGTTTCGGTTCTCATTCGAAGATCTAATTATGGAGAACGATACGGTCCCAATGAGTTACACCTTTTACTAAATATAGGTATAGAAAAATGTGCAGTGCTTACGAAAGTTTAGGTTAAAAAAAAGGAGAAGAATGGTAACGTTTTAATCATTCATTCATTACAGACGGGAAGGACACAGAACTGAAGATCTTGTACAAAATTCTCGAGTACAATGAGCTGAAGGATTCTTCAGACTTCACCATCGATGACTGGCTCACGCAAGCACGCGATATAAAGGTATACAATAAACAGTACAACTTCGAGTTAGAGCGAATCGAAGAGCTGCTCTTTATGACAACCGTATGAAATTTGGAATAGACTGCCACGTACCACTGATGAAAGCGCAATTTTATTTTTGCATAAAAAAAATGTGGCGACCCGTAACAAATAGGAGCAGGAGAGGATGGAAAAGTGGTAAAAATTGGAGGGGCTAGTACTTAAGCACGCCGTGATGGCAGCGCTGAAATTGTACAAATGGAAACGTTAAATAAATAAAAAGTATCGAGCTATTCGAAAAGTCGTAGAAAAAAAGTTGTTGAAAATGACTTTTCGAAGTTGACGTATTTTAGGAATAAAGCTATATAAAATTACCCTGTATAATTGTAGCTTAATATGCAACTGCACCTCCAAAAACAAGATCGGCTACGACGCAGCCATATGAGGGCAAACATGAACCACGCGTCCCCTCCACATCCAAGAGTCGCCGTGACCCTATTTAATTTTGGTCAGACAGCATCATCACATTACTCTTTCGTTCTGTTACAGAAATACTACCACGATTACGACGGGTTCGTGGTGCTCCATGGTACGGACACCACTGCTTATGGCGCCTCGGTCCTTTCCTTCATGCTGGAGAGCGTCGGGAAGACCGTTGTCCTTACCGGGGCACAGGTAACCATGAACTTTTCTTATCAATAATTTTGCTACATAAAGTACGTTTCTTTCGAAGTTTCGCGAGAGATACATTATAATGCTGTTCTCACAGGAATACATTTCTAAGGCTCTTTGACACTCTTTTGATCAATCAAGATGAGTAGTAAAAAATAAGAGCATCGAACTGTAAATGAAATCCCACCAAAAACATTCTGTAAAAAACTAACCAGGTCTCGATGGAGCTACTTGTTTATCTCTAAAAAGTAATGAAATCTAGACAAAGTCGTGCCAAGTCTAAGGTTCCTTACTGCGATTTATTTATTATTATAGTTAATGTTGTGAGACTTGGCCGTTGAAGGGTACACAAGCGGTTCTGGCGACAGATTGGTGCAATGGTGTCATGGAGCACCTGCGTCATGGTGCGGTTTTGTACCCTTGGGTACCCTTCAACTGCCAAGTCTCACAACATTAACTATAATAATAAATAAATCGCAGTAAGGAACCTTAGACTTGGCACGACTTTGTCTAGATTTCATTACTTTTTAGAGATAAACAAGTAGCTCCATCGAGACCTGGTTAGTTTTTTACAGAATGTTTTTGGTGGGATTTCACTTCTTTTTGTAGAAACGTGGGCATATTGATTTATTTTATTAGATTTTCTGATTTGTCACAGTTTTTTAATTTGTGTAATGTTCGAGTAGAATACAGTTAATCGTTCGACTATTTCTTCTTGTTAACTTGTAAGTACTAGTGGTTCGCCCCGAACTGTGAACTCGCGACCCCATATAAACTTAACAACCCCATATCTCGGCAACCCCTCGACCGATTTGGCTCATGTTTGAACTTAAAAATTCTTTTAATTTTATTTACCCGCCTACCAAATTTCATAACGATCCGACCAAATTTACTAAAGTTATCGTCGAACTTTCATACATACAACCATACATACATACATACAAACATACAAACGCCGGATCGTTCCAGTAGACTCGGAGAACTTCGCTCGCTCGTTCAACTAGTGGTTCGCCCCTGAAAATTTTTATGAATATTATGAATGTTCGTTCGACGATAACTTGAGTAAATTTAGTCGGATCGTTATGAAATTTGGCAAGCGGGTAAATGAAATTAAAAGAATTTTTAAGTTCGAACATGAGCCAAATCGGTCGAGGGGTTACCGAGATATGGGGTTTGTATGGGGTCGCGAGTTCACAGTTCGGGGCGAACCACTAGTATAGTTTTCCCTTTATGTGGCCATTAAACTCTAACTCTGTACCAAATTTCTGCTCTCTGTTTATGGGAAGTACTAGTTCTATTTTGATGATCATGAGTGAGTGAGTGAGTGTGTGTCATAAATGCGAAACTTTGCTTTCGCTTAACTTCGGAACTAAATGACCTACAGACTTGAAATTTTGGATTTTGAGTGTGTGAATATAACTTACTAGATGACGAAAATTTCTGCGTTCTCGTCTTATCCAGAGGTTCTCAAATAGGGGGCTGAAAATGCGGCGAAATGGTTCCAGTAAAGGATGGTACGGCAGTGTTTGCTTCGCGCTCGACCTGGCGGGGGCACTGCCGTGCCCCCAGATCACATGCTAGTAAGTGTACGGTATTTTTGGTCACAGTAATAGGACTGACTTTGCTACTTACTGAGAGGGAGTGGCAAACTCTGCTGCGGTTAGTACGGTACGGGTGTAATTTTGCGATTAGGACTTTACGTTTAGCGATCTTTCGATGAGGCGAAATCTAAACGTAAGTAAGGACATTTCTGTATAAGTAGTGTCATTAAAGAAAACATTAAGGATGAACTAGCACGGGCTAGTGCTTTAGAAAATACAGAAAGTAGCATTTTCCCGCTTAATTTTTCACGTTTTTCACGAAGTTCACCCTTAATGTTTTATTTAATGACACGGGTATTTAGGCTATCTATTTAGGTACATACCTCCAGGTCTTCAATCTATTGACGCTGAGTCTCTTTGGTCCAGGTCCCGATCTTCCAGCCCCGCAGCGATGGCAACAACAACCTTCTCTGCGCCATACTGATCGCCGCCACGCAGCGCATCCCTGAGGTCACCGTCTTCTTTGGGGCTAAACTCTTCAGAGGTTGCAGGTACGTATTCCGTGGACCCACAGTAGGACAAAATGGCCCTAGAATAGAACGGACACAAACATGAAAGGCAACCGATTAAATAGACTGAAGACTTGGGTCAAAAAAAGTGGTTGAGAAAAGATCCATAAAAAAATGGCGTGCAGAAAAGACCCGCACTCAGCATCTTCATTTGGAGAGGCACACACAGCTTCACTGGGTTTCAACTGAACTAATCGTTAGATAGGAATGGTGCTTATTACAATAATAATTTACTTCTTCATTATCCAAACTTCTTCTCTTGTGTTGAACGAAACTTTGCGCATTCAGAAGCAAGCCAACTTGATTACGCTTGGAGTCAAAAATAGTTACACACTAGCCGACCCGGTGAACTTCGTACCACCTGAAATAGTTTGACTCTCCGCGTCAAAAATGGCAATTCCAATACAAAATGACCAATTTTTATTTCTTCCGTTTTTCAGCCAATCCTTTAACTTTTCCCATATTTCTTTGCTTTTAAACCTACCCTGAACTATGGTGAACTAAACAAAACAGTAAATATGCCAATCGGTCAAGCCGTTTCTTAGTTTTAGCGAGACTAATGCACGGCGATTAATTTTTATATATATAGATATCTAAAGTCCAGACGTGTGCCGGACGCCGAGCAGAAATAATTTCGGTCATTGATCTGTCATATATTGATATCTCGCTGTAGAGACGGCAATTAAATTAGGTACGCGGGAGTGACAGAGACACGTATGACAGGCCAATGAACGAAATTCTTTCTGCTCGGCGTCCAGACTTTACCCTTATCCATTTCGCTCGTCTTCCTCCAGGGTGAAGAAAGTCTCCAACACCCGCATCTACGCGTTCGACTCCCCCAACTTCCCCCCGCTGCTGGAAGCCAAGGTTGGTCTGGAGGTGGACCCCAAGATGCTGCTCCACGCACCAGGGTCGGTCCCTGACGAGTGCCGGCTCCACGACCAGCTCTCCACGAAGGTCTATGTGCTGAAGGTGGCGCCAACCATCACCCCGGAGATCATCAGGGCTGTCTTCCAGGGAATGGAAGGTGGGAAGGAGTTTCGTTTTGTTCTTCTGGTGCCTCTGCTCTTTTGGAGGATGGCCGTCAGCTCCTCATCTGTTTGTTCTGTTAAGTGCCTATCGGATGCCAAACTAGAGCCACTTATAAAAAAAACCGGTCAAGTGGAAGTCGGGTTGACGCCCATTGTGTCCATGTTCATCTGGCTATTACCTATTAAGTTTCTTAAGATATTTATAAAGGTTGGACACACAGAGGAACAGTGTAGGTTTAGTAGGTACCTGACTTGCCACTTGGCTTTGCACCCTACACCCAATTTGTTTAATTGCTAAAAAGGCTTTTGGATTAAGTATCTAGAACCCTTTTCTGATACCTACTCCTGATTTTCTGGTCCTAACCAGAATCATGTTTGTGAAATTATGTTTAGTTTGTTTTTAAGTATTTGAATTGATTCTGGGAGAAGGCCTTTGCGGGACATGTACAATTGTACAGGCCACATCTTAACATCTTATTTGTATTGATTGATAAATGATGAGTAGCTCCTACACGTGTATACCCCGGTACCCCCTAAAGTTTGACCAAACCTTTTGGTACCACGCCGCATTTGACTCCATTATCCCTCTGCAGGGGTTGTTCTCGAGACGTACGGCAACGGTAACATCCCTATCAAGCGCAAAGAGATCTACCAGGAGATAGCGAAGGCTGTCCAGAACAAGGTGCTGGTAGTCAACGTGACGCAGTGCATCAACGGAACAGTCCTTGGGAAGGCGCTTTATGAGACTGGACGGGTAAATAACTCGCATCAAAGATATTTTCTTCTTCTCTCGTATCGACAGCGTCGACTGACACGTGATACATACAATAAATATACGCCACACTGTGAAGCATAATGAAGTTGCAGAAGCGTGAAGACGTGACAGTGTTTATGCAGCTATCCTATCAATGCTATCTACCTAGATAAAGTTAATAAAATTGTGGTCTGACGACATCCGGTGAAAATCATCCGTTCCAGAGAAAGTTGGTCTTTTTCGACTCGATTGCGGAAAAGCCCAAAAGTAGGTTTTTTTAAAGAGTTGCGTCACTCTCTGTCTGGTGTTTTCATCCGTACATAAATGTCGTGGTATGGCTCTAGTAAGATAATAGGTACATGTATAGTCTCATTTGCGCCCTTTGGAGACGGAACCCAAAAATATATTTAATGATTATTAATTTCCAGTTGCTGGTAGAATGCGGAGTGGTACCAGCTTTCGACATGACCGCCGAGGCAGCACTGGCCAAACTTTCCTACGTGCTGACCAAAAAGGACCTGTCTTACGAACAGAAAGTTGAGGTAAGTTCTGGATTTTAACCGCTATCTACTTTTATACTATTTATTGTCGTGTTGTAAAACTTCAAAACCCCTTTATACCTACCTAACGTGATTATGATAGTTATCGAGATTTTAGAACAGTCGTTTTTTTATCACTACTTAACGATTATGATCAAAAACACTCGAATTTATGTTTTTTTTTTGATCAACGAAATCATATATTCGAGAATCATGTTCGCATGTAAATGACAGCTTGTGTCAAATAACAACATACGAATATTTAAACGGAGTGTAAACGGGCAATATTTTTCTGCAATATGGCTGCAATACAATGGTCGGCAACATGGACACTGGACAGCAATACCTAGCGTTGTGATGTGAAGGCTTCAGAGAGCATCGAACTCACTGCACGTATCTTATATTTCAAACAAAAGTTTAATATTAAACTTTCTTCTTTTCAGCTTATGAAGACCAACATTCGAGGAGAGCTGAACAACCCAAATCATGCGCTAAATTAAACATTTTATAATAGACATAGAACCAAATATTTTTTTACCTTAATCTAAAATTAAACTTCGACTTTTCATACATATAAGTAAAAGTTTGTTTTATTGTAAAAAATACAATTTTGTTCCACACATTGAATCAATATACTTAGATAGGTAGCTATATAATATGCGTGTTTACTTGCGCAATCAGAAAAAATGCTGAATTAAATTGATGGCTGTGAAATTAGTTTTCAAATTAAATTAATTATGTAAATTATTATGTCCCAATAAACTATGATATTGTTGATTGAATACTTAGCGAATAAGTTCTAACAGATTCTTTGGAATTTTGCTATAAATAATTAAGTACCTATATAAAATATTTTGCCAAAACACATAGTATAATAAAGACAGATCAATGAAAAGGGCATAAATAGAACCACATTTATAGTGCAGTGAGACAAAACATCAATAACGTAAATATACCTACTTATTTTTATAAGTATACATTCACGTTTTATAAATGAACGTGTCCTTTTATTATAAAGGGTGATATTATCAGGGTTGTACCTATTATGATTTGTTTTCTTACGGAAGTAGTAGACATTTATACTAACATCACACAAACCCCATATAAACAGGTACCAGTTTTCTAATACTTCGACTACTTAGTACAAAAACTCGGTTCAGACCCATGGTTACACTGCTTTGTGACACTAGTTAAAATTAAAAAGAGGTTGTCACATTGAATTAATTTATATAATGGTACTGGGTAGTGGTATGGTCGGCCACAATCTCAGATACCCCATGGCAGCTCTTATCGCGCGCGGCATAAGGGCGCCAATCGAACAAAAAGGGGTATCTGAGACTGTGGCCGACTGTACAAGTGGTCCGGGCTGATTGAAGAACGATTTCTTTCAGATAACGAGTCAGTGCGAGCTTATTGATAAGAGCGATTTCTACCAGAGAACGTGTCAGTGTACCTCCGGTGTGTGTGTAGCGAGCTTATTGATAAGAGGGATTTATTCCAGACTGCGAATCAGGGCGAGCTGAACGTAAGTGGCCAATATCAATAAATTCTAAGTGGCCAGTATTATCAATAAGTCAAGTGTAACCACTGGTAATGGGCATGCTCAGTGGTTACATCAGTGTGACCATCGGTCATGTGGGTATGCTCAGTAGTTACACTAGTGTGACAAAGCAGTGTAACCATGGGTCTGAACCGCAAAAACGGTTCTATAATGTGCAGGTATGCACTTATACTTACGTACACAAGGAAATATAGAAAAAAAAAATACAATAAAATATATTTCTAAATACTTTGCAGCTTACTAAAATATTACGTCTTTATTACCCGAAGAAAAATACTACTGACCCGTCTAAAGAACTTAACTCAAGCGAGCTAGCACATATTTATTTTAAAACCTTCTATGCAATTCGGGTCTACTATTATAATTCAAATATATATTTAATATTAATACCATTACTTCACTCCATAAAATTAACAAACCACAATTTTAATGAACACATTTTTTTGTGAAGTATTTACTTGCTAGGCCAGATGGCGTCGTCTTGGTAAAAATACGTTTATAGTCGAAAAATAAACTTCAATTGGTACAACAGACATCTAATCGTATGGCACACATTACATAATTATATTAATACGAAGAGAACAATTCACTTCAAATTGGGCAGAAAAATATACAAAAGACAGTGTGTTGTCTGTTTCTAAAATTACCATATTGCTGTTTCTACGTTCTGATTGACCAGAAGCAGCAAAAAACTCAAATATTATTATAGCCAGGTCTCTTCCTCATCAAATCGGGAGAATTTCTCTCGAAAATCCTCGGATTTGCGAAAAAAACTCAAAGACGTGAATTGTTCCCTGCAAATCGGATTCGGAATGAAATCGAATTCGGTCGCTTTTTACTGATAAACTTATATTTAGGTATTGTTTGAATTAAGTTACTATATTACTGAAACATATTATAATGCGGTTAACCACTCAGCTGTAAGTAGTCGGAGGAGTATATTCTGGAGTAAATGCTTAGCTGACCAGGACATCCTTCTTCTTGGAGAACGAAGCGTCTTCTGGGGACAAGGGACCTTGTTAGCAATGTGATATCGTAGCAAATACTGAACTAATAGCTCCAAAGTGAGTGGTGGCAATATGTGTGTGCAATAAAGTATAACAAACAAACAAATATAAAGGCGTGTCTAACTTTTGTACATACAGATAACAGGGTGTGACAGAAAAATCCTGTCGTACTGAAGAGGGTCTTTCTTTACCGAAGAGAAACACAAGGAACTTTTACTATGGCCATCATCTTCATCATCAGCCTGTTAGCACCCACTGCTGAGTAAAGGCCTTTTCATGCTCACGCCACCTCTCACTATCCTGCGCAAGGCGCAACCACTGCTTTCCGACTACTTGGGCTATGTCGTCGGACCATCTGGCTGGTGGTTTGCCAACCGATCGCTTCCCCTCTCGGGGTTGCCATTCCGCCTTTAACTGTGGTACTAACTGCGAAATACTGTGTTTTTGAATTTGAAAATTACAACTGCTCGTGATTTCGACGTTGACCCTACAGTAAAAGTTGCTTGTATTGATGTATTCAACGACGCTTTCACAACCACAGTGTTATTAACCCTTTTTGGAATTATTTTTATATTCAAAATTATTGTTATTATTACTTATATAAATATTGCTATTAGGTTCATATTTGGTTTACGTAAATATGACCATGTCTCCGAATATCGCGCTAAGCTCAAGTGGCTCCCCATCCGCTTCCGCAGGAATGCTCACATTCTATCTCTTCTTTATTCTGTATTGTTCAATCCTGCCACCCCCGTCTATCTCAAAGAGCGTTTTGTGTTTCTTAGTGATGTCTCCAGCCGAACACTGCGATCAGCACAGAGCCTGACACTGTCGACACCAATACATACCAAAAGCTTCTACAACAACTCTTTTACTGCTACTGCTGTCCGGCTGTGGAATAATCTGCCGTTACCTATAAGGCGCTCTCCAACCCCAACCATTTTTAAAAGTAAATTGAAATCGTATTATCTGTCTCTATAATATTATTATTCTATTATCTAGATTGTATGTTCCTCCTTTATTAATATTTAGGTATATAAATTTCATAATAGTCCTTCTCGCTTTGAATTTATAATATGTTTATGTATGTGTATTTTTTTGTATTTATGTATGATCTATGTATGTTTATGATTACTTTTAAGTAGTTTATATTCATGATTGCACCAACTACCCGTCACTCAACTCCCTAGCATTTTGTCTCCATCAGTGGTTGCCTGGAAGACATTGCTGTAAGCAATAAGGCCGCCAATTGTACCTTTTTTTAGTTAAGTAACTTTTTTCCTGTCTGTATATGTTTCTTGGTGTACAATAAAGAATATTTTATCTTTATCTTTATCTTATGTCTTTTTGTATTTTGGTTCTGTCAGTTCGCCTCCAAGTCTCGATATTAAGACGACGTACGTCCCACAACTAGCGCCGCCAATGGAAAAAAAATCATATCTTTTTTTTAGATGCGTATTTAGCAAAAAACGCTCCTGCGATTTCTCAACGCGAGGCTTAACTATTTTTAGG
This sequence comes from Zelleria hepariella, assembly GCA_949319315.1. Classification (NCBI taxonomy): domain Eukaryota; kingdom Metazoa; phylum Arthropoda; class Insecta; order Lepidoptera; family Yponomeutidae; genus Zelleria; species Zelleria hepariella. Next base: position 4,808,133 of record OX439396.1, on the reverse strand, counting down.
ACCTAAGGTTTGGATTCCAGGATTGGATTTCCTACGAATGTGGCCACTTTTGGCGAGAATCGATTGCATTCTTAAGTTCTAGGATCTGGAATACAAACCTTAGGTCCTAAAAATAGTTAAGCCTCGCGTTGAGGAATCGCAGGAGCGTTTTTTTGCTAAAAACGCATCCAAAAAAAAGATATGATTTTTTTTCCATTGGTGGCGCTAGTTGTGAGACGTACGTCGTCTTAAAACACCATCTTTCCCGGAAAAACCAGCTTTTCAGTTCTAATCCTGCACAACAGTGTTGCAGAGAATGAGGAAGAAAGTAGAGATCCTGAAGACCATCCAAAAGAGGAAGCTAGAGTATTTCGGCCACATAATTAGAAATAATAACAACAAATACAGCCTCCTTTAACTGATCATACAAGGCAAGATACCAGGCAAAAGGAGACCTGGTAGAACCAGGATATCATGGATCCAAAATCTGCGCGAATGGTTCGAAGGACGAGATAGCCAAACTGATCGCCAACCTCCGATAGGAGACGGCACGAAGAAGAAGAACGACGCTCTCAGGTATAGTCAAGTTCCCTCACCATCCTTGGGGTGCATCCGCTTCAGTATAGCGGACACGTCCAGCCCGGTGAGACTCTTGAGTGCGGGCGGCAGGTTGCTGGCAAGCCGCGCCATCTCGCCCGTCGCTCCGCCGTCGCCCACCAGCACGATCTCGTCTGTCTTCGCGAGCGGAGCTGATACTTCGGCTGCGATCTGGAAAATTGGGGAATAAGGGTAAACATTCAGCCGATTGGAGGTTCTAAGTGTTGCCGAAGTCCAGAAGGACTTGCCACGGTCTGAGTGAATGAGTTGAGAAGGGGGAGAGAAAGTCCAGAAGGACTTGCCACGGTCTGAGTGAATGAGTTGAGAAGGGGGAGAGAAAGTCCAAAAGGACTTGCCACGGTCTGTGTGAATGAGTTGAGAAGGGGGAGAGAAAGTCCAGAAGGACTTGCCACGGTCTGAGTGAATGAGTTGAGAAGGGGGAGAGAAAGTCCAGAAGGACTTGCCACGGTCTGAGTGAATGAGTTGAGAAGGGGGAGAGAAAGTCCAGAAGGACTTGCCACGGTCTGAGTGAATGAGTTGAGAAGGGGGAGAGAAAGTCCAGAAGGACTTGCCACGGTCTGAGTGAATGAGTTGAGAAGGGGGAGAGAAATGGCTTCTTTTGTTATAGATGTAAAGATCAACGTCGGTTACGACGTCAATGGATGATTCTATTTTCACAACCGTCACAACGTATAGTATGTGATGACTGATGACCAAAAAATGCATGGCCCTAAGGCACTCTTTAGAGAAGAATATTGTAATTTGTAGCAATATGTGTTTCAACCTTAGACAAATCCTTGCTCTTTATTCCATTCTTCTTTTTGTGCAAAAGAGGTCTTCAACATCCATCAATTCCCTGATGAATTCCAACATACCTTAGGCAAAGCCTCCAGCACCAGCGCCATGATGGCGGGCTCCCCGTACTGCCGGTAGACCTTGGCCTTGGCCAGCATGCGCTCGGCGTCGGCCTTGCCCACGTCCCCGATGGCTGTGGCCTCAGCCAGGCCGAGGACCTTGATGCGCTCGGCGTCGGCCTTCGCGCCTTCCACCGTTTGGGTGCTGCGGAGGTGGAAAGAGGATGTTGATTCAGTATCATCAATATTAAGGCGCCGTGCATAGTGAATCGCCCGCGCGCAAAGAAAAATGCACAAAATCGATTCCTGTATCAAATACACTAAACAAATTTGAAAATGTTCACATCAAACCCTTATAAGGTGAGACCTATCTAAAACAGCCAGTTTCGTCTTGACATTCATAAACGTTTGAAAGATATTTTGCTTGAAAAAAAATAGGCGGCGCACTTTTTTTCACGCAAAATATCTTGAAATCTGTTATGGACATCAACATGAAACTGGCAATTCACTATGCCCAGCGCCTTAACATCATATTTAGGGGAGGCCGCCTCAGAAGAATGTGTCCTAAGTCTGAGACCTTCATCAATAATTTCAGCATGTTGCTTAGTCTGGTGAATTGGAAGGACGAGATAGCTAGTCAAATTGATTGCCAACCTACAATAGAAAAATGCACACAAAGAAAAGGGAGAATTTACGTAGGTACTCTGATTTTTACTAAAGCTTTAGGTGCTTTCGTGTATTTTATGAGTTTGTTTACGGAGGCTTTCAGGGTTTGAGAGTTTGGGTGAATTCAACGTGCTAGATCTAATAAGCTAAGATGATTGTATAGATGCGTCCCTTAAAGAGACTTCATTTCACCTGCATTGCTGGAGAAATCATCTAGCCTAAAAGGCTAACTTACCGTTTTCCCTCCGCAATGGCCTGCAGGCGGTAGGCCTCGGCCTCGGCCGGCAGCTTCACGGTGGACATCAGCTCCTCCTCGCGACGCAGGATCTCCTGCTGCTCCACCTGAATATATAGGTAACGCAGCTGAATTAGCCTCTGAGTAGTCCCCGTTCAATGGTTTGGAAGGAGAAGATAAGATAAGATAAAGATTAATTAATTTTTCTCACCACGAATTTCTTAAAAGTAGGGTAATATGGACAGGCACATAGTTGAAACAATAATTGTGGAAAGACTGGAGGCTAAACTAGATCAAGAGATCTGTATTATGATGCTATTAGTGAATTCCTTTCCATAGATATTACCCGTATTGCATTCCTAAGTGCCTTATGACTTTTGGCCATGAAGAGTTGTCCTTGAACTACAATACAGGCGCACTACAGGGGATATGGTGACGCCCTCCACCTTAGACCCCGAATGCATTAATGAAACTCACGCGCCAACTGCTGGTACGGTCGGCGACAGTTACAGATACCCCATGGCAGCTCTTACCGCGGCATAAGGGCGCCAATCGAACAAAAAGGGGTATCCTAGCGTGTGGCCGACTGTACCTACACATATTGTTTTCGAAACGACTTCAATCGCAGTTATTTTTTGTAGTAAAATTGACAGCACTGCTCGTGCGAGATAGAGACCGATCTGTCTCGATCCACCATACATATTGGTGACCTTGGGAGCCGAATAAAATCCTTATTTAATTTTATCCCGACATTCCGGCAACGTTATATCTGCCATGGTCACGGGTGGACCACTGCAAGGCACGACGGCATAGTTTTGTGGTAAGACATGACTGCTGGATATGTGCATATCGCGGAAACTCTCCAAAACTGCCAAAATTACTTACCTCGATCTGTTTGCGTCGCTCGACGACCTCGATCTGGATCTCTTCATTTCGGATCCTCTGTTTGATCTTCGCCGCTTGGAGCTCGTACGCCAGCGCAGCCTCCGCTTTCTGCAATGTTTGAGTAACTCAATTACCTACGTGTGAAGATCGTAATTTAGCATTACCTAAAGAATGGACAAAGTTAGCCTGTGGTATGTCCCATTACACCCCTATCCCCGGGGACAGTTTGGAATTAGAACGCAATGTATTTTCCAAGTCTTATAAATGCTTAATTAGCTTAATACTATCTTAAGTTTGCACGAGCACTATTTAATATTTAAATCTTGTAGATAAAGGCATTTTTTAGTTCTTGTTATGAGTTCTTATATGTCAATGTTACCTATGCGGTCGGCTCGGTTTGAGTTTTCGTGCCCACTGCGCAACATTAATTAATAATTGCCGTCTCAGTTGGAGCTTGGAGCATTCCGAAGGACGCTTTGATTGTTTCAATCAGTGTAATGTATGTTGTGTCGTGTTGATTGGGCACGAGAAACGAGAAGATGACAAAATATAAGACCGAAAGAAGTAGGAACACCTGTTTTTGATGAGGCATAATGAAAACAAGCCCATTCTCTGACTTTTTTCTCAGCACATACTTTCATATCATCTTAGAATCGCTGTCACTTGTAGAGGTGAGATGTCACATGTGACTGGGACATGTGACATCTCACTGAGACTGATGGCCATTAGAAGTGGGAATTACGCCATAGTTTAAGTACGCAAAGTTAGTTGCACTTACATCAGCGTGTTCATATTGTGGGAAGTGTCAGTTTGTCCCTAGGATTGATGACCATTAAAAGTGGGATTACGCCATTGTTTAGTAGGTACGCAACGTTAGTTTCACTCACATCAGCGTGTCCACTACCGATGCCTGAATTGCCTATAGCTGTGCGTCAGCGTGTTCATATTTAGGGAACTGTCAGTTTGTCCCTGGGATTGAACGCGATAGTTTAGTACTCACAGCAGTGTTGATCTCCTGGTCAAACTGCGCTTTCTGCAGCTTGTAGAGACGCGCGTTGTCCTCAATCCTTGTGTCCATCGAATACTTAACGTCCATCGAGCTCTTCTCGCACTCCGCTTCCTGTCGAAGAACAAGAAAGAGAATTTGAGACAAATAATTTGCTTCTTAAAACTAATATGTAGCTAGCCGGTTTCCCTCTTCGATGCCGTTACTTCTCCTTGAAGTCTGGGGCCAATACTAGGGTTTTACATTTATTTTGGTTCATTGCTAAGCAGGGACTACTCTGACTCAGGCTCGGTTTCTGAATTGAGAATTTTGCTAAGCAAATACTTAAGTATTGTTCTGTCACGCTCTTTTGTGAGAAATCTGCAGCTACAGGACGATACTTACGTATTTGCCTAGTGAATTTCTCAATTCAATTCAATTCAAGTCGTCGAAGGCGAACCAATAAGAAGTTCAGAGGACAGAGCCTGGATGGCAGTTATCACCTAGCTAGACAGAAAATCTACTGCTCTTCTTTAGCTTGTGACCAAGCGTGAAAAGTTAAAAGCGGAAGAATGGGCGCTCGAAAACTACCTGGCGTCGATCAGTACAACAGGAGGCTAACGGTTTCGGAATGAGCATATCCGAGCTTGAGATGAAGGCGCAAAATCGGCCAGATTGGAAAACTGTTTTGAGTCCCTATGTCCCTATGTCCCTGATTAGGGATAATAGGAACTGATGATGATGATGAAGCGTGAAAAGTAAGAGTACCTACTATGCCTAGTAACTATAGTGGGCTTTATTCGTGGGCTGGATATACAGGGTGTTAAAAGACCGCCAACAGACCCGAAAGCCACGCATACTAGACACCAAAACAAAGTACTTTTTCGATAAATTATTGCTGGGAAATGATTTTGGTTTTTTAGGTTATAATTTTGACAAATATTTAATCACGCAATGGACGTGTAACGCACAGAAGTCATTTTGCGCAAGCGTAGGTATAAGTTTATGTTACTTAAGCTTGAAGTGCCGATGTTTAGAATACATTGCGGGTTGCAATTTTAACGTCGTTTTTTGTAAGAAATATTCATAATTTTGATATGGCTTCTTGAGAAGGTATGTTAAGAACTAGATACTGAATACATTTCTGCAAAAAAAAAAGTTTTGAAAAGTCCGACTTTGAACCTCATTATCTCGGAAACCGTTGATTTCCCAGGCATAGTTCCTTGGGCAAAAATGTTCCTTATGATGAGGACAATACGTGGTTTCCCGCTTTGTTGGCGGTCTTTTAACACCCTGTATGCTGACGGAGAAAACAAAAACCTAATCAAGCAGATTGTAGCCAAAATGTCTCTTACCCTGATCCCGGCATCTCTGTTAGCGTTAGCCACCCCCGTGTCGGCATCCCGCTTGACCGCCGCCGTCTGAGCCTTCCCGAGCGAGGCCAGGTACTGGACATCATCGTAGACGTCCTTGATCGTGAAGGACAGGATCTCGATGCCCATCCGGCCGACGTCCGGAGCCGCCACCTCGCGGACGAGCGCCGCGAACTGGTCGCGGTCCTTGTACACCTCTTCGACTGTAAGCGTTCCTGGGGGAGAGGAAATGAATAGGTTAGTAGTTGAATACCCCAGCCTCTCCAAGTGGACTCCGCAACAAAAAAGACCCAGAGGAAGACCCAGGAAGCGGTGGAAGGACTGTATTGAGGAAGATCTACTGCAAATTGGCAAGAAAACATCTTGGAAAACGGAGGCCAGAGACAGCGAAATCTACAGGTTGCACTCTAAGTCGATAGCGGAACTTTAAGTAGGCTGTCTACTGATCAATACAAACAACTTGTACTAGGTGGCGACAAAAATGGAGCGAAAAAATTATCAGCTGTTTCATACATTTGGCGCAGTACTGAGTCGACCTTTGCTGATATTTTCGCCACCTAGTACAAGTTGTTTGTATTGATCATTAGATAGCCTACATAAATTTCCGCTATCGACTTAGAGTGCACCCTGTAATAATCTAGTTGACCAGGACTCTCAGTAGGTAATGAAAATACCGATGAAAGGAGGTTTTTAAGGTCAATTTGAAGTGGAAGCGGCCAGGCAATTTCGCTTTTCACAGATTAATTTTGACAGCCATACTCCGGTTCTTCTATGGCCGCGCCTGTAGGCGCCATCTATGAAATGATTTGTGATTTTTTGCTGAAAACGGCTCGTTACTGAGTGGAAATTCCAAGAGGGGATGAGGTCAGCTGGCAGACGATCTATGAATTATAGTGCGTTTCACGAAAGAGTTCCCTTGACAAAACGATTATTACAATGTAATAGGGACTATTTTTGTTCAACCCAAGGGGATTCTTTCGTGAAACGCACTGTAGGTGAATTCGACTTAGCAAAGACGATGCAAGGTATAGGTGCTGGGTCAGTCTGTTCCATCTAATCTAAACAATATCACAACATTGTCCGCCCAGTTAATAATAAGCTGTACTTATGACAAGCGATTAGGCGGCAGTCTTTTATAATGTCTCTGCTTTTATTTCACAAATCGATGGATGATTGGTCAATTTACGCTGTAAATAAACGTAAAATTCTACGACGTTAAATGGCCTTTCCGTGATAAGGTTGTGTAACCGTCGTCGTCGACTGTGAGTGACCGTAATTCACTTTCGACAAAAAGTACAATAGAAAACTTTTTGTTGGAAAACAATTTGTTAGGTCCATTAGGAAAGAGTTGCAATAGATAGATAGATATGATTCTTTGCACGTGCAAAGTTGAAGAGTCTGAAAATAAGACGTTACAAATACACATACACACCTTCACTTACACGAACTTAGAAATTATATCAACCCCTGGAAAACGAGGTATCTCGCGGAAAAGTTGGTAATTTAATTTAATATTTTCTTAGGTTTGCTTAGCACTATTAATAATTTGAACACAATTTGTAAAAAGTAAAAAAAAAAACAGTGAACATTGTGTATAAATTAAAATTTAATTTAAGTTAATAAAGTATTAAAATAAAAGAGGTATTTCTAAATATAATTGGAAATAGATGCCTATACACCGTGCAATTTTAGTGGTTTTAAAGCCGAAGGTATTTAGTTGCACTCGTGATTCTGAGCCAAATTCCAAAATTTTACTTCAAACCGAGCGGAAAAAAAAACACTTCCCAATACAAACGGCTATTGCCAATCGACAATATTTGTATGGAGAAGTGAATTTTTTTTTCGCGCGTTTTTGAATGAAATTTTGTAATTTGGCTCAGAATCACCAGTGCAACAAAATACCTTCGGTTTTAAAACCACTAAAATTGCACTGAGTATTCTGATATAAGATACATCCCATAAAAGAAACGGTAAGAGTCGCCTCATAAACATTTGGTTTGAAAAGTTGCGCGGAAGTGTCCCATAGCTGCCCCTCTACCCTTGACGCATTTTTCCAATACGGCCGCAATATGGCGCAATTTACAAAATTTAATATTTTACAAATTAAGACGCATTTTGTGTTTTTATTTAATATAACAGCCTTAACTTTGAATAAATAATACAAAGTATTTAAGATCAAAGCATTACTATGCGAATTCAAAGAGAAATTAATTTTAAAACTTTTTCAATTTGATCGCAATCGCGTCAAGGGTAATCTGATATCCCTGATCTGGGCGCCAGAGTCCTATAAGTAATTAGAAGGGCCTGGAAACCGGCCACGGCACGCAAGTGACCAAGTGACCAAAACTCACCTTTTTACGTTCAAATAAGTCAATCCAAACGTCAGGGCCAGCGGCACGAGGCCTATGCGGAGGAAATCCATCGTTTGAACTCTTTACACTAACTTTAAACACTGTATTATTGCATTGGTGGAAGACTTCTTAGCACTGTGGTATACGTTGTTGTCACTGAGGTTAAAACTCGATATGGTCGTAGACTTATATGCCCTTGAATTGACTTCCTTGATAATGCGTAGAAACAACTTATAATCACTCTTGTATCTATATAGCTAGACTCTAGACTTGTTATGAATACCAAGCATAGGATTCCTAGGTTACACGATATAAACTATGGCCATATCCTCATCAGAACAACGACGGGATAGAGCGAAATATAATTATTAGCTATCGATGAACATAGAAATGTGAATGTTGGCCTATGTATGCTGAATGTTTGGTGGCGCTTAGCGCTGCCAATGCAATAATGAGAGATTTTGACTTCGCCGGTAATGTAAGTCAATCACAACATTATTTAAATAGGGCCCAATTTTTTCCTGGCTTTTAATTCCTCTTTCCTAGGGTCCTATATCCCTTGGCAAAAGGCAAAATTAGACTGGTTTTATCAGTGTTTACCCACAAGGAGGCAGCTGATAGTAGTGTCGCATTGCCGTGAGATTGCCCGATAGCATTCGATAGTTATCTGATTCGTTTGCGCAGCGTACTCTACTTACCGCATAGTGTTATCATTTTATTGCGATAGCAAGGCACATATCTGAATGGAAACTCTGGATAAGGGAAATGGATACTGTGAAATATTTTTAGAGCAGAAGAGCCTTTTAAAATTATTTGTAACTCCATAAAGGACATAATAAAGAACAGTAAGATGAAATGCCTGAAATTACTATGAAATGACTGGTCTGTCATCGGAGTGCGTGAAGATCCTCCAAGAGTCTAACTCTTAAATGTAATGATGATGATGACCCCTGAAAGTGAAGCCCATTCCTGTGGAGCCAATTCCTTTTAATAATACTCGGTACACTTAGATACATTATTATATTATTATTGTTGTATGAATTATTATCATAGAGGTGTATCTAGATTAAAATATAAGGGTGCCACTTTGGTTAATTTACTAAATTTTCTCGTCTATACATATAGCTATTCTCTCTTGAAACTAAAAGAAAATGTCTTTCCTTTTTATTTTACTTCTACCGTGTGTCTCTTGCGGCAATCAATAAATGTTTTCTTCCTTTCGTCTCGACATTCTATCGTTGATACTTTGTAGTTTTCCGTTTTCCGTACACATTTTCCGGTCTCTGTCGACCAAATTGTTTCAAATTAATATGAACTTGGCCTTTGAAATATTGAACACTGTACTGTAACGTTTCGTTGCCTTGACATTATATTTTAAATAATGGGTATTTACTGATTTGTACTTTTAATTTCTTTAATTGTAAGTAGGTTATTGTTATTTACTTAGACCTTTATTTTTATTGTTTGTGGTTAATAACAGGTAGGCCGTGAATGAAGCTTGTAATAATATACCTGGGTACCTAGGTATTTAAAGTAAAGGAAAATCGTGAGAAAACCCGAGCTATTGAGTTTATTACTCTCAACAAGATATTGCGGTGGTCAGGCATGGTGATTGTGATTGTTTTAACTCTATATTATTATGTAGGTATATGTATCTCTCTCTCTCTCTTTCTCTCTACATAATAATATATATATCACCCTAAAGAATAAAACCCTAAAGAATAAAAAATATCTCTGAAAAGTCAAAAGAAAAAAAGAGGTAAAAAATAAAATCAAATGCTAGGATTTTTTTTTTCATTAAAACCTTAAAAGCCTCATAACTTCTAAACGACAAAAAATGGCTGAACATACATGGGGGTGATTCGGGTAGCCCTCGGTGTCAGCTATCTAGATTTTCTCGCTTGACGTCTATGTTTGGGCCACCCTGTATATCTGAACTATGTTTCTTTTAATTTAGTACAAAAAGAGTCTGTTGGCCAAACCAAGGACCTACATTTCATTAGTTTCTTCTCCAAAAGTGATGTGTGTTTTTTTTAAGTGACCCAAAAATCTAATACAAATGCTCAAGTCGCTATCCCAAATCCCGCTATCGCTAAAGAGATGACAAGGTAAACAGTATGCAGATTTTAAAATTTAGGTTTACAAAACTTTTGAATTATGTCCAAGAAAGTCTGAAATACACGAAGAAGAGCCAATCAATACTTCCGATAACAATTTAAAACTTTGTAAACTTCACCGGCTTTGAAAGAAATTGAAGCTAATGTAGACATTACCTACTTAATATACATGGATTCAACACAATTAGAGGAAAAAATCGTTTCATTATACAGGGTGTGGTGGAAAGTTCCTCGAAGAAGACATTGATGAAATCGTCAGCACAAGTTTTTTTATAGGGCCAACGATGACCTTCAAAAATATATCAGGAAAAACAATCTTGGAGATTTGTCTTTTGAGATTTTAGTATTGGAATGGCTTTACGCCAATCTCGCAGTGTGTCTATTATCTCTACAAAAATGAATGAGAAGCGACCTACATCATCTTTGAAAAAATCATACCGCATCAACATGCAAGGTGTTAAAATTCAGTGACGGGCAATAATTTCCATACCTTAGGAATCTAAAGCAGACAAACCTCATCTCGCCACAAAGAAGAGACGAAAATTTCGCAAAAACATTTTTACTCTAAAGTTATTAAAGTACGATCAGCGACACCTAGGATACCTCAAGTTAGTTCTTAACGTACACGGCATAAGTGCGTCAATCGAGGTGTACCCTGCCGTGTCTCTGACTGTTCTGTACCTACTTTGATAACGATAAAAGAATATCCCGGAAAAGTTTCAACAGGCTTCAGCAGGGTTTCCTGGTACGGCAATATCTGTATTTAAAGAGCGCTTAAAATTCAAAACTTTGAAGCAACCAATAATCTTTAGCTTAGATCGTACACACGACAGCACGTCAGAGTGTACACTTATGTTGCAAAGTCGCCCGTAACGTATCCGAGTAGAGTGCTAGCGTGTAAGGGTCGACGTGCTGCCTTGGGTACAGTCGACAGCACGTTGACTTTTACACGCCTGCACTTTACTCGGTTACGATACGGGCGACTTTACAACATAACTGTATAGTCTGACGTGCTGTCGACTGGACTTCAGCGAAGCTAAGCTTTTCCACGTAAGTTGGTTAGTTTCGACAAAATGTAGTGAGGGAACCTGCATTCTAAGGATTATTTTCAGTCATACCGGTTGACTGTTTCTGTCTAACTGTAATAGACGTTTTATATTGATTTGAAGGTTTCCAATAGGCTTAGGGGGAATTTATTTAATGAATTGGGGTAGTGGCGAGACATGGGCTCTTTTTGATAAGTAAGTACATACAAAGTTGTTAAAAGACAGTATTTCTTCAACAACTCATCTATAACGGCTGCTTTACCAGACTAGAGGCCCCAAATATGGACCAGATTCAGAACAAGTATGATACTAAAGAAAAAAAAACGCATTAAAAAAGAGCGATAATAAAAATCCACAAAAGACGACTAAAAATAGTAGAATAGTAGAAAAATTGGTTGCCAGCGTGTTTGAAAGGAGTTCGTATGTACACACGACAGCACGTCTAACCTTACACGCTAGCACTCTACTCGGTTACGCTACGGGCGGCTTTGCAACGAAAGTGTACACTCTGACATGCGGTCGTGTGTACACCAACAACTTTACTATTCTATTTCGGCTATTCCCACACTAAACCGGACCGCATAAAAACCACCCTTACTACGCCCGACACGTCAAAAGAACGCTCCATTTTCCCCGATATCTAATCGACTTTCGCGAGATAAATTGACCACCGACCGGCCATCAACCGTCACCAGTTTCACGAGACCTCCCCTGCCCCCTCCTCAAGCTTCTTCTGAGGGTGCTCAGGGGTTGTTTTCAGTCGTGTCACGTGTCAAGTGGGCTGGTGGAGAGCGAGCCACCCGCCGCTCGCGACGCCTGCGGCGGGACTAAGCTGGTACTACGGTTCGAAGGGCGGCAGAGATTTTGTTGCTATTGGATTTATTGGTGCCAATACAGTTTTAACCATAAGGGCACACGGGGCCCGTGCCCAGGGCCCCCATCCTCAGGGGGCCCCGAAGGACCGACAATTTCTCTTACATTAATTCTTAAAAAAAATGTATCGGGCACAGTGACAATAAGCCAAATACATTGTTAAATTTGACAGAAAACGCGGCATTGTAATGTAGGAAATATGTAGGTAGTATTCCTTTTCGCCACCAGAAATTGGGGTCCTTTTCAAAAAAGCCTCAAATCTTGTGTGCCCAAGGGCCCCATTGATTGGTGCCACTGATTACTCTTGAGGAGATGATGTGAGTGCGGTGGTGTGATAAGTGCAAGGAATTTTCGGGTCTTTATAGATTAGGAGTTGTCGCTGTATTCATCATTTTCCGAAATTCTTAGTTTCGTTTCTCTTTCGGTAACCTGGAAGTTTATTTCGAAGGGCGGCAGAAACGATTTTGTTGATATTCATTGGTGCCACTGATTACTCTTGAGGAGATGTAGGCGCGGTGGTATTATAAGGAATCATGCTAAGCACTTCTTGGGACATGTCTTTTTTTTGTTACACTTTATTGTACACATAAATATAAAGACTTAAATAACATGATAGTAAGAGAACGTGTTATGAATTCCAAGTCCCAAAAATTTCGAATATAAATCGTATGAAATGAAGATATTTCTATTTTCATAGTGTAGGACATAACACTGTTTTCATAATTTTCCGACACTTCGTGCACTTCAGTTTTTTGAGTTCACAGTTCATTTCAGATTTTGGAAAAGACCATTTGGTAAGAAACTTAGCTCATTATTGTATTCGAAACGGGTCGAATCGCGATTGGTTTTTAGCTCAAACGGGAAAAAATCGATCGGTGGAGAGTCATAAAGTCACACGAGAAATAAACTGAGACGAAGAAGAGAGAGGGAAAGTAGAGACAAATCTGGCGCAAAAAACCTCTTATACTTTGCGTAATTTAAATATTGAATGTCTGATATTACTTAACTTATTATTTTCGCCTAGGATGTGTTTTTTTGCGAGACAAAATTGAGTTTCGTAATTTCAGACTGATTCTCCAGATTACGGCGAAGCCAAAAATGGGGCAACGTTTTTCGCGGCGATGTAGTACCGTCGGCCACCGTCACAGATACCCCATGGCAGCTCTTATTGCGCGCGGCATAATGGCGTCAATCCAAGAAAACGGGGTATCCTAGCGTATGGCCGACTGTACCTACTTTGGATATAAGACTTACCGATAGATCCAGTATAAATGGTACTCTATTATATTCTACTAGATAGACCAACCACGGCACTCAATACACATAGCTAAGTGGCACAAAACTAGCAATGTATTTCCTATTCCGACGTCCCTTGGGAAGAAATAGAACAAAGGTTTCTAGCCCGTAGAATGCCTAATAAAATAACAGTTCCATTCATGGTACAGAAACAAAAGGATCTTATCTCCCAACTCTCGACGTATGACACCTTTTATACAATAACATACTAGGCCATCGGTGGCGCCCACTAAGTTGTAGCCACCACATCCACAGGACGAGATTTTTCATACATTTTTCGTGCTCGTATTTTTTTATGCTTTTCAATGACCACTCAGACATCAAAAATCGCTATCTACTACTATTAATAATTTACGAAGTTCTTGCAATCGAGTGACAAGACTAAACTTTTAATTTCTAAAATGCCATTGAAAGAGACAGTGTTATTCATGGTACAGAAATAAAAGGATCTTATCTCGCAACTCTCGACGTATGAGTCATATCGAATGACACGCTTTATACAGTAACACAAGAAAAAGTCTTCGTGAAAAATCTCGCCTGTGTGTTGGGTGGCCACACCACAACTCAGTGGCCGCCACCAATGGCCCAGTGGCGGCCACTGAGTTGTGGTGTGGCCACCCGACACACAGGCGAGATTTTTCACGAAGACTTTTTAATGACCACACAGAAAAAGAAATTGCTATCTACTACTAATAATTCACGAATCGACTTACTACATACAAGACGTTGTAGACTTTAATTTCTAAAATGCCATTGAAAGAGACAGTGTTGGAAGACAATGCTTTCAGTCTTCATACTTCGGTACCACTCTACACACTGTCCCAGTTTCTTTTTCTTTACAAAACTGAAAAGATCTCTCTAACCCTTCAGGCGCTGGGAGTGGCCACAACTTGAAGTGCATAATGGAATGGAGAACGGAGTAGGTATGGAATGGAGATCGTAACGGCAGCTAAAAACACTGAATAATCTAAAACCGAACAAATACGAGTACTAACAAGACTAAAACTACTCCGTACAATTTTAGTGGTTTTAAAGCCGAAGGTATTTTGTTGCACTGGTGATTTTGAGCCAAATTACAAAATTTTATTCCAAAACGCGCGAAAAAAAATTCACTTTTCCATAAAAATGGTGTCGATTGCCGATAGCCGTTTGTATTGGGAAGTGTTTTTTTTTGGGAACTATATTTTGTGTCATCAAAGTTTATATTTGTCATCAACTTGTATCATCAAATTAATAGATCTATCACCACGAAATATTTTCATTCTCAGAAAAATAAAAAGTGTCGCCAGGTATAAATTACCAAATTAATGTCAATTTGTTCGCAGAAAAAGAGATGGATTATCTATATAATTGTAGTGCATCCATTGAATAAAAACTTTGTTCTCAGAATAATAGGTTTATTCCCAAAATAACAGCTCCGTATTCAGAATAGTAGATCTGTCATCAAATAAATTGATTATCGTCCGCAGATTGCGACTTGTTTTTATTTGTCATTTTGTCATCAGTACAGTAGTTACAAATTATTTCGTTCAATTCTCCAAATAATACTATTCGTTACCAATTTAATAGTTCAGTTCATAAATTTTATTAAAAAATGATCAAAGGGGCGGAGCCAAATTGGCGCGCTATGAAAATTTACCAATCATGCGCAGCGATGGGTCGTACACACGACAGCACGTCGACCTTTACACGCTAGCACTCTACTCGGTTGCGTTAGGGTTTTTGGTTTTAATTGATTTCCCAATAGTTTCTTTATATTATCATGGCATCAAGTTGTGGTGAAGATGATGCAACTCCTCCAATAATGTTATCATAGCTCGTTGAGAAATCACTAGTGGAGAAAGTGCCGGTACAACAATAGGTACACACGACAGCACGTCGACCCTTACACGCGTGCACTCTATTCACTTACTTTGGTGACTTTGCAACAAAAATGTACTGTCTGACGTGCTGTCGTGTGTACAACCAGTATACAAGTACCTAATGTAAGATAGTAGTTAAATTCATAGATACAAAAACATTATTTTTCTGGATCTTTATGATTTTTTTAAGTTACATATTTCATTTTGTTGATGACCGTTTTTCCTTAATTTGATTATACAGTTATTAGGACAAACCTATTAAAATAAGTACAAACCTATTTATTTGATACTTGATAAAATAACCCGATGATTATATGTGATTTATTATAAAATTGTTTTTATATTGTTTGGCGACTACACTTTGATGACAGATCTATTATTTTGCGGACAAACCTTATTATTTAAAACATTCAAAACATAATAAATTGATGATAGCTTAAATCATACCCTTTTTTTTTTCGCTCGTTTTGAAGTAAAATTTTGGAATTTGGCTCAGAATCACGAGTGCAACGAAATACCTTCGGCTTTAAAACCACTAAAATTACACGGTGTTGAAAAATAAACCAAGTTATTAAACGTTGTTTTAGTCGCATTCACTTTCAGTCTATTTATTTTTTATCATTTGAAGTTCGTTTCATGCAGGTTATGACCAACGTTTTCGTAAATGATTTGTTTCTGTTTTTTTTTTTATTATTTCTAACTACATGTACTTTTGTAGTAAGAATGTCGCGTCCGTGTTCACCAAACAATGACTGAATTAAAACCGATGCAGGGTCGCATTGTTCAGGTTTCCCCTAATTGGAATTCGGTAAGTCTACAATATTTTTTTTCTTCTAAATTGCTGTTCTTTCGAAAGAATGGACCATTTCAGAGAACTAATGAAAGTCGTTGGGTTTTCTCAATTTATCTAAAAACATACTGGTTTAAAAAATTAATTAAATACTCCAAACTGTTAGGGGAGCCTATAATAATAATAAATAATAATAATAAAATTTGTTTATTTTCATGCAAATTTGGATTACAAAATCAATTTCAAAATAACACTTACATAAAAACATTTCTGTTAAAAGTTGTTAGGTAGATGTCGGTTAAATGAGTCGAACTTCTAGCCCCCTAAACTAGGTAGAAACCTGTATCTTAGGGGATAGTGTTCCAAGTAGTATGACATTACATGAGTAGGTGCGTGTGCAAGTGAGATTTACAATATTTAAATAATTTGAATTAGAATTCAATATTTTGAATTAAAATTAAACAAACAAAAAAAATAATAAAAAATTATAACAATAGTAAAGGTGCATTACATTACAAACCTGAAATGTTGCAAATATCATTAACAATAGTATTCATTAATTAATAGACAAATAATTTGGTACAAGTTTAAGTTAGATTATTAGAATTATTACACGATTTTGGTAAAAATGCTCTCGGTTTTATCGTAGTCCATAAACTGCAGCCATTTTGACAGCTTAATTTTTATCTCACGTAAAGTCAGTGTATAGATGGAGATATCTTTGTCTATTTTATTGTATAGATATGAACTTAGAGCTAAAAATTGACGACTGGCAAATGCGGTGTTACAATGGACTGTAGGGCATTTTGGTATGGCTTGGCGTCTTTGTAATTTGGCATTATCTAATGGTAGGAATGAGTGTCGACGCATTATGGCACGGAGAACAAAGAGTTGTCTTACAGTAAGGACTTTACATTCTGAGTACAGTAGGGAGGTTGAGTAGTCTCTTCTTTTATGCGACAGAACCTTGAGAACTATTCCTATTCCTCGAAATGGTTTTGGAATCAGCGGCATTGTCAAAAATAAGATCTAGCGAATTAGATTACGACATCGCAGTTTAGTCACAGTACTGCCATCCTAATGAAAAAGTAAGTGCAAAAAAAAAAGAATGCTGTAGTGTAATGAACTAAAGTAGTATTTTTTCCCGTGAGCAATAAAATAGGAAATAAGGTTGTGCGTTAGTAATTTAAATAAGTTAATGGATCTTTTTGGTCGTCGTTTTGACTTGTCGATGACTTTTTCCCCTCTCTCTACTATCTAGTAGATTAGGGAAAAATTGCGGCATCCGCTACCCCGATGGCGGAAACTCGATTAAAGTCATTTTAATTAAGAGTAAATTATTCAACGCAAACAACTTCGGAAGTTAAACATCCTTGGGCCGAAAGATTGCAAATCTCTTTGTTGTTCAAGGCTGGGCGGTTTAACTTTTATCACTTCTTGATACTACAGGGTGCACTCTAAGTCGATAGCGGAACTTTAAGTGGGCTATCTAGTGATCAATACAAACAACTTGTACTTCAGAAACTAACTTGTAACCGACTTCAGAAAAGGAGGAGGTACTCAACTCGACTCGTTTTTTTATGTACAGTCGGCCACAGTCTCAGATACCCTTTTTTTTTTTTTTTTTTTTTTTTTTTCTTAGAATATTAACAAAACATAGTTGCTTGACACCCCTAAACCGCATGGTTTGTTTGTTCGATTGGCGCCCTTATAACGCGCGCGATAAGAGCTGCCATGGGGTATCTGAGATTGTGGCCGACCGTACACACGACAGCACGTAGACCCTTACACGCGTGCACTCTATTCACTTACATTACGGGCGACTTTGCAACAACAGTGTGTACCGTCTGACGTGCTGTCGTGTGTACGTTACCTCAGAACTTTTTTTTATGTCAATCGATTTTAACGCTTATTTTTTTGTTTGAAAGGGTATACTTCCCATAAGGTCCCATATAAATGGTGAATCTCTGATGAAGAACTTCGGGGTTGGAGAACGGAACTCCTCTACGGACAGTAGCAGATCACTCGAAATCAGTGCTATTTCGCCAGTGAAGTTTTTAATTTTTGTTTATTAGCCTTAAGGAACTGCTTTAAGGCTCCGTATAAGGCTAACTAGCGCCACCAATGTTGAAAAAATCATATCTTCCTTCAGAAGAAGTTTCTGAAAAAATCCTAAGATGAGCTCATGCGCCATGCTTTTCTAGATTTTTAAGTGAAGGTACCCAACTCAATTTCTAGTCTTAAGCTAAAAAATTTTCGATAACCGCAAAAAACGGCCGCTTTTGGCGGTTATCGAAAATTTTTTAGCTTAAAAGTAAATTTCGAAGAGGGTATCTACACTTAAAAATCTAGACTAGTGGTTCGCCCCGAACTGTGAACTCACGACCCCTTATAAACTTAACAACCCCATATCTCGGCAACCCCTCGACCGATTTGGCTCATGTTCGAACTTAAAAATTCTTTTAATTTAATTTACCCGCCTACCAAATTTCATAACGATCCGACCAAATTTACTCAAGTTATCGTCGAACGAACATTTATACATACATACATACATACATACATACATACATACATACATACATACAAACGCTGGATTATTCCAGTAGACTCGGAGAACTTCGCTCGCTTCGCTCGCTCGTTCAAAAAGCATGGCGCATAGGCTCATATTAGGATTTTTTCAGAAACTTCTTCTAAAGGAAGATATGATTTTTTTAACATTGGTGGCGCTAGTTAGCCTTATACGGAGCCTTAAGGCGCGGTGCATAGTTTATAGCCCGCGCGCCAAGAAAAATGCACAAAATCGAGTCCTGTATCAATTACACTAAACAAATCGAAAATTTTCACATATCAAACCCTAGAATTAGGTGAGACCTATCTAGAACAGCCAGTTTCGTGTTGACATTCATAAACGTTTTGAAAATATTTTGCTTGAAAAAAAAATAGGCGGCGCACTTTTTTTCAAGCAAATTATCTTGCAATCTGTTATGGATATTAACACAAAACTGGCTGTTGAACATTTTCGATTTTTTTAGTGTATTTGATACAGGAATCGATTTTATGCATTTTTCTTTGCGCGCGGGTTAATTCACTATGCCCAGCGCCTTAAAAGCCAAAAGCATTTACTCTAGTTTAAGAGACCCTAAATAACCTTACATAATCATTTTGATAATCACCTTTGCATCAACCTTGACCTAACGCCAAAGCAGCTACAAAATGAGCTCTCCACTTGACACACAAACACATACCTAACTGTTTCAAAATTAATCACTGGCGGCCTGGGCCCTTAGCCTGTAACGCAATGGCGGTTCAATGGCGTCCCGGCAGAAGGACAAAACCGGACTCTCCTCGTTTTTCTCCTACAACCAGAGAACTAATCCTCTAGAGTTAGAATCAAAATATTCTTTGCTGTACTACAAAAACATTAAAAGGACAGACAGCGTTAGCAAATCGTAATTGAAGTCGTCACCTGACAGCCCATTTTGGCACCATTGTGTTACAGGCTAAGGGCCCTGACCTTAAAACACGTGGGTGTGTTTATCTGTGAACCCTGAACTTGACTGTGGACCTTCAGTGACGTCACACATGCCTCGGACACAGACAAACGACACACGGAATGTCTACTTGAGCTTATAGACTGCTTCAGACGGCATACAGCTGAGCTAGATCCATTTTCGGGATGTTTTGTAAATATTTTAAAATTAAATTTAATTGTGTTTTTGTGTTATTTTTTTCTCTTGTAAATTTTTTTTTAGTTGTATTTACTTTCAAAGTTACGTACATTTGTGAATTTGTAGTAGCAATACCATTCGCTAACGGTGAAGGAAAACATCGTGAGGAAACCCGCGGTTTAGTTGGCTCCACACGTATTGACTTTGTCTTTCCTGTGGGCTAGGCCGACTAAGCTGTCAGGATGGTATAGGTGCTGGGCAAGCCTACTCCATCTAAAAAACAATGTCCCAGGCACTGCAGCGCCGAGTGGTCTCTTCACCCATCTAGGTGAAGGTGCCACTGGACGCTGTATAAATCGTCTCATTACGTAGATACAAAGGCCTTAGTTTTTTTACTTTCCCGAAAAACATTTTTTCAATTTAAATTTCTTATCAACGGTCTATTATTCAGAGACAGATCTGCCTCTGTTCCGTTGAGCATTGTTATCCATGATCTTGGCAGCCAAAGTATACAAAGTTGATACACATCAAGGAATTTCTTTACATTGCTCAAAAAGGATCCGTGTAGCTAGTGAAACTGGCCAACATATTTTGCTAGATAATATGTGGGAATGAGTAAATAAAATGTAGTATAACTTGAAATGCATTTCTTACTAACTGGTAATAGGTAGAGTTCGGGTTTAATCATTATAGGTTTTCTACGATGTTATCCTTCACAATTCACATTTCATTATGTACCTAGTGGCCTGGTGGTAAATTGAGAATTTTACTAAGTAAATACTTAAGTATCATTTTGTCACGCTCTTTTGTGAGAAATCTGCAGAGACAGAACGATACTTACATATTTGCTTAGTGAATTTCTCAATTCAGAAATCGGCAGAGTGTGAGTTTACGCTGGCGTGAGTCGGAGCGTACTTTCTGCGGGTCTTTATTTGTGCCTAGGACATAACTTATGCAGAGTGACATTATGATACTTCTGGTGGTCTCAGCTCTCAAGTTAACAGTATGACTACATAAGTCGCCAGATTTTTACGGACTTCAGCCTTTTTGTAGGTGGCAGTGAATAATATGGTCAAGTGCAGTGTAATATTAGTCTGGTCTTGACCTTGCCGGAATAAAACCAATAAAGGAATGAGTAGTAAAGTCCACTTAGAGACTAACTGGTTTGGCTAGGTTTCCGCAGTACATACTGCATCGTAATATACCATCGTAAAAGTCTTTAGTTACATACAGTATAATTATCTAACTATGCGCGTAATATAGGCAAGGCAAGAATGACACCTCACTACAAAATTAAATGGCGACAGATTTGAATTTAAACTTCTAAACCAATTTTAATAATCTGTCACAGCAATAAGTGGTTTGAAACTGGTAGAATTTCAACTTGTAACAAGGTAGAAATGCGGATGTATGAAAAACCACTCTCTTTCGAGCTGCAAACGAAACCTAAGGATCTCGCATAAAAGGGACCACTATTTTAACAAATATGAAATTACACATACTTTGTTTCAGTCTTGGCAAAGTTTTCAGTGACAAAACGGGTACAGAATGTTCGTTCATTATGTTTTATGGCAGTTTATGGCGGATCAATTTCAAAGTAACGTTCATAACGTGTGGAACGTGGCTTTCAAGTACACAACAAAACTGGCTACAAAGTATTAAATGTATTCTTCTTCCTCTTCATCGATTCCTCGTGGCTGACCATCGCAATATTTTAGCGATGATAATGACTCAAGCTTGATGAGTTTTTAAACAAACTTCTTTTGAAGGAGATGCAAGTAAGCCTGATGTTTTGGGTCAAGTCTGCATACGTTTTTTTTTTTTTTTAATTATTATTTTTTAAATATAGGAGAGTGATTTCAGAGAGTTTTTGACGGAACAAAATACTCAGAGAAAACTTATTTTTTCGTAGAACTTAGTTCATGTTTGATAACATTCGTTAGAGGAGTTAGAAAATGTAGAAAATTAAGTTTACTTGAATCTGAGTTAATGTAGAGTCGCGCAAATGTAAATGTAGACCGTAGAATAGATCGTAGAATAACAATGGAACTATAAATTATGTAGAGGTATACACCTGCAATAACATGGTGCTCTACGAAACCAAGCAAGATAACATAACACCCCTACACGCGATTTTATAAAGGATAAACATTGACATTGATTAATTTAATAACGCCAAAATTCTGGCGGAAATTTGAACTGCGAGTTTTAGAACTGACCTGACCGACCGCAGTATCTCACTATAAGTATATTTCTTGGTTACGGATTTCATAACACAAAAAAAAAACACAATAGGCACATCTTCCCACTGAACAAATAAAGTAACTACAGAGGTCAATCCTACTGGGGATCAAATCTAAGCTCGATAATAAAGTTTTGTAAAACACACATTTTGGTACAAGTAAATCCTTATTTACGAACTGGGATCAACTTGTTACGGCGCCTCACTGAAGTAGGTATTCCCAAAAGTTCCGATGTCTAGACGAGGTTGGGCGAACCTTACCCAAGGGATTTCCTACTACACACCAGAATCCTTAGGGTCGGCCGACTCTGACAAAACATTTTTTGCACCAAGCGACGAAAGAATATGTATAGGTCCTGGGGCAAGCCTACTCCATCTTAAACAATGTCCCAAGCACTAGTGAGTGAACGTACCACTAGATGCTGTATAAATCATCTCATTACGTAGATGCCAAGGCCTTTATTAAGCGACGAAAATAGTGCAATATGTACCTATATCGTTAAATATCTAATTAGCACGAAGTCAAATTATAAGACAGTGATCTCTCCCACGGCAGCCTGTGTCAAATGGAACGTCTATGGCCCCTACGCCTAAGTAAAAAAAAAACAATACATTTTTCAGAGCAGAGTACAGATGTATCGAGGGGGAAATGGAGAGCCTCCGTTACATGGTAATTTTAGACGATTTTCCTTCTAGAGTCGTAATCACGATTACGACGCCAAAATGTAAACAATCAATGTTTACTTCTCACAGTAAAAGAAAATTCAGTATACTGAAAAGAACATAAATTAAACCAACAAAATCCCTTACCTTTTAACAACAGCAAAAGTTGCACCAACTGTTAACCCCAGATTAAATGCGCTCATCCATAGCAGCGACATGGCTAGGAATGCTCTCTATCTATACAGCCAACGGCAACGTAGGTACTGACGGACAATCGGACCCACTAGCACTACACTAGCAAAGCGATCCGAACATCCTTTGTGAAACACACTGGCTGGCACAATATTGCAGCGGATTTAAAGTATTTAACTGGATGAAAAAAAAAAAAAACAAAACACTGCTGCGACGGTCTAATTTCAAATTGAAAAACAAAAGAAAAGCGCGCGACTTTTAAGATAAAGTAGAGCCGTCAAGTTTCACACTTTTTCGTTGACCGCGGTTCGATTATTTCTTAAATTGCTGTTTAGAAAATGAATCTTTGATTCAGTTTATTGAATTTTCAATGTCGATTCGTAAATAACTGAACGGGTTACGAGTTCAAACGAGTATGAAGGCAGTTGCCGTGCGCTTACAATATAAAGTGGCGGTTTCCCCCCACTCTATTTCCGACTGTAGTCTGTAGTGTTTCGCGTGTCATTTGGTGGAGCAATCCGGTTGCATTCGGAATAGGGATTTAGTAGATTTGTGTTCTTGAAATTTAAAAATATACACGTTACAAATATAATTTAAACTAATATAACAACTAATTCTGGCAAGGAAATAAGTTTGTCATGCATGCGATCGTCACACGTAAACATCTGATTTTCGCAAACCCCTAATGACAATTTCATGATTTTCTGATAGTTATAATCTATCCTGTATACTGTCTTTATATCCAGTTCAATCAATGGTGCCAACGGTTGAGCGTAGACCTCTTTTCTGTCGGATCAACCTCCCCAGTCCCTATCCACGAGGCAATATCACACAATTTTTGTATTTCGTACGACGTCACAAATAGCAAAGATGTCGTAGTTTATTTAAATTAACAATCGAGAAACGCAATACGTTAACCAACGTAAATACCTTTATATAGCTATTTTTGGACTGTTTTAAATTAAAATACTCACTAAAAATATAGGTAGTACTTAGCTTGGTCGAATTTGACCTTCAAAATACAAGTTTTATCATGAACCTAATAATCATTTCGACTACAGCTTACAGCTCTTAAGGTGGGACAATAGCAACGTGGCGGGAAATTCAAAATTTTCAGAGTTTTTTACATTTTGTAGCTAAACTGAGCTATTTTTGTTGAGCGATTTTTCGTTCGCGGCAACAACATAGTATTATTTTCATTATTGTTAACAACAAAACAACAATAATTCAGCCGATTATGTGTTCTGGTCCTCAACAAGTTTTTTGGGCAGTGCCACTGCTTCGTAGACCAGAACACATAATCGGCTGAATTATTGTTGTTCTGTTGTTTACAATAATGAAAAGAATACTGTTTTATTGCCGCGAACGAAAAATCGCAAAACAAAAATACCTAGCTCAGTTTAGCTACAAAATGTAAAAAACTGACAATTTTGAATTTCCCGCCACGTTGCTATCGTCCACCCTTAAGCTCAGCTGAACCAAAAACTTATTTGGATCTTGGATCGCCTATCTTTAACATTTTGACGTCACAGTCGCAAACATGTGCCTGTTTTTAGTGATTGTTTGTGTGCGTATTTCTGGGTATTTTTTTCAGCAGCTGCGTCAATAATACCTAATTGCTCAACGTATTTCCCACAAACTGTATCGATAATATTGTGTCCTCATGATTGACCTCAAATGCTAACTTTAATTATTTATACACGGTGACGCATCTGGACTACTGGACTATTCCAATTTAAATTTGAAAGGTGAAAGTTTCATGAATTTCCATTATGATCCATTTTATTTGCGAAAAGGAAGGTCTTTACTAAATATAGCTCAGTTTCAGGAGCGATTTATGACGTTAATAATAATTATTTTGGCAATTCCCGACCTGGCCTCATTTCTTCAGCCAAGCGTTTTCTCTGAACATTTAGGAATATTTTGTTTATGTAAAAAATTCTTTGAAGTTATTTTTTGGTTCGACTACATATTTCTATTTTAAAATGTCTGACCCAGGTAACCTCTACAGCACAAACTTTAATACTTAGTTAAAATTATTAAGGCCCAGTTTCTGAATTGAGAATTTTGCTAAGCAAATACTTAACTATCGTTCTGTCACGCTCTTTTGTGAGAAATCTGCAGAGACAGGACGATACTTACCCATTTGCTTAGCGAATTTCTCAATTCAGAAATCGGCAGTAAGTGAATCTGCATCTTTACTGATCGATCACTCATATCACATTGCATAGGTATTTCGTAACTTTGAAACTTCGAATCTCTCCAGATTTAATTCTAGTTTCCAGCCAAACATAAACGCTTACAAAAGAATGAATGGATCCAACTACGATTAAAAGCACCCCACAGCAAAAAAAAGCAACGATCGCACGAAATTGCCCATAAAAGGGTTATCATCAGAAAAATACCAAATTTCGGTGGCACGGTTTATTTATGTATTTTTTTCAGAGATAATATTATGTTCTTACTGATTACAGTTATGTTGAATTAAGCACCAATTTCTGCAGATGTCACAAAAAATAACGTGACAGAACTATACTTAAGGGTCGACGATAGCAACGTGGCGGGAAATTCAAAATTTTCACAGTTTTTTACATTTTGTAGCTAAACTGAGCTCTTTTTGTTCAGCGATTTTTCGTTCGCGGAAATAACAAAGTATTCTTTTCATTATTGTAAACAATAGAACAACAATAATTCAGCCGATTATGTGTTCTGGTCTACGACAAGTTTTTTGGGCAGTGCCACTGCTTCGTAGATCAGAACACATAAGCGGCACATTGTTGTTCTGTTGTTTACAATAATGATAAGCATACTTTGTTGTTTCCGCGAACGAAAAATCCCTGAACAAAAATAGCTCAGTTTAGCTACAAAATGTAAAAAACTGTGAAAATTTTGAATTTCCCGCCACGTTGCTATCATCCCACCTTAAGTATCAATTTAGTGAATTTCTCAATTCAGAAACCGGCGCTAACTGCCCTTTTTTTATTGATGACTCAAAATCTTCAGGGCGTTGACCTACAATGTCATTACCGCTAAAACACAAGGCTTTCACCGGTCCCCGTGCGTCCCTAACATGAGGGATGTGTCTACGTGACCCGAGGCACGCCAGCCCGGTAGAGATAGCAAAAAGAGGATGCAAGCGCGTTTTATAGTTCTGCGAAATGTGTGCGTAAGTGTGTCGAACTGTGCCTTTATGAGAGGTTTGATAATGTAAGTCTAAACCAGTTTAAACAAGGTTTTAAATAGCATAATTCCTCAGACATCCGAACTTATAATTTTTTTGTTCTACGACTTTGGTGAAAGGGCAATTTTTTTTTAATTTGTTTTTGCGCGGAGTAACAGATACGAGTAGGAGCAGGAGAAGCTGGAAAGGTGGTTGAGAGTGAAGGGGCAGAAACAAGCGCCGCGAAGGCAGTGCTGAAATGGCACAAATTCCAACTTTAATATCTAGGTATAAGACAAGTTTTAGAACAAAAGTTGTTGGAAATCAAATTTTAAAGTTGACGTGTTTCAGGAATGAAGCTATTAAAAATTGTCCTGTAGGTATAATGATTTTTGTAAAATTATTGTAATGAATGAAACGGTGGGGTGTCTGACTGTACTTACACTTGTATATTTTGGGATATATATTTGATTTTGTTTAATAACTTAATTGGCGTCCTCTACACACATACATGAGTACAGCCTAAAGGTAATTTAATTAATGACAATAACTTTTTAATTAAGCTTATTTTGAATATCGATCTGTGTTTTCGGTTTTTACTAGAAGAAATATGATTTTGTATTGTAAGGATGCAGTTTTGTTACAATGCTTGATGATTTTAGAGGTTATTAGTTCCTACAAGATTTTGCTATAAGTGCTAGCTAAGCATACCAAACTAACAACGCTAAAAGCATGAAATTAACCATAACGAAAGTTTTCTACGTCACTCACATTCTGAACGCGTTAAGTAGGCATGAGTCACGTCTGTGTGTCTAACCATGGACTTCAAGTTCTTACTGTACCTACTTTAACAAGGTTGGGTTTCGAAATATATTGACAAAGGTATGTTTTAGACGTCACAGACCGGGGCAAAGGTCTTGTTGGATTCGTGAAATGAGAAAATGAAGCTTATGCGTGAATCCAGAAAAGAAATGGATGCATACAGGACAGTTAACTGTACTTTTTATACATTGATATCTGACAAAGAAAGAATATACTTATCAAAAGTAAAACCAACTCCAAACAACAATGTAAACATTTCTTCATAATGCAATGACGTTATGAAAATTTCAATGGAAATAGCTTGGGTTAGCATTCATTAAGCATTTTAATACTAACTCTGAACTTGGGTGCAAATTCAATGCGACGTAGACAGACATAATGAGAATGCAAATAAGATACTTTCAACGTCTGAGTTCGCAGAACCGTTTGAATTGTTGGGGAATACCGAGCAGTCTCTGCTTGCTATCACGTAGGTAGACTAAAAGCCTGACTACAATCATATTGGTAGATACTTCCCTATGAATAAAAACAAAGGGTTAGTAAAGTAACACTACGGGCTTACTCGTTACGGCAATCTACTAATGCAATCATTTATCGCCAAAAGTGGCCACTTTCGATAAATGAATGCATTCATAGGTTCTAGGAGCTGGAATCTAAACCTTTCGTCCTAAAAATAGTTAACAAAAAACGTAGGTATCCAAAAAGAAGATATGTTTTTTTTTTCATTGGCGGCGCTAGTTGTGCCTACATTTGGCCTTAAGCTTATACCAAAGACAAAAAAGTTATGAAAAATTTTAAATTTGAAATTATAAAATCTTTTACAGAATTGACATCCTGTCATCCAGAATTGACCAGTAGGTTACACCCTGTAAAAATAGTTAGGATGTTTTGTAACACGCTATAAAAATAGTTTGTAACACGTCGAGGAAATGAAGGTGTCTTTAATATTTGAAGCTTTCACAAGGAAGGCCAACCTAAATATATAAGCACACGTAACAAAGCGAACAATGGAAAGAGAAGGCGAAATGTATTGGTGCAGGGTCTGCAGTTATCTTTCCCATGATCTTTGTCAAGGTAAGTAGCTGCTGCAGTATTCAGAACTCATTAGAATACAGAAATAACCTACCACTGCAGTTTCTGTCTTAAGACGCCATAGGTCTCACAACTAGCGCCGCCAATGAAAAAAAAAATCTTCTTTTTGGATGCGTTTTTAGCAAAAAACGCTCCTGCGATTTCTCAATGCGAGGCTTAACTTTTTTTAGGACCTAAGGTTTGGATTCCAGATCCTAGAACCTACGAATGCAATCGATTCACGCCAAAAGTGGCCATTGATCTGGAAGGATCTGGAATCCAAACCTTCAAAGAAGATATGATTTTTTTTTCATTGGCGGCGCTAGTTGTGAGACGTATTTCATCTTAACCGCACGCTACCCCTTAAGATTGGCTATTGTCTAACTCTAGGATTATGACCCCCATTGACATCTCATCTATCTGTGTAAGCGATTTGTAAGCTCGCGTTATTCCTTAAACACATCAACTTCTAAATGTTATTTTCAACAACTTTTGTTCTACGACTTTGGTAAAATTTTATTTTTTTGTGGCGCAGTCTAACAAATAGGAGAAGGAGAGGCTGAAAAGGTGGTAGAGACTTCTGGCAGTGCTGAAATGGTACCTACAAATGCAAACTTTTAAAGAATAAGAAACGTTCAATAATAAAAAGTATCGAGCTATTCGAAAAGTAGTACAACAAAAGTTTAGAAGTTTTAGAAGATGACATGTTTCAGGAATAAAGTTATTTAAAAATTAAACTGTAGGGTTGAAGTGGCCACTCAGACGCTGCAGTGTCTCGAAAATGTTTAGAATTCGGTACGCAAAGTTTTTTGTTCGATAGTCCGTTATTGGCTTAATGTTATCTTTAGACAATATTGAAAAACTAATTTTAATATTTTTTATTTTGGTTCAGTAGTTTGGATTTTACAACGTTTCAAAGATACGGTTTTATGACGTCACGCGACGGTCTGCATACTGTTGGCGGTCATAGGAACAAAACATTTTAGCGCATAAAAACAAAACTACTGGACCAAAATAAAAAATATTTAAGTCAGTTTCTCAATATTGTCTAAAGATAAGTTTAAGCCAATAACGGACTTTCGAACAAAAAACTTTTCGTACCGAATTGCCCAGCACCTATACCTATTATCCTCCCAGCTTACTTTTTTTTCGCTGTATTGAGCATAACCAAACTTGAGATGAAGGCGCGAAGTCGGCCAGATTGGAAAACTGTTTTAAAAGCCATGATTAGGGATGACAAGAACTGATGATGATGCATTGGATCCCTTGCTAGTTGGCATGGACTCCTAAGAATCGTTGTTCGGAACACATTAATGTATCTATGCAAATGAGCCTCTACAAAACTACTGCTAAAAGTACATTGACCGTTGAGAAGGCGAGTCGAGGTCAAGTGCAGCCGCTTTGCGCCACTGCCGCTTCCGTCCTGTCGGTGCAGTTATAACCACGTGAGCTATGGGTTAAGGGTGGACGATAGCAACGTGGCGGGAATTAAAAATTTTCACAGTTTTTTACATTTTGTAGCTAAACTGAGCTATTTTTGTTCAGCGATTTTTCGTTCGCGGCAAAATGTAAAAAACTGGACCATTCCATTTTGCCCCACCAGAGTTACCCCACTGGTAGAGAAAAAAATTAAATCACACATACAATCATTCCATTTTACCCTACCAGTGGGGCAACTCTGGTGGGGTAAAATGGAATGGTCCAAAAAACTTCCCTTGGGGCTTAAGTCCTGAGGGTCAACTAATGTAGCGGGAAGGGCGGGAAAGTCCAAATTTTCACAGTTTTTGGGGTTCCGTACGTCAAAAGGAAAAAAACGGAACCATTATAGGATCACTCGTGTGTCACACACAATACACCCAATTTGCTCCGAAACTACTGAACCGATTGAGTTGAAGTTTGGTACACATAATTATGTAAGTCGGAGACCCAAATACGGACGAGTAACGTAAATATAGGAATGGAGGCCACTTTTGGAGAGTGAAGCAGAAAATAAAAAAATAAATATTATTAAATCTTGTGACATGTCGAACAAAGGGGCTCATTCTAAGCATCACAAATGTATTTTTTTTTAAGTAAATAGTTTTGAAGTTATTTAAGAAAATACACGAAAATTTACAATTTAAAATAGCAGTGATATTTCACTTCCTTGCAAAGTTAGATTAGGTACGTACCGGTAGGTAGTGTGTACGCCAACGTTTTGTAAGTACCTACGTCAGACAGTTTTGTTGTAAAGCGAGCAGAGTGTAGCGTGTATGGGTCGATGTGCTGTCTTGTGTACTTACCTTGAAATTACTACCTATAGGAAGTGTGCTATTGCACTATAAGGTTCCTCATAGGTATATGTGGGCTTTAACGGCTCTCCTATCTATAGTTTACTACCCATTAGCTCTATTGCTGGTGTACTTGCGGTTTTCATTGGCAAATAACTCATAGCAATGCAATAAATGCAGGAAAATGAATCCATTCTTAGAACCACAATTCGTTTCTCAGTTTGGTAGAGTAACTTTTACTGTTAGTATTTTGTCGTTCTGCCTGAAAACTTACTGGACAGGTCAGAGATAGATAGAAGCAGTGGACTGTATAAATAGGGTATATTTTATAGTTATTACTTTACAGAAAATTTATACTATGCTACGTAGTATAAAATTAGGACATGCCAACAGCCACTCGTCTGCCCCTCTACCCTTGACGCATTTTTCCAATACGGCCGCAATATGGCGCAATTTTCAAAATTTTATATTTTACAAATTAAGACGCATTATGTGTTTTTATTGAATAAAACAACCTTACCTTTGAATAAACATTACAAAGTATTTAAAATCAAAGCATTACTATGCGAATTCAAAGAGAAATTTATTTTAAAACTTTTTCAATTTGATCGCAACAGCGTCAAGGGTCACCCCCCTGTTCCGGGGTCTAACTGTGTAATGTGTAACGCCAGTATCTATTACTACGAACAACACGAACCCTTTCAGTTTGACATTTGTAAGATGTTGATTAATTTCTAACTTCATTTGTTCGACACAACTTGAGACGAGCTGTTATTTGTGATCGTGATCGCGATTTAGAATGGTTTTGCCTAGGTTTTAAATGAGCGTCGCTCTACTGAGCGAATGAGTCAAAACGGTGTATAAAACGAGTTGTAATAGGTCGCAAAGCTCGCAAAGCTTTAAATGTCAACTTGTGTCAAATCAATGTGGTTAGAAATATTTTTTATAAGTTGCTTTTATTTTTAAAACCTTTTTTTTTAAATTTCAAATAATAAATTTATTTATTATAAAGTTTCTCTGTGCTCCATAAACTAAACGGCTAAACCTATTTCAATGAAACCTAGCTCAGGACACAGACACACTTAAAATTTATTATACCCACCTTTTTCGGGTCGGGGGTTAAAAATTAAAGAGAGCGTGATTGCTGATGATACAGTCAGACAATTCGACCCCAGACCACATCCGGCTGCGCTAGACGGAAGGGAAGACCGAGCGAGGTCGCGGAGGGCTATCGCTTTCCTATTCCGGCCTGTGTGATTGGTGTGCAAATAGCTTTTGATCCAAACAACAACCGATATGGGTTTGGCGTTGTGAAATCTCTACATAGTATAACCGGCGCCTGTCTCTCTGTAGCAACGCAACGGATCTTGATGCCGTTTCACCGATAGTAAGATATTTTTTCACGCACTTTTTTCTAAATTTCACCCGTGCGAATCCGGGGCGGGTCGCTAGTAAAATAATAATAGAGTGTAATACTTATAATATGTTTATTATTTCACGTAGTTTTGAATCATTTACATTTTTGTGAATTTAGATAAGCAATAAGTATTAACAAAAACATTATGAGGCGTGCGCGGATAAGGTCGGGTTTTACAGTTTCGGGATCGACGATGAAAAGCGATGACAGGATGATTTCTCATGCATTTTCAGACGAAATCCGGAGTCTCAGGCATTTGATCACAGATCTTGTGACGGTAAAGTTGCGTCTCGGTCACTCTACCTACACGATTGGTAGTATCATAGTTTCTTAACTATTTGCATCTACGTAATGAGATGATTTATACAGCGTCCAGTGGCACCTTCACTCACACAAGATGGGTGAAGAGACCACTCGGCGCTGCAGTGCCTGGGACATTGTTTTAGATGGAGTAGGCTTGCCCAGCACCTATACCAGTCGGCCTACACGTAGTTTCTTACTCTAGTGCCTGTATTCTTGATTAATAATATTGCAAGTGATGCCACCTAGCGGTAAGTGTGAAAGTTAGTCAGTCTTCAGGCGCTCTACTACGATGAGTAAAAGAGTGATTGTGTGCGATAATAATGCTCTGGCTTTACCTATATTCTCTGAGTAGATTTTTATCCAATAGAGGGCGCTATGCAAAAATGTAGAGTCTCGAGTTTCAGAACATTCGTTTGAGAAAGCTGCGTTTTGTTTACTTGTAATATTTTTGGTAAGTAACTTACAATAAGAAAAAGTTACTTAGTATAATAATTAGGTAGGTATCTGAGCTGACTTGCACCATCCTTCCAGCTAATCGAGATATTGCCCAATTGAAATTTTACCCATGGGTAGTGAGTGACGATTGGCGATGGCTCGGTGCTGGGGGGATGTTGCTTGCGGGTTATCTGAGACTATCTTAGATTTATATTACTTTTATTGCAAAACTTAAATTAATATTGTAAATGTTTTATATGGCCTCTAGGCTAAAAAAATACTTAGACACATAAGAAATACCGCCTCAGTCACAGTGTTTCTGAGACCTGCATTTGTACTTTTAGGAAAAATAAAGAACTTTGAAAATTAATTTAATATTTTTGGTAGAGTCCTTACCACAAAAGAGATGATGTCATTTATGTACACACGACAGCACGTTAGTCTGTACACTTTCGTTGTAAAATCGCCCGTAATACAACGTGTTACAAAAGATACTAACTCTTTTTACAGGGTGTAACCTGCTGGTCAACATAATGACAAATCTGCAAAAAAAAGTTGAAAACACAACTTTTTTTTATAACCTCAAAATTGTAAAATTTTCAAAACTTTTTTGTTTTTGGATTTAGCTCCAATTAAAAAATATGGTTGTTTGCTTAGCTGTATTTTAATAGCTTCAGGCTGTTAAAACATAGTGAAAGTCTATGGAAACAGTATTTTAAAAATACATTTCTCCCGTCACAGCGCTTACATTTTAATTATTTAAAAATCAACGGAACGTCATAGAGCTAAAAAAATATTTTGGTTGTGATCCCTATTATTAGGTACCATGACCCTGTAAAAAGAAAAAGAGCATCTTTTGTAATACCTTGTATAACATAGTAGAGTGCTAGCTTGTAACGGTCGACGTACTGTCGTGTGTACATATACTGTCAAATTAAATATTTTCCCATCGAATTTATTTACCGAATCATCATTTCGTTATCTAGGAATATGAGCACAATCTGAGTATAGAGTCGTCTTTTTAAGAATAAGATCTCTCTCAATCTTCCAGCAGCAGAGAGACACAAATACAAGAAAAGAAGTCTCTACGCCATTGGTTTCAAAAGATGACGAATTTGGATTTGGACTTTTTAGGGACGCGAATCGCGACCCATACCTAGTAATATCACCCAATTACTCACCAAGGATGGCCCTCAGGTGTCCCTCCAGGGTTTGCAGGACAGTCATTTTGATCTCCCAGACGAACTTGCTCAGGAACTGCTCGCAGGCCGTGGTCAGGAGTCCATCCTCGTTCATGATATTTCAAGCCTCTATGCCAGTGTTTTCCAAAGATGATGACTATACTCGTAGATTTTTGGGGACGCGAGTCGCGACCCATACCTTGTGTTAGCATAATATCACTCAGTTACTCACCAAGGATGGCCCTCAGGTGCCCCCCCAGGTTTTGGAGAGCAGTCTGTCCAGGAACTGCTCGCAGGCCGTGGTCAGGAGCTCATCCTCGTTCATAATCTTTCAAGCCTCTATGCCAGTGGTTTCCAAACATTACTATAGATTTTTAGGGACGTGAGTTCGCGACCCATACCTTGTGTTAGCATAATATCCCATCTACTTGTGAAGGCTTCTAATTGGCTCTCTGTTTCTAAACTTCGTATCTACAATGTGTTTCTAAAGCTGTTAGCCTATCACTCAGTTGCTCACCAAGGATGGCCCTCAGGTGTCCCTCCAGGGTTTGCAGGACAGTCATTTTGATCTCCCGGACGGACTTGCCCAGGAACTGCTCGCAGGCCGTGGTCAGGAGCTCATCCTCGTTCATGATCTTGCACTGCGCCACGCCGGTCACGGTCAGCGGCACACCCTGGGCCGTCTCCACATACTCGCACATGGGGTTCAGGGTCATAACCTGGAAAGGGGTTAGGCTTTATATATTACGACTGAAGGATGACATGAGGAATGAAGGTCAGTGGCGGATCCAGGATTTTGATTTGGCTTGAACCCAATAAGCGTAGGTTTCAGCGCGCATGCAGAGATGAATGAATGTGGATGTAGCAAAAGAGGTAACTCAGGATCGTCGCTGATGAAGTATAAAGCAAGCTAGTAACCTCAAGGGAGATGCGCTGCACGTCGGTGACGAGCCACCAGGCGAAGGCCCATCCTCCGACGATGGTGCGTTTCTTCGTAGAGCCGAAGCACCCGCCTGGAACAAACAAACGTACACGTTTAAATAAGACGTTTGTAAGTAAAGGATTGATAACCGTATTCTAACTTTACGTGGCAGATTTGTGTATAGTGGGTTAGTTATTTTCATAGGAAAACTAACTGCTATAACAATGACAATGACGGTGGTCAGCGTGAGCCGTTCAGCCTCTACGAAAAAATACAGCCATACGCGCGAAAAACACAGGCGCGTTTTTATCGGTCGATAATATCGCATGCGTTATTTCGATATCTGTTAATAGTACATTTTGTATTAGGATGGCCATGGAGTTACACACTTCTACAATAAAAGCGCTGCAATGGAAGTAGGACGTTCCTAATACAAAATGTACTGATAAAAAATATCGCAATATCGCATGCGATATTATCGACAGATAAAACGCGGCCTCCCTCATTGCGCGGTTGGGTAAAAACCAAGATTGTAGATGAGAATGGGATGCTACCATCCCATTCTCATCTAATCGCGTGCGGATTATACAATACGTGCCTTGATGACGCCCGTTCCCGTCCCGCACTCAGAACTCATAGAACTTGCATTACACATTCCAAAGCACTCGCATTACACATTCAAGTTCAAATTCAAACTTTATCTTTTGTCGTTGCAAAAACAAATAGCTTGATGTCGTTATTTTGACTCTGACTTCTTCGGATGCTTCACATGTAGAGCATTCGATCCCGGACCCTTTCGCCAATCCCGGGATTTCGGGATTTTTTAAACAGAATCCCGGGATCCCGGGATTATCCCGGGATTGAGAATGATTTTTAAAAGCTAGAAAAAATTTTTTTTTTATAGGAATTCAGTTTTTTATTGATTAGTAATCAAATGAACTACCAAATAAATGTCTTAGGCCCGGTTTCTGGGTTGAGAATTTTACTAAGCACATACTTACGTATCGCTCTGTCACGCTCTTTTGTGAGAAATCTGCAGAGACAGGACGATACTTACCCATTTGCTTAGCAAAATTCTCAACTCAGAAACCGGGCCCTAGACAAACTAAAAACACTTTCTTAAAGTGGGATGATAGCAACGTGGCGGGAAATTCAAAATTTTCACAGTTTTTTTGTAATTCAGCCGATTATGTGTTCTGGTCTACGACAAGTTTTTTGGGCAATACCACTGCTTCGTAGACCAGAACACATAATCGGCTGAATGATTGTTGTTCTGTTGTTTACAATAATGAAAAGAATACTGTTTTATTGCCGCGAACGAAAAATCCCTGAACAAAAATAGCTCAGTTTAGCTACAAAATGTGAAAGACTGTGAACATTTTGAATTTCCGGCCACGTTGCTATCGTTTACCCTTAACTATCGTTAACTAAATAAATCAACTGTATTAAAGAAAACAGACGATGGAGATCAAGGATTATACTGGGTGGCGCAAAAGTACTGGCACTAAAGAAAATACTTTTATTTTTTTTATATGACATTTTCTGTCATTCTATTGTTGAAAATTGTGTAGTGAACAAATGTAAAATACACTGAAAATAAACATCTGGTTTCAACAAGACGGCGCTACGGCACACACAGCGCGCGACACTATGGACTTAGTGAGGGACGCTTTTCCAGGCCGAGTTATCTCTCGTTTTGGCGATTTGCCTTGGCCTGCAAGATCACCCGATCTGACCAGTCCAGACTTCTTTCTTTGGGGTTTTTTGAAATCTCGGGTGTATGTGAACAAGCCACAGACTCTCGCAGCTCTAAAAGAAAACATTCGTCAAGAAATAACGAACATATCGCAGGAAGTGTTACGGCAAGTTATGCAAAATGTCATAAATAGGGCTCAAATGTGTATCAACTCTGGAGGTCACCATTTAAAAGACATCATCTTTAAATCCTAATGGTACGAAATTTAATGGCACAAATATACATTTAAAAAAACCTAAATCTAGTTTTCTAATTTAGAAAAAATGTTATAGCTGAACCAAATAGGGTCTTTACTTTTGCGCCACCCAGTAAAATAAGTAATCTCACACAAACTTGAGCACTTATTTAATCAGCTGATAAAGTAAGATGGCTGACATATTCTTTTTTTTTACCTGTTCACGCTCCGTTTCAGCCAAATGATTGCATTTTGTTTCTTCATTTAATGTTATAAAAAATCTTTACGACATTTACAAGAGAAGCGAGTGCGTTTCGTTGTTATTTAATATAATTTCATCCCTACTTACTAATCCCGAAAATCCCGGGATTTGACGATTTCAACCCCGAAAATTTCGGGACTGAAAAAGGGCCGGGATCCCGGGATCCCGGGATCCGGGATCCCGGGATCGAATGCTCTATTCACATGCTATCCTCTTGCCTTCCCCGTTTTGTCTTATGAAAGTAAAAAATCACATGACTTCACTTCATTTCACTTCTCTTCCTTTCCACCTATTTTTCAAGCCGCTGATCCGATGGGCCATTTGTTTCTACCTAATCATATATTAATCTAGTTTGGTTCTGTTCATAATGTTATTCCGCATTTCTTTTCTATTTCGTCTCACCGCTGTTTCAAGTATTTTCATAATATTGTCTGTTTAAGTGCTTATACGGTTCTTATTTTATTTTTATTTTTGATTTGTTTATCGAGGCTATGGTCTTTGAATCTCGTGACCTCATCTTAAAGGCTCTGGCAGAATACCAGCTATGTGATCTTGTGATGGTTTCCTCACAACATTATGCTGAGTCCAGAGACCGCTTTATCACCATAACACACAGCGTCACACGACAGTCTTTTTTTTATATTGATAATATAAACTGTGTATTTTTGTTATAAATGGTGATGGGTACTTTTTAAGTAAGTATAACTTATGTCTTAAATTTTAATAATTACTATTTTTAAAAAGTATGTTTTATGCTCTGTGTCTAAATTTGTGTTAATTTACTGTATTGTTGTGTTTCGATTGTGTGTTTTGGCTGATAAAGAAATGTGTTCTATTTTATTCTATTCTATTAAAGAGACCTATCAAACTACATTGTGTATCAAGTTTCTTCTTTCGTGGCACGTATTGTACAACCGAGTCCACCTCAAAGAGCGCTAACCTTAGGAGAGAGCTCTTATCTACCTGTCTCGCCCAGAACGGGTTTGTGTTCCAGAAAGCACGCTCTGTATTTC
Source organism: Zelleria hepariella (assembly GCA_949319315.1). NCBI lineage: Eukaryota > Metazoa > Arthropoda > Insecta > Lepidoptera > Yponomeutidae > Zelleria > Zelleria hepariella. The sequence goes on along the minus strand of OX439396.1, from coordinate 4,770,669 downwards.
ATTGATAGGACGTTGCACCCCATTTGGACAGTGCGTTACTTTCACTATACAGGGTGTTAAAAGACCGCCAAAAAAGCGGGAAACCACTTATTGTCCTCATCATAAGGAACATTTTTGCCCAAGGAACTATGCCTGGGAAATCAACGGTTTCCGAGATAATGAGGTTCAAAGTCGGACTTTTTAAAACTTTTTTTTGTAGTAATGCATTTAGTATTCAGTTCTTAACATACCTTCTCAAGAAGCCTTATCAAAAATATTTATATTTCTTACAAAAAACGACGTTAAGATTGCAACCCGCAATGTATTCTAAACATCGGCACGCCAAGCTTAAGTAACATAAACTTATACCTACGCTTGCGCAATATGACTTCTGTGCGTCACACGTCCATTGCGTGATAAAATATTTTTCAAAGTTATAAACTTAAAAACCTAAATCATTACCCAGCAATAATTTATCGAAAAAGTACTTTGTTTTGGTGTCTAGTATGCGTGGCTTTCGGGTCTGTTGGCGGTCTTTTAACACCTTCCTGTATATACAGGAAGTAAAGGAAACGGGAACTAAAACGGGCTTGGCATTTAGCCCTCGTAACAACGATTGGATATCCGTACTATTACAGACTTTCGGAGAACTTATTTATCCGGATAGTTTCCGCACTTTTTCAGAAATAGAAAGCAGGGCTTGTAGGAAAAGAACGGCGTGGATTTAGCGGGTTCATTTTGCTGCCAAAATGTTTCTAAACAGATTTACTAGTAATTCGCCCCGAACTGTGAATTCGCGACCCCATATAAACTTAACAACCCCATATCTCGGCAACCCCTCGACCGATTTGGCTTATGTTCGAACTTAAAAATTCTTTTAATTTTATTTACCATAACGATCCGACCAAATTTACTCAAGTTATCGTCGAACATACATACATACAAACATACAAACGCCGGATTGTTCCAGTAGACTCTGAGAACTTCGCTCGCTTCGCTCGCTCGTTCAATATTAATCGCGTCAAATGTCTGATTTGTGGGTTTGAGAGCTGACTTTCATATACAAAATTAAATAAGTTTGCTCAAACACAACCGTTTTGTACGTACGGTCGGCCACAATCTCAGATACCCCATGGTAGCTCTTACCGCGCGCGGCATCCTTATGCCGCGCGCGGTAAGAGCTACCATGGGCCAATCGAACAAAAAGGGGTATCTGAGACTGTGGCCGACTGTACGTATTCACTTTTAATGACTCGCGATATTCACCCATAATTTTGCCTAAACCCAACCGCGATTCGACTGGTTTCGAATACAGATATTTACCTACCCAATTACTTAAAATGCAGGCAAACGCAGCACAATGGAATGAAATGAAACCTTTCAGTGAATGTTCTTAAGAGTCGCTGCAACGTATGAAAATTTGGTTTCAATTTACCATCTGAACTGAAATTAAACTTTGCAAATACTCGTATATTGGATAGGTATATAATCGGAATTGATGCCAAAAAGTTAAACTAACATATTTTTATAGGCTTTTAAATGAAGTTTCGAGTTTGCAGGCGACTCTTAAGTGTCAGACAGATCTCTATCTAGCGACCCCAGATGCATTGTGGAACATCTTTTGGAAAACCACAAGCGTTGAAGAATAAACCACTTACACTTAAGTGAGGTATTGTTCTGCTCGACCTATAACTTTAAAGTACTCTCTATCTATCCATCTAACTCTACCACGAAGGGCTTTGGACCTTTTGTTCGCAGTGAAACTAATTTATATCTCATTGACAGCACTTTCGCTGTGCTTTCACTATCATTTTGTTTGTGACAAATATGTTTTTGTACCTCGCTACGTGCGCTTAGAAAATACACTCGAACCTCATTGTATTTGGAAATACGAGCAATATCAGCATAAATAACAAGAGCTGGCTTTCTCTCAGATAAAATATTGGAACCTCTAGTTAAGTCATCGTATCTATGGAAATCAACCCTAGATCTTCTAAGTAATGGAAACCAGCGGCATTTACCCACTGGGCTACGAGTACGACCACTTTTTATCAGCACTTGATCCGGGACTTTATGTCTTTGCAGTCTTTTTGGTACAGCCATATCTTTTCATCAGGGGCCGGTAACTCTTTGGTAGAACTCTACATTAAACTCTCTCTCTATCTGTCAGTTTAAGACTTACTTGTGTTGCTCTGTATTTAAAGTGGCTTACTGAGGTCGTGGGATTGATTCCTTCGGGGTATAGGGTTTTGGGGCCCCACCAGTTCGCTGGGGCCCCAGAAATTAAATAAATAAAAAGCATTTCATGAAACTGCAACTATTGTTTTATTGCACTGAAGAGAACTTAGACAAAAAATTTAAACTAATTTATATTCACATAGTTCGAGAGCTGGATATCGAGTGGGTCAGAAAAGAAATGATATGAGGGCGATATGAAGAACCCAAAAAAAAAAAAAAACTAATTTCGATTTAGGATCGTTAGCCTTGCCTGTAGGATAATAGGCTATTCCTAATTTATAAGTATCTAAGTTTGGAATCAGGTCAAGTGGAAACGTTCTTGAGTCACACATTTAATAAACAGAAAGGATGAAATAAACTTAAGCATGCGTCAGCTGTTGACTCACAAGATTTCTCACAAGTTTCAACTTTCATCTCAATTTCATTTTCAAAACGGTTTCCTTTAGCACCAACCAAGTGGCAATTCAACTGTGATAAGCACTAATTATTTAACGTAACAACGTATCAATCTAACCATTAACTTGGTACGGATAAAATTATACAAACCGCACTCTCCCACCATTTCTCCAAAGACAGTGGTTTGTTGGGGCTGCGCACGAGTTTCGTTCCATCGGCGATCGGTGAAACCCGTTACCTTGGTTACCGTTCGTTGCCTAGACAACACGCAGACGATTCACTGATATTTCTGCAGGGAAATAACTTGAAGAGTCAACGGAGTGGCTTTTTGAAAATAGATCGCGTGAAGAAAAATAAAAGGGTGTCGGAAAAATACTGGCCAGGGCATCCTCGAAAGTGTGAAGGAATTCGGTTTTAAGTAAAGTTAATCTTGTCGTGGTTGCTATCGTGTTAACTGTGAGGATTGTACGACGTATTTTACGACAAAGTGAAGTGCTTCGCGTGAGAATGCCATCAGTGCTAGATCTGGATGAGGATCGAGTCGCTATAATAATATTCTTTTAGACTAACAGCTTTTCAGCGGTAAGTTTGATGGTCCAGAAACCGGAAATACTTTAGTTGTTATGCCTCTACTTGATACTCTATTTCTCCATGGAATCCTGTCTTTTATCAGGATGTCTAAATGAGATCTTATTATGTGCTCTGATTTTTATAGTAATGGTTTTTTTTAAGATGAAATACGTGTCACAACTAGCGCTGACAATGAAAAAAAATCATATCTTCTTTTTGGATGCGTTTTTAGCAAAAAACACTCCTGCTATTTCTCAACGCGAAGCTTAACTATTTTTAGGACCTAAGGTTTGGCTTCCAGATCCTTCCAGATCCGAATGCAATCGATTCACGCCAAAAGTGGCTACTTTTGGCGTGAATCGATTGCATTCGTAGGTTCTATAGGATCTGGAATCCAAACCTTAGGTCCTAAAAAAAGTTAAGCCTTGCATTCAGAAATCGCAGGAGCCTTTTTTGATAAAATAGCATCCAAAAAGAAGATATGATTTTTTTTCATTGGCGGCGCTAGTTGTGAGACCTATGGCGTCTTAAGCAATCAACACAACAGCGCATCAAAGATGCGAAAACAGCCCGTTTTATGAATACCTACCAACATAATGGTTGAAGCGGAAAGTCTCTACAAAATGCTCGTCAATACTAAGCGTGAAATGATGTGAAAGATCTTTCTAGGTTTACTAAAATTAAAATTTTGGACATCAAAAGTCGACAAACAAAAATGCAAGGCATGATTAGAGATAGAAGAAAGCTGAATTTCAAATTAAAGACGTGGTGTTATCAGAATCCGAAATATGCTTACGTGATCGCAACCAAGGCTTAAGTTACACTGAGCATCACTTATTGTATTTTTTCAGAGTCTAGCTTTTTATCAGTACTATAATCCGGATCTTTGCAGTTGTAGTCTTTTTGGTACAGCCATATCTTTCATCAAATGCTAGAAGTACATTAATCTATCTCTCTATCTGTCAGTTTTAGATGGTCTTGTTTTGGTCTGTATAGAAAGTTGAGTCAGTGGTGGGCTTGATTCCTGCAGGCTACTGCGCTCGTTTAGATTATTCATTTATAGATCGTTTAACAATGAGGTACTGGTTTAACTGGGTACCGTTATAAAGATCCCAAAATGAAACATTAAAATCAACTAAAGTTACTTTCGTCATACACCAGGAATCGAACTAAAGACCTATCATCTGAGAAGCCACCGCTTTACATACACTAGTGACAGCCAAAATTAACCGCCCGCATCAATATTTCACACGCGGTGTTTAGCGTGACAACGTGCAATCTAATTGCACCTCTGCGCGTTACGCAATATCGGTCATTTTCACCGGAAGCCGGGCGGCTCGGCTCGCATACGATATGTCTAGTCACTGGACCGCTGCACTAGCGCAGCACTTTCTACTTGACTCGATCGACCGCGAAAATTGGCGGGCTCACTTTTTGTGTGGAAAACGTAAGCTGCATTCGATAGAACAGAGAAAAAAATGGTTTTGTTTCGTTCGTCGCCCTACATTGTACTTCCTGTGGACCAGGCCAACTCCCTGCGAGTGCGGTAGGTATCAGATCAGAGCAACAGATCTAGACTGTTGCGATGCTGAATAGATACGTACAGGGGGTTAAATTTTAATACTAACAAAATGTATGAATTGTTAAAATTTGAAATAAATGTATTAATAACAAAAAAGTTTGCCAAAACTAACCAATTTAATATATGTAGAGATCTCACGCAACAGTAGGTGATAAGCAAAGGCATATAAGCACACCTCTTTTCAACACACGTCAGGTTATTCGTGCTAGTGTCTTGTTACGCCGCTAAAGATGACGGACAAACAATAACAAATTTAATTACTGTCGATTTAATGAACTCGTTCCGATTGACGGTAAAAGGCGGAAACCGAGTATATTTGTGACACTGCTGTCTTGTGCCTGTCTCCAAAGGGCGGTCCAAAGTCGTGGATCAAATGAAGTGGTAGCAGCTGATGTATTTTTTATCGAAATGCTTATGCTACTGCATACGATGGTACCAAAGTTATAATCTATTTAATCGCAACCCAATATGTTTTTAATTAGGTACCAAATAAAAAAAACGGGTTGACTCTTGGGATCAGCAGCCAAGCTTGAAATGAAGGCGCGAAATCGATCAGATTGGAAAACTGTTAAAGAGCCCTTGAAGAGTCTTTGATTAGGAATGAGACATACTGAAGATGATGATGAAATAAAAATAAAAAATAAACATTTGAGCAGGTTGGAAATATGCGGGGGGCGACAGCTGCGCCAAAGTAATTTCTAACCAAAAAGGTGGTCCAATTTCCAGCGCAGGTTGGAAATATCCGGGCGATAGCTGCTCCAAAGTAATTTCTAACCAAAAAGGTGGTCCAATTTCCAGCGCAGGTTGGAAATATCCGGGGCGATAGCTGCTCCAAAGTAATTTCTAACCAAAAAGGTGGTCCAATTTCCAGCGGTTCCTTCTACTAACAATGTATACTAGAAATAATATGAGAAAGATCTTGAAAAAGCAAGAGTGAGTGAGACCTTTTTCCTCCAATTACTTAGTTGGATTGGAACAACAATAGAATTCCCAAGCTATTAAGCAAGCCAAAAACAAAATGTCAGGAACTATTGTTCAAGTCAATGACCGCATTCTTTCTAAAGAAGGAAACATGAACCCAATAGGTTTAAAGAAAGCATCTAGGACAGGCTTTATGTCTAGAACAAAGCGGGAAAACTAAAGACAGGTACATTCGGCCACACGCTAGGATACCCCTTTTTTTTCGATTGGCACTCTTGTGCCGTGTACGCTAAGAGACACCATGGGGTATCCTAGTCTGTGGCCGACCATACGGACAGCGCTTAACGTCTATTTTCGTATCGATTTAGGCATTTGAGTGAAGTCTGTTCGACAGATTTGCCCAACACTAATAAAGCTTATCTTAGAAGCTGTAAAGTACTGAAATTAAGCAAAAACCGAAGAAGCAAATATTATAAAGTCAAGGGCTAGATTCAACATAGATTCGATAAATTATGGTAGGGCCTAGGAAAGCTATATACCTACTTAATAGGTTTTCTTAGAAAAGAGTTGGCAACTCTGGTATCATGTTCTGTTAATTTAACGCAAACAAAAAACAAAAGGCAATAAACGCTGAACAGAGTAGACTTTATTCTACAGTAGTAGTTATAATTTTCACTTTTTTTTTCGCAAAAACTTAAAAGCCTGTGAGCAAGATTTTTCTTAATCGTTAGTGAGTTTTTTGCGTCAAAATAAATAACTGAAATAGATTTTCAGGACGTCCATTTCTTCATTGCCCCAGGGCTTAAGTATCCATCCACCACCACCAGTATTTGAATATTTTGAATTTGAATTTATTGAATCAACGATTCGCTCAGGAAACACAAGGCAAAGTTCACTTCTCGACACGCGACCTACAGGCGACACGTAAAGTGTGTCGTCCAAAAACAGGTGACCGGTAACGTTGGTAACGGTGCAGGCAAGGCTACGTGCGTCGCGGCACGCGTATGCAGGTAACCGGGTAACGGTACAGTGATTAGGTACACACGACAGCACGTCGAGGCTTACACGCTAGCACTCTACTCGGTTACGTTACGGGCTACTTTACAACAAAAGTGTATCTTGCTGTTAGGAAGAATAGGAAGCAGTGAAAGCAATTCTCGCTGTCAAACCAGGGGCCTAATTCTCGGGCATCTCGCGTTCGACACATCTCGAAATACGATGGAAATACGTGTCATACGAAGTGAATTAAGGACAATGGTGGAGTTTACTTTCTTCGACCTTAGGTGGAACTGGCCTGTTATCTAAGTACATGGAGAATGGAGAGGATATCTCATAAGAGGTTATCTCTTATGATGATGATGAGGTCTTTACATCTATTGTAGATAATTTATTGAACGAGCAAAGTTCTCCGAATCTACTTGAACAATCCGACGTTTGTATGTATGTATGAATGTTCGTTCGACGATAACTTGAGTAGATTTGGTCGGATCGTCAAGAAATTTGGTATTTTTAAGATCAAACATGAGCCTAATCGTCGAGGGGTTGCCGAGATATGGGGTTGTAAAATTTATATTATGCAATATGCATTGCATTCACCTGCGGGAATAGTGTTAGCAGTTTATACCAACCAGGATAAATTGACCATAAAGAGAATCAGTGCCAGGCACTGGAGCCTCCGTGAAACCCATGGGGGTTTCCTCACGACGGTTTTCTTCACATTAGCAAATGATGTTGCTTCAAAAAAATCATATAACCGACAACCGCTGTTCTGCGCTCCAAACAACCACCATTTTTTCATAACTCCTACATATGGTCGTTTAAGAAAAAAATAGAGTCCCTTCAGAAAATTTTAACGCTTTTTTTTGCTAGAATGGTTACTTGTTAAGACAGATAAATTATAAACATCTTATGTTTTTGTCACAACAAGAGACAGGACTTGAACCAGTAACCTTTGGCTAACCGTGTTAGAGCGCCTGCCCTCTTTCAAGCGATATTTTTTATACTACATCATACAGAGTTCGTTGGTTTCAATTCACCGACTAATCCAAATGCATTCGACTATAATTCACTGGTGTAAACTGACAGACGCTAATTTTCACTTTGTAAAATGATATTGTATTTATTGTTCTAACAGCATTGTTAACCTTTCAGGAGGAGAGATGAGTGCAATAGTGAACGCGGCCGCTGACGTGATATCGGGCGGAGCCATCGCCGCTGCCGCCGGCACGCAGGTCTGTATTTGGAAGGTGGAAGCCGAAGGCCGAGCCCAGTTGAACAAGGCCGAAGAACGATTCCCACGGAGGTAGAGCTTTAGGAGCCTAGGCGGTCCCAGAATACACCCCAATACCCTTGAAGCTGAAGATCTCGCATTCACATATCAAGTACGATTAGTAGCCTTTTTGGTTTAAACTGTCATTGGTATTACGAGTTTATTCGAATGCACCCTTCCCCTCGCCCCGCAAAAGTTGGTCGTCCGTGATTTCATATTTTTTTCTTGAGTTGCGTTTCCATTAGGTTTTAGTTCTAAGGTTTAGACCTGTTTAGACCCATCTACGCGCTACATGGTTCGACGCAAATAGCCCTTGCTTTCGGCTTTGCGGGTACTGGGATGTTTGCTCGGACCGCCTAGCCTAGGCTCTTAGGTCCACTTGCGTCAGCCAGGGTTAGCCAGTTTACTCTGAAACGTCTTAAATTGTATGGAAATGTCAAATTAACTCAGAGTTAGTTGGCTAACCCTGAGTGACGCAAGTCTGCCTTATAGGTTTGAGTACGCTTTAGTGCTTGGAGTTTGAGACAGATTGATTGCCCACCCACCAAATATACCACCCTCCTTAACATAGTGCGGAGCCAACTAAGCTCATACCACTGGAGGCATCATAAATAATTTGGTATCAGATGTAAGATGCCCAAGTTGTATTCAACACTTTAACCATTGTATTTCCCCCCTTATCCCCAGGTGGCATGGTTCATCCCGATGTTGGTGGCCGCGATCGCGTACTTCCAGTACGACCAGACGGACCCCGAGGGTCGCCCCGCCGACATGGATGACTCGAGAATGCTGCCCGAGTACGACTTCATCATCGTCGGCGCCGGGTCGGCTGGTTAGTGAGGATCTAATACTATAGCGCCTTTATTTCTTAAGTTAATATGGATTTTTAATAAGTAAATACTTACGTATTCGTATCGTTCTGTCACGCTCTTTTGAGAGAAATCTGCGGAGACAGGACGATACTTACCTATTTTCTTAGTGAATTTCTCAATTCAGAAACCGGAAATATGCCTGGCAAATAATGTTTATGCAAATATTTTAGATAATTTAATGTAGATTATTCATGTTTCTAACAGTTTTCTTTAATCTCTTATAGTTTCAGAATAAAATTGGAAAAACCGCAAGTCGGGTCACGCTTTGGGTAAAAAAAGGGGGGAAGGGAGGCTTGACACCGGGCAAAATAGTATTCAGCGGGGCAGAATTAGTCTAAAAAACCCGGTAGCAAATAGTTTCTCGAAATGCCGTTAACTGTCATTCTACGAAAGAAAACCGCCCGTATAGAGGTACACACGACAGCACGTCAGACTGTACGTTTTTATTGCAAAGTCGCCCGTAACGCAACCGAGTAGAGTGCTAGCGTGTAAAGGTCGACGTGCTGTCGTGTGTACTATCTTCCTTTATGCTACACCGTCTTGTCGCTGTATTGGACAGTATGGGGCAGTGTCGTATACTACGTGCAATTTTAGTGGTTTTAAAGCCGAAGGTATTTTGTTGCACTGGTGATTCTGAGCCAAATTACAAAATTTCATTCCAAAACGCGAAAAAAATATTCACTTCTCCATACAAATGGTGTCGATTGGCGATGGCCGTATGTATTGGGAAGTGTTTTTTTTTTCGCTCGTTTTGAAGCAAAATTTTGGAATTTGGCTCAGAATCACGAGTGCAACTAAATACCTTCGGCTTTAAAACCACTAAAATTCCACGGTGTATATGGGGTACAATGCCAACCGTTCTGCCGCTAGTCCACTACCACTGCTAATCTATCATCTTCAGGATGTTTAGAAGGCTCACGTTTGAGCCACATTATTCATTGTCACATGTTATCCTTCCAGGCGCAGTGGTGGCCAACCGACTGTCAGAGATCGGCAACTGGAAGATCCTGCTGCTGGAGGCAGGCGGAGACGAGACGGAGATCTCCGACGTGCCCCTGCTGGCCGGTTACTTGCAGCTCAGCAAGCTTGACTGGAAGTACAAGACTGAGCCGCAAGGGACCACTTGTTTAGGTGAGAAAACACATTTTTTAACCATCCCAAAGTAATGATAGGAAACACGTCCTTCTCTCAGAGAGAGTGCTACGATTTTTAGTTATTTTGGCATGAGTCGCTCCGGTTTTCTTACGACATTCCACGGTTAGCGAGTGGTATTGCTACTACTGATTCGCAATAATAAGTAACTTGGTAAGCATTAACCTACCACCTGGAGTTGACACCGGTTTACTGGAAAAATGCTCCAAAGGCTGCCGTACAGGGGTAGAATAAACAGTAGAATAGAGCGGTAGAGTACTAACTGAGTCATTTAAAAGCAATGGCAGCAACATCCCTAGCCATTGCTATGGATGTTGCTGCCATTGATTTTATATGTCTCACTTAGTACTCTACCGCTCTACTCTACCGTTTACTCTACCCGTGTACGGCAGCCTTAATTGAAATTAACAATATTTTCTTGACAATAAAAAATTCACGGTACTTATTTTTTAGATAATACAGGGGTAGGGCCTACGCGACGGATACTAACTACTTGAAAAAAAACTAGTCTTAGGACATGTCACTACAGACAGGGAATCGAAGCTGGGACTTCTCGCTTGAGAGGGAACCCTACTACCAGCCGGTTTATTAATTAAGCCACTGATTTTATTATTGAATCAATGACATAAACTTTCTAACATTGAAAATGTTGTTCTCTTTTTTCAGCGATGGAAGGCGGGCGGTGTAACTGGCCACGAGGGAAAGTCCTCGGAGGAAGCTCTGTCCTGAACTATATGCTGTACTTAAGAGGCAACAAAAAAGACTACGACATCTGGGAGTCGCTTGGCAATAAAGGATGGGGATATAAGGACGTCCTATACTATTTCAAGAAGTCCGAAGACAATCAGAATCCTTATTTAGCTCAGACGCCCTATCATAGCACCGGAGGATATCTCACCGTCGCCGAAGCGCCATACCACACGCCTCTAGTCTCCAGTTTTGTCGAAGCAGGCAGCGAACTGGGATATCTAAATAGAGACATAAATGGGGAGAAGCAAGCCGGATTCATGGTAGCCCAAGGAACGTTACGACGAGGCAGCAGGTGCTCGACTTCTAAAGCTTTCCTGAGGCCGGCAAAATATAGAGATAATCTCCACATTTCAATGCATTCTTACGCCACGCGAGTCATGATTGATCCGAGAACCAAAATGGCATTTGGAGTAGAATTTATTAGGAACAAAATGGTCTACCGCATCAGAGCAAGGAAGGAGGTCATTTTATCGGCTGGGACGATCAATTCTGCTCAGTTACTCATGTTATCTGGAATAGGACCTTCCGAAGAACTGACAAAGCATAGAATACCCGTGATCCAGGATTTGAGAGTGGGGAAAAACCTACAAGACCACATTGGATTGGGAGGTCTTGCCTTTATGGTCAACAAGGAAATATCTATCGTAGAGCACAGATTGCACACAGTTAGTACATTGATGGAATATGCAGTACTAGGCGAAGGACCTTTGACCATCATGGGTGGTGTGGAAGGCCTAGCTTTCGTCAATACCATATTCGCTAATGCTACAGACGATTTTCCGGACATAGAGTTCCATTTCATATCCGGCTCCACGAACTCTGATGGTGGAGAGCAGCTGCGCAAGGTTCACGGTTTGAGTGAGCAGTTTTACGACGCAGTATTCAGGCCCATTAACAACATGGACACTTGGAGTATCATACCAATGCTACTCCGGCCGAAAAGCAAAGGCTACATCCAACTACGCAGCGGCAGTCCTTATGATTACCCTTACATTTACCCGAATTACTTGACAGATGAATCAGATGTAAAAACATTGATTGAGGGTGTTAAAATTGCAGTCGCCGTGTCGAGAACAAAGGCATTCCAGAGGCATGGTTCGACGTTGAATAAGCATGTTTTCCCGGCCTGTGCCAGTATTACAAGATACAGTGATGCTTACTGGGAATGTATGATCAGACAATACACTTGTACCATCTACCATCCAGTTGGTACGGCGAAAATGGGACCCTATTGGGATCCAGAAGCCGTAGTAGATCCAGAGTTGAGGGTGTACGGAGTGAAAGGGCTCAGAGTAATCGATGGAAGCATTATGCCCAATTTGGTGAGTGGCAACACAAATGCGCCTATTATCATGATTGGCGAGAAAGGCAGTGATTTGATCAAAGATTATTGGATTAAGCGACGAATGTCGAGATACTATTACGTTTGAAACCATAAAAGTACAAAATTGTGAAGAAGGCTTTGTGAGACTTCAGTATTTTTAATATTTATTATTTAGGCTTAACTTTGTAAATATTTAATCTCATAGATCGTAAGAGTCATGATAATTTATTTTATGTAAATACATCGTTACGCAATTAAATTGCTCAAGTTCATATCACTTGCCACATATTTCATTCATCAGATAATATTTTAGCAAATATTGATACACAAATGGCGTAACGGATACCTATCTAAATAACGATGACAATTTAATCAGACGGTGCTTACAAAAATGCTGACTTAGTTTTGTCGCTATGTTACTATGACTCTATAAAAAATATACCAAATGGATCCGGCGTTGGATTTTACTTAAAATAAACCATGCCCTCTATGATATTGGACACGTTGCACCTTTTACAATCTGACCGCTGAACAATAGAATTGCACATTCGCCGAAACTGCAAAATCAGCGTCCATTCACTCGAATGACATATCAGTTGCAACGCGTCAGTGACCGGACTTAGTTCAATTCGCCATGTCGTTAAAACCGCTTTATTCTAACACGCGAATCTTATTCGGTTTGCTCCCCGGTCTGGGAGCCTTGATAGTCATGCGTATGGCTATACACTTGTACCGGCCTGACATAGAAGATGCTGAACATAGAGTGCGCGACCATCCCTTCGAACACCTTTATGACTGTTACGACTTCATAATAATCGGTGGCGGCTCCGCTGGCTCCGTGCTAGCTAACCGCTTATCGGAGAACCCTGAGTGGACCGTGCTACTTCTTGAAGCTGGATCCGACGAGAATGTTCTATCAGAAATCCCTGTGCTGTTCCCGATATTGCAGGGTTCGTCAATAGACTGGCAGTTTGTTACCGAACCCAGTGACCGACACTGTCTAAGCATGGTAGATAGGCGATGCAAGTGGCCGAGGGGGAAAGTGCTAGGGGGCTCGAGTGTTCTCAACGCTATGCTATATGTGAGGGGTAATAAACGTGACTACGACAATTGGGCTAGCATGGGCAACACCGGATGGTCTTACAAAGACGTCTTGCCCTACTTTTTAAAGGCCGAAGACATGCGGATCCCGCACTATCAGAAAGACCCGTACCACGCAACTGGGGGACCTCTGTCAGTCGAATATTTCAGATACGAACAGCCGATCACGAAGAAAATCTTAGAAGCTGGACAACAATTGGGATACAAAATCTCCGATTGCAATGGAGAATACCAAACTGGTTTTACTAGATCACACGCTACAGTTCGAGACGGTTTGAGATGCAGTGCAGCAAAAGCCTTCCTTCGGCCCGCATCAAAACGGCCGAATCTTCACGTGAGCGTACACTCTTTGGTAGAAAAAGTCTTAATAGACGAACGCAAAAGAGCGTACGGTGTGAAATTTATGAAGCGTGGCCACCAGAAGATAATAAAGGCTAATAGGGAAGTGATATTATCGGCTGGTGCCATACAGTCGCCTCAATTACTTATGTTGTCTGGAGTGGGGGATGCTGAACATTTGAAAGAACTTGGGATATATCCAGTGGTTCATCTCCCTGGGGTTGGTCAGAACCTCCAAGACCACGTCGCTATGGGCGGACACTCATTCTTGTTCGACAATCCTTTTGACAATGGGACCGATTACTGCTTCAACTTAAAATCAGCACTTACTATAAACGCTCTCATAGACTTTGTGATTACAAAAAACGGTCTCCTATACAGCATGATGGAGGCCGAAGCCATGGCGTTTGTGAATACGAAATACCAGGATCCAAAGGAAGATTGGCCCGATATACAGTTCTTTATAGCGCCGACAGCTGATAACATGGACGGTGGTCTATTTGGTAAAAGAGCAAATGGATTGAACGATGAAACTTACGCTGAGCTGTATGAAGACGTACTATATGATGACTCGTTCTCAATAGTTCCGCTATTACTGAGGCCCAAAAGCAAAGGGTTCCTAAAGCTGAGGGATACCAATCCATTTTCGCCGCCGAAAATCTACCCAAATTACTTTGACCATCCCGATGACGTGAAAGTAATGGTAAGTCACAAACAATTATAACTTTTTTTTAGAATCAATCTTACGAATTATAAGGCAGACAAGTAAGTTATCAAAATCAGAAATAAAACTAACAAGCTTTTGGTAAATAATAACCCGTTTCTTATAAAGTTAACAATGATTTAATAGCGAGTGGCGAGTGGTTACACTAGGTTTTGATATGGGTACTGACGACATCTTGATATAAGAGCATCTTTTATTATTTAATGAAAAACTGTATTTTTTTTTCTTTTTAATTTAGTCCTGAGTGGATGGATAAGTGAATGGACCTAAAAATTTACAGGGTTTTGTAACAGAAAAAAAAGTGTGCTTTGAGTCTAACCATCGCAAGCTCTAGCCACACCCGAAAAAACAAAAATTAAGCACGGCGCTGACCCACTAACCTTTCCATTTCCAGATCGAAGGCGCCCGGATAGCGCAATCCCTAATCGAGCAGCCAGCCCTGAAAGCGCTCAATACCAGACCGAACCCGAACCGAAACCCTGGCTGTGAGAAGCACGCCCTGATGTCGGACGAGCACCTGGAGTGTCAGGCGAGGCACCATTCGCTGACGATCTACCACCCTGTAGGCACCTGCGCTATGGGGCCCGTCTCGGACCCTGGGGCCGTGGTCGACCCTAGATTGAGGGTTAGTAAAATTTTTGTCTGGTTTAAACAACATTCCTATAGCCAACTTGCACCCAGCGCTAAATCTGTAGTTTAGCAAGAGAGAAAGTAGAAAACGAAGGTAAAAAGTGTTAGTTTAAGATACTAGTGTAAGATACTATTGTTTAGTTAGAAAAACCCTCTTATATTTCCACTATTTAAGAATAAGAATAAGAATATTCTTATGGTTAAGCTTATGGAATAAGAATAAGAATATTCTTATTCTTACTATACTACAGGGTGCACTCTAAGTCGATAGCGGAACTTTAAGTAGGCTGTCTACTGATCAATACAAACAACTTCTACGAGGTGGATTAAAAAATGGAGCGAAAAAAATATCAGCTGTTCCATACAAAAGGTCGACTCAATATTGCGCCAAATGTATGAAACAGCTGATATTTTTTTCGCTCCATTTTTTTCGCCACCTAGTACAAGTTGTTTGTATTGATCAGTAGACAGCCTACTTAAAGTTCCGCTATCGACTTAGAGTGCACCCTGTATAATTTAAAACCACGGTTAAGTTTTAGTTAGTTGTTCGATAGGTTTATCGACTGGCAGACAAAACAAGTCCAGTTTTTCTTGAGCTGCAAACAACCTATACATATTTTAGTATTATTTTCCTAGTTAGTGCGACGGCATAGCCAAAACCTAAGACCTCAACACCACTGTTCTCAATTCCAGGTATACGGCATCAAGAACCTGCGAGTCATCGACGCCAGCGTCATGCCTGCAATCGTCAACGGCAACACCAACGCCCCAACCATAATGATCGCCGAGAAAGCCTCGGATATGATCAAGGAAGACTGGTCCGAAGCCACAGAAGGCGACCTGCTCAAATGCGGGACCAACAACTACAGACATAGCGAGGGCAACGTAACCAGAGCTGTAGAATCCGATGAACCGAGTAAGGTAGACAAACCTGATGTCTTTAACGAAACCACAAATCTGTTCCCCAATATAAAAGAAGTTGAGTTACCGAAGCAATCCTTAAAACAAAGAGCCAAAGAAGAAAAAGAGAACAAGCAGAAATCGATTCCAATGGTGGCTAGAGAGTATCAAACTAGATATAAAGATATATCACCAATAGAGCATTACTATGAACCCAAACCTGAAACAACATCTGTAGTTGATCAAAATCCATACCAGTTAACCCCAGATTCACTTTATAATGGCTACGTTTTATCTCCAGCTTATGTTCCACAAACTCCGCAGTACTGGCCTTTGAATGTTCTGCAAGGGCAATATAGTATTCCAAGATTACCACCGAGCAATATTTTCAAACCAAAGTATAAACCTTTGACTAGTAAACTGAATTTGAAGTCAAAATTAGGTTTAGGCAGCGGGGGACTTTTCAAGCAGCCAAGGTATAACCCAACTGTTTACAATTATGTATTAGACAATCAGAACTATCTGAAAGAAGCCGAGAGGCCAATGTACTATGAGACTGATGAGGTGGTTACAGACAGAGGTCAGAAGAAATGTCGTATCTGGCTGTATTATGATGGTAATAAATATGAAGTTGTTTTATGATTGTACTGATTATTCACTTCTTTAAAATAAAATTTTAATTATCTTTACGTTGTTTTTTTCTGTTTAACTTTTTTTACTTGTTTACTCACAATTAACAACAGAAAATTATAATTAAAAGAATTAGTAACTCGTATCTTCATTTTTCTTATTTTCATTTTTTTAATTTTTCAATTATTTTCATTTTTCATTTTTCATCTGTGGATTTCTGTTGTTGGTGTTTTAAATTTAAAACATTGGGAGGTCCGGAATACAAAAAAAATATTAATCGGCAGCATCAAGAACTTACGCCTTTGCGTCTAGGACAATTATACAATTTCTAGAGGCTTCCCTACTCAACTCAACTCTTTTTACAGGATAATAGCACCCGGTGATAGGGATCACAACCAAAAATTTTTTTTTGTTCCTGTCCGCTGGGCAGCAGCAAAGGAGCAACACCGCGGTCTGGTGACTAGCATTGCAAATCCTGCGATAACCCACCTACCTACACTGGTTTAGATTGTTTAATAGAATGGACGAACATTCGGGTTTTTTTTCCTTTGGCGTATACAGGTTTAAAAGACCGCCAACAAAGCGGGAACCCACGTATTGTCCTCATCATAAGGAAAATTTTTGGAACATATCAAAATTATGAATATTTCGTACAAAAAGCGACGTTAAAATTGCAACCCGCAATGTATTCTGAACATCGGCACTTCAAGCTTAAGTAAGTAACGTAATCTGATACCTACGCTTGCGTAATATGACTTCTGTGCGTTGCACGTCCATTGCGTGATAAAAATTTTTCAAAATTATAACCTAAAAAACCAAAATCATTTCCCAGCAATATTTTATCGAAAAAGTACTTTGTTTTGGTGCCTAGTATACGTGGCTTTCGGGTCTGTTGGCGGTCTTTTAACACCCTGTATGTAGAGGAAGCTAAACTGGATAGCCCTACCTTCTTAATTTTTACCTCAGTTGAGTTTTTCATTCATGATTTTCGTTCTGAAAACCTTCTCATTCTAAAAGGGTGTATAAGCAAACCACAACGGAATCGTCGTCGTCAATCCAAGCCACGTCAACATAGAACCTTTAAAAAAAACTTATAGTGATTTCTGCTTTGACGTTTTGGTTTGGACTTATTTAAACGAGTAGGCAACAGATTAATAACTTTTGACAGATTCGAATGAATGATGTTTCTGACTCTGTTTTAATCTGTGACGGCGTAATGACCTATATAAGTGAGCGAAATTAAATAAATAAATTATTTTCTCGAAAACTACAGCACCTAAAAATAAACAAAAAATATAATAATATTCTCATTTAGTGACCGCTCTATCCATATCCTAGAAGAAACTTTCTCGATTCGGGACCCTTCAAATATCGTCCATTACAAATACTGTACCTAGATAATATTGTGTGCGATAAGATTACCTATTATATTGGCAAGTAAGCTGCACTTATTCTAACAAAGAACATTTATCTGATAGGTGGGAGCGGCTAGCTAGACTAGATACAACTAGACTCTCGACTCATACTTGACTATAATTTAATCGGTACCAAACTCAACGTGCGTCGCTACCACTGGCCAATCTTTTGTCAGCTTTGTCAAGTGTCACACGGCAAGCTAGGTTGCCTCCTGAACGTCCGTTTCTACATCGAACTGAAAATGTAGGTACCTACTCTATTTCTATTGGATGGAAAGAACAAGTGATTTTTGTAAGCTCTTATTTGTATTTGCCAATTAGAAGTAACAATAGCACATGCTAACTGTGTAGGAAAACATCGTGAGGAAACCCTTGAATTAGTTGACTCTGCGCAAAGTTCATTCATAGGGACGAAAACCATTGTCCTCCTTTCCTTGCGCCATCGGGTATACAGGGTGGATTTTTGAGACGGGGCGGTAAGGGCAGGTGCCTTAACCGTTATATTTACAGGAAAACGTTCTTAGAAGACCTTCCATAACTTTTTGAGATATTATGAACTGCATTCACAGATTTTGGAAAAAATTTACGAGCAGCGAAAAAAATGCCAAAATACCAAAAAAAATTATTTTAGCATATTTTTCGCTGACCGTAATTTTTTTCCAAAATCTGTGAATGCAGTTCATAATATCTCAAAAAGTTATGGAAGGTCTCCTAAGAACGTTTTCCTGTAAATATAACGGTTAAGGTAACTGCCCTAACCGCCCCGTCTCAAAAATCCACCCTGTATACTATGATTGTATAAAATAATTAGCAATGTGCTCTTTATAACACCTTGCAATTAGTAATCTTTATGACCAAAACTAGTGAAAGTAAACGAATAATAACACATAATACGTAGATAGAGCTAAGTAAGTATGCCCTTGGCTGCGTCTCAAAAGGCCATCACGAAAAACTAGGTGACGGCCGGAGGATTGATTCGATCATCAGTTGCGTTCGCGTGTTTAATCGGAGATTAAGCATTGGTTGAAAAACACTGCTTTGAACAAGTGATAATAATAATTAATTGTGCCAAATTCATTGAGAAAAATTCTAGTTTCAAAGTTTTAGGATACTATTTGGATTGGCTGACCCTACTGGGCTGGCTCTAAGGCTGGCAAAAAATACTGCGGCCAGCGCATCAACCTGGTCATTTAAACGGTATGATAAGATTACAAAAATTACATATTGTTCCGGAAAAAAAAAATCTTATAAAAGGCAATACGTGGTTTCGAGATCGGGCGGCGATATGTGGCTCTGTAAGGGTGTACCTACATACAGAATCAAATTTAAACTTCTAGTGGCATCAGCCAGCCAGGATGTGGGCGTGCGACCCGGCTCTGACGTCATCCATCGCGCAGAGCTACCAGGTAGCCGGGCCCCTGTTCGCGGGAGCCCTGCAGGCCTTCCTGACTGCGCACTGCGCCCTCGTCGGGGACCACCTGTGGCCGGTCGATGCTGCTGATAGCGTGCTTGAAGGTCAGCTCTTCCTCTTTTTGGTTTAGGGCATTTTTCAGAATTACAACTTTTTGTCCACAAGTCCGTCATTGTCAGCTGCATTAAGTCCGTTCAGGAAATTTTATAGAAATATGATAAGGAGAGTCACATGGATGCGGATGGCTAGGGACCGTGAGAGGTGGCGCGAGGGGAAAAAGGCCTATACCCATCAGTGGGCAGAGGTTGGCTGATGATGATGATGATGATGATGAAGGAGGGGTACAGCGCTAGAGATTTTGGTTACAATTGTTATTAAAATGTTTAGTTTCAAACCGGATGGACTTGGATTAAATCCCGGTAAAAATGACGAAAGTGAACCAGAAAATAAAATCTTGAAGATTGGCCCATCGGTCGGGCTCAGACTTGTCCAGATTTTCATAAAATCAACCACAACAACACAAGAGCCGCATCAACGGCCGCACCGTTAGGGTATCAGGTGTAGATGTGTATGGGCCAAGCACCGCATACGTGCTACCAAAGAGCATATAATACAAGTACTACATAGGTAGCGTGTGGCTGACATTGCATTAAATTTCCTATTTGTCCAGTTCCATTAGAATTATAAGAATATCGTCTCGTTTCAGACCCTAACTATGACTTCATAGTGGTGGGAGCAGGATCCGCCGGCGCTGTGGTAGCCAATCGGCTCTCTGAAGTACCTGACTGGAAAGTTTTACTTATTGAAGCTGGTGGGAATCCCAATTTGGCTACGGAGGTATAATATTTATTTTAATATTCTTCCATCTTTGCAAAAGTTCCATTCATTCGATAAAATAAAGATATAAAACAGGCATAGATAAAAATCTATAATGGTGACGATTATAATTAAATAATTAAAGAAAACACCATTATGTAAGTAATAAATCTGATTGAAGATAACAGGTGCAGATAGTTGCCATAGCTGACTTTCAGCGCGTGTCACCAGTAGAAGTTTATTGAAATAGTCGGTGAATCAGGTTATGTGACAAAAAAATCTTCGCCTACCTGTTGCATTTCCTCCGATTTCAGATGCCGCGTTTGTTTACTACTAATATGAATACTGCGCAAGATTGGGCTTACACGACGCAGCCAGACTCCAAATCTTGTCGCAGCTACACTAGCAAGGGTTGTGCTTGGCCGCGAGGAAAAGTCTTGGGCGGAAGCAGCAGCATCAATGCCATGTTCTATGTCAGAGGAAATAAGCTGGATTACGACGAATGGGCATCACTAGGCAACAAAGGATGGGCTTATGAAGATGTACTTCCTTATTTTAGAAAAAGCGAAAATTTCTCTAAACCAACTAATCCTACAACAGTTAAACATCACAGTAATGATGGTTTTTTAGGCGTAGAATCAGGATTGGACGTAAAGGACTTTGAAAAGATCATACTTGCAGCCAACGAGGAATTAGGAGTTAATATTTTACAAGATATAAATGGAGACGATCAGATGGGCGCTACTAATTCACAAACTACTATAAAAGATGGAGTGAGGCAGAGCACAGCAAGAGCATTCTTAAGTCCGATAAAAGAGAGACCAAATCTACACGTCTTGAAGAACACACTTGTGACCAAAATTATTTTCAAGAAAGACTGCAACGAGGTTAAAGGGGTATTAATAAGCAAAGATGGCGATGACATGACTGTTATCGCCAAGAAAGAAGTTATTATTTCTGCAGGATCTGTTAATACTCCACAGTTGCTATTGTTATCTGGCATTGGACCTGCGGATCATTTAAAAGAGCACGGTATTAAACTCAAAGCTGATCTACCCGCAGGGGAAAACTTACAAGACCATCCATATGTTCTTATGTTTTTCACGTTAGATACTGGGATTCCACCAGGTTCAACATCAATCTCAGAAGTCATAGAAAGAATAGACGATTTTTTAATAAAAAGAAAGGGTCCCTTTGCAGGATTGTATCCTAATAGAGTCATAAGTTTTATTAACACTACAGATCCTAAGTCTAGCAGTCCCGACATACAACACCATTACTTTTTTTCACCATCGGATTCGTCAGGCATAATTGATTTCTATGAGAAACATGGAATAGCAAAAGGATTGAATGACAAACTCAATGCTTTGAACAAAGATAAGTTGGTTCTCCTGGTCTGCACTGTTCTTTTGAGGCCAAAATCAAGAGGAACGATCAAGTTGAAAAATAAGAACCCTTATAAATCTCCTTTAATATACGCTAACTATTTTGAAGACTCCGAAGATATGAAAACGACGATAAGGGGTATGAAACATGTTTTGAAATTAGCTGAGACAAAGACATTCAAAGAAGTTGGTTTCAAAATACATTGGGCAGATGTTGAAGCCTGTAAAACTTACGAAAAGGGATCTGAAGATTTCTTAGAATGCATGGCGAGAGAGATGACATTCTCTCTATACCATCCAGTGGGTACAGCCAAAATGGGACCAACAGGTGACAACACTTCAGTGGTAGACTCGAGCTTAAAAGTGCATGGTGTAAAAAGACTAAGAGTAATAGATGCCAGTGTTATGCCACTAGTGACGAGAGGCAATACTAATGCTCCTACAATAATGATTGGTGAAAAGGGTGCTGATTTGATAAAGCAGGACTGGTTGTATTCGGAAAGTAGATTGGAACTGTGATAAAATTGTAGATATGGTTTTACTCCTTATTTTATTGAACGAGCGAGCGAAGCGAGCGAAGTTCTCCGAGTCTACTTGAACAATCCGGTGTTTGTATGTATGTTTGTATGTTTGAATGTTTGTATGTTTGTATGTATGTATGTATGAATGTTCGTTCGACGATAACTTGAGTAAATTTAGTCGGATCGTCATGTTTGGTAGGCAGGTAAATGAGGTCAAGAGAATTTTTAAGTTCGAACATGAGCCAAATCGGTCGAGGGGTTGCTGAGATACGGGGTCGCGAGTTCATAGTTCGGGGCGAACCACTAGTTATAAAGTTTTTTTTAAAGGTTACGGTGAAGGAAAAACATCTTGAGGAAACCTGAGGGTATGGGGCATTATACCCTCAAACGTGAAAATGGCCAATCCGCATTGAGCACGCGTGTTGAGCTCTCTCTTTGAGGGAAGGCCTTTGCCCAGCTAGTGGGACATGTACACACGACAGATTGTACACTTTTGTTGTAAAGTCGCCCGTAAAGTAACCGAGTAGAGTGCTAGCGTGTAAGGGTCAACGTGCTGTCGTGTCGTGTGTACAACATTTTGGGACTTGTTGAATACGAGTAAATTGCATACATTTTTAGTAATAGTTAATCGTATGAGGTAGGTAGTGGCCACCTCTGATAAAATATTATTATACACTTAGATTGTAAGACGGCGGCTCAGATACCGAATGCAGGTTGCGAACAAAGAAATAAACTCGTGAAGAAAATGATTGAATATTGGTTTAAAAATAATCGCCGTGTTTACCAAACTTACGTAAGGAGTTGATAAATTAAATTCCAGTTTTGGCGTAGGTACTGTTCATAATGACTTGAAGATATTTCTGATAGTTACCAAATATTTATTTTATCCTTGACTTTGCACACACACACTTTATCAAATAATCTGCTGAGATGGAACCTTCAAAATCTGTACCTACGAGCACGCAAATAAACTAATTAGATCATAGTAAGGTTTACGTATGCACTGTTATATGTTATACAAGGTGTTACAAAAGTACCTAACTCTTTTTACAGGGTAATAGCACCCGGTGATAGGGATCCCAACCTAAATATTTTTTTTTGCTCAATGACGTTCTGTTGGTTTTTAAATTAATAAAATGTGAACGCTGTGGCGGGAGAAAAGTATTTTTTTTTATAATGTTTTCATTGACTTTCACAATGTTTAAACAACTCAAAGCTATGTAAATGCACCTAAACACACAAACACATTTTAAAATTTTGTGCTAATACAAAAAACAAAAAAGTTATGATTTTTTTTCAATTTTAGGTTATAAAATAAAAATAGTTTTTTTCAACTTTTTTTTACAGATTTGACATCCTGTTGCCCATTAGGTTACACCCTGTAAAAAGAGTTAGGTACTTTTGTAACACCTTGTATATAGTCCATGTAGAGACTTTTCTGATTCTCACAATTCAATTAAATTATATTTCATTCTTCAAATCTTAATGCCGTCAATAAGGAAAAATATCGTCTTGTTAAAATTTTGGTCACTCTACTCGACTTTACAACTTTAACTATAGGACCATGTGAATACGTATGTAGGTACAGAAATAAATTAAAACTGTTTTTATTTAGATACAGAGCGTTATAATAGAGGTACGATTTAGTTATTTCATGTGGCCATACGAATAAATAAATTTTACATGATTCCATAAATTATGTTTGTTTAAAAATTAAGAAAAAATCGTGACATTCAGGATGATCGAAAAACGAAAATCAAGGTCTCACTTGTTCTCACCTACCAAGCAAAATCCAAAATGTCAATATTTCTTCTTCTTTTTTATTGAAGGATTTCGGAGATACGAGCATCTTTTTGGAATAGAATTGAACTTTTGTCACTCTTTGACACTTCCTGTGACGATTTTGTCTCGAAGAAAAAATAATGTATTTTGTATTGGAACCCTCTGTGGGCAAATCTGACTCGCACTTGGCTGTTATTATTTTTGTATCTACTAAGAACAGTCATATAAGTGACTGCTATCTGCTGCTATCTAAGTAAATAAATTTAAAACCAACGAATAAATACACTAGATTAGCTAAATGCGTTGCCTTTGAAATGCAGAAACATTTATCGAATATTTAAGTACGGACTAACCCATAAACTTAAATCCTACAACAAAAAATGTAATCGTATGAGGTAGTAGCCACCCATGGTGTAAGAGTTTTTAGGCCACCCAAAAGGCCACTGACATGGCTTAACGATTGTTATTATTTAATCAACATCCACCGGGACCAACGGCTTGACGTGACGAAGCACGGAAGCGCTTAGGCCCGGTTTCTGAGTTGAGAAATTCACTAAGCGAATGGGTAAGTATCGTTCTGTTGTGAGAAATCTGCTGAGACAGGACGACACTTACCCATTTGCTTAGTGAATTTCTCAACTCAGAAACCGGGCCTTAGACAACTAGTGGTTCGCCCCGAACTACGAACTCGCGACCCCATATCTCAGCAACCCCTCGACCGATTTGGCTTGTGTTTGAACTTAAAAATTCTCTTTGCCTCATTTACCCGCCTACCAAATTTCATGACGATCCGACCGAATTTTACGCAAGTTATCGTCGATCGAACATTCATACACACAAACATACAAACATACATACATACATACATACAAACGCCGGATTGTTCAAGTAGACTCGGAGAACTTCGCTCGCTTCTCTTGCTCGTTTACCTCGTTTAATTATAAATGTGACGCATGGTAAAAAGCCATCTGTGCGCGAATCTGACTTTTTGTCGGGTTTTTTTTTTCAAGTGCTAATAAATAAATGAAAATAAAAGATCTACGAGGATATTATCTACCTGTAAACAAGATTAATGTTAGTTGTAAAACCAGAATATTCAAATAAACAAACATGTTTCATTAATATCCCGCCGGTACCTACAACCTGATAAACTTGACTTATTCCAGTCAGTCTTTATTCTACCTTGACGGGCACACGCTGCCTGTCTTGTTCAACGTATACACGATAGTGTTTATTTTTAAGGAAAAACATCGCAATTGTACAGGTAAATCACTTTTAGACTGACATTTCCATTTGCTTGTAGTTCTAACAAGTTACAAGAAGAATTTCACTGCATTTGGAGCTACTTTCTGTAAAGTTATTCCGGAGCCGGCAAAAGCAAATCTTCACTTTGAGTTTGAGTAACAGGTTCTTGTTTTTTTTTCCCCACACTGTCTGACGGCTGACGTCTTGCGAGATGTTGTATTTATTTAGTTCAAGTCTGCCTCGAAAACAGCTGATAAAAGGAATTTGAAGATTAAAAGTCCAAGTGAATATTACTGTTTCTAATTATAAGGCTCTACAGTGAAGTGCTTCCCAATTTACTGGGGTGTGTGTGTGTGAATGTGTATGTGAATAACTACAATATAATGGTAGAGCAACGGTTAAGAGGGTTACTGTTCAACTAGCGCCATCATAGAAAATAAATCATAGATCATAATACGGTTTTGACGTGATCATTTATGCAGCGTCCAGTGGCCCCTTCACTCTCACTAGATGGTTGAAGTGACCACTCGGACGCTGGAGTGCCTCGGACATTGTTTTTTTAGGCCGACTAAGGCCCGTAATATCAATCACAGTTTAAACTCCGACCATAGATTAAACCTCGCATTTTGTATGAAATTTAATCGACAGATAGGGTTTAAACTAGCTTTTTTGGTGGTTTAAACTGTGATTGATATTACGGGCCTAAGTTATCAGAATAGTATAGGTGCTGGGTAAGAGTACTCCATCTTTTTGAAATGTTGAACTATGAAAATATCAGTCTTAGGACTTTATCAGTTTTAGGACTTAAAAAAACAAAACGCACCTAAGCAAAGTAAGTTAGTAAGGCCCGGTTTCTGAATTGAGAATTTTACTAAGCAAATACTTACGCGTCGCTCTGTCGCGCTCTTTTGTGAGAATTCTGCAGAGACGTAGGACGATACTTACCCATTTGCTTAGCGAATTTCTCAATTCAGAAACCGGCAGTAAGTTTGCTAAGCTGATTTACTTTTTGTATTATACATATGTAGATTAAATATTTAAAATTTTCTTTTGAGATGTCTTGCGTTGCGCGTGTGTTTTCTTTTGACGTATTTTGGAATCTGCCTTTTGGCAAAAACCTAGGACCAGTTTCCAAAAGCGCCATAAACATTCCACAGATCTCGCTGTCAAGATGTGGGCATGCGACCCAGGCTTGACCTCCACTATCCTGGAGAGCTACCAGGCGGGAGGGACCCTCTTTGTTGGAGCCCTGCAGACCTTCATGGCAGCGCACTGCGCTCTGGTCGGGGACCACATGTGGCCGGCTGACGCCACTGAAGCTGTTATGAGAGGTAAGTAAGATGTAGCCTTTACATGCCCTACCAGCCCCTTTATCAGGAATGAATAGTTTTTATTAACCTCAGACGCAAAAGCAGAAAAACAATTATGAAACAGGTACAAGGTGTTGTTTTGTAAAGTGGCACCCGACTCAGGGGTGATTATTTACACGATACTGAAGCCAAAAAATATAAAAAATATAAAAATTAAAATTAATATGTCACTGAAGAAAAAAAAACTAAGGCCTTTGCATCTACGTAATGAGATGATTTATACAGCGTCCAGTGGCACCTTCACTCACACTAGATGGGTGAAGAGACCACTCGGCGCTGCAGTGCCTGGGACATTGTTTTAGATAGAGTTGGCTTGCCCAGCACCTATACCATCCATCGTCTTTCCTGTGGGCTAGGCCGACTAAGCTGTCACTGAAAAATACCCAAAAATAATTAAATTGTGGCCTCCCTTACGGCGAGTCCGGCGCCTCATCGCGCGCGCACAAAGTAATTTGTCAATAAAAATAAATCATAAAAAAAATATATAGTTTTGAGCGTTACTAAAACTATCGTCCCTTACTTCCCTAAGTCGGGTGTCACTGACCAAAACATCACTGTGTACAGGATAGGAAATAATTGTACCTTATTCACTATCTACCACCAAAAACATAAAACTAATAATCAAATAGGTACAAATATTAATTGACTGCCAAACAGCTACACCACTGTGTACAGGACAGGAAGTACGTGTAAATGTACCTAATTCACTATACTAATTAAATTCGAGAGTGGGCCGCATAAGTAAAGTGACTTTGCTAATCGTATTATTGATGACTTCATCGATGTTTATAGGGCACTCTGTATTGATAGTCCATAAGTGCAGAGATATTTAAAAGAGATATTTCCACTATTGCAACCAAAAGCTGCATAATTAGTTTCAACGTTTTCAGATCCAACCTATGACTTCATTGTAGTGGGAGCTGGATCAGCTGGCTCGGTAGTGGCGAACCGACTCTCGGAGATACCAAACTGGAAAGTCTTGTTGGTCGAAGCTGGAGGGAACCCTACTTTAAGTACCGAGGTGAATATCCGACAACAATTAATATTAATTGACTCCAATTAATGTAATTAATAACAAATCCTAAATCTATTCATTTTCAGATACCACAACTATTTTACAATAATATGGGTACAGCGGTTGACTGGGGCTACAAAACCGAACCAGATGATAACGCCTGTCGAAGCTATTCCAGCAAAGGTTGCGCGTGGCCACGAGGCAAAGTCCTGGGAGGAAGTAGCAGCATCAATGCAATGTTCTACGTGAGAGGAAACAAACTAGACTATGACGAATGGGCTGCCCTAGGCAATAACGGGTGGAGCTACGATGACGTGCTTCCCTATTTCAAGAAGAGTGAAAACTTTTCAGACACCATAACACCTGAAATGGAAGACTATCACTCTAAAGGTGGATACCTAAACGTGGAACTCACAGATCAAGTAAGCGATGTCGAGAAAATGATACTTAAGGGAAACGAAGAATTAGGACTCAAGATTTTACACGATATCAACGGAGCCAATCAAATGGGCATAGTAAGATCCATGAGTACAACTAAAAATGGCGCTCGATGCAGCACCGCCAAAGCTTTTCTGAGGCCAATCAAAGACCGACCTAATTTCCATGTCGTTAAGGATGCTCTCGTGACGAAAATTTTGTTTAAGCCGAACTCCAAGCAAGCGGTGGGTGTGGTCATAAACAAAGATGGCAAAGACATTGTAGTGAAAGTCAGGAAAGAGGTGATTATATCAGCTGGAGCGATAAATACGCCACACTTGCTAATGCATTCGGGAATAGGACGTAAGGAAGAATTAGCTAAATACGATATAAAACAAATAGCAGATTTGCCAGTGGGAGAAAATTTGGAAGATCATCCGTTCGTGCCTATATTTTATACTAAAAAGACAGATTCTGAATTGTTTAACACACGAAGCGTATCTGGGATGTTTGCTGAATTCGTGTCCTACCAAAGTGGACCATTATCTAATATCAGTCCTCATAAAGTAGTAAGTTTCTACAACACTACAGATTCTACTTCAAGCAGTCCTGATATAGAAAATCACTACGTCGTATTTGGACCAAATCAGACCAGATTATTGGACATGTTTGGTAAACACGGATTAACCAAAGAATTTCGTCAAAAATTTAACGAAGTGAACGAAAATCACATTGTGCTCATAGCCTACGTTGTCATATTGGACCCTAAGTCAAAAGGAAAAGTTGTTCTCAAGAGCAAAGACCCGAAAGAACCACCTATAATTTACGCTAATTACTTTGAAAATAAAGATGACTTGGACACTATGATACGAGGAATTAAATTCACTGAAAAATTAGATAACACAAAGGCATTTAAAGAGGCTGGGTTCGAAAAGTTATGGATCGAACTTGACGCTTGCAAAGGACTGGAAAAGTCTTCTGAACAACATTTAGAATGCTTTGCTCGAGAACTTACATTCTCGTTGTATCATCCCGTGAGTACTGCGAGAATGGGTCCATCCAGTGACAAAAATTCCGTCGTAGACCCTGACTTGAAGGTCAAG
The DNA here is from genome assembly GCA_949319315.1 of Zelleria hepariella. NCBI lineage: Eukaryota > Metazoa > Arthropoda > Insecta > Lepidoptera > Yponomeutidae > Zelleria > Zelleria hepariella. Next base: position 4,741,812 of record OX439396.1, on the reverse strand, counting down.
GGATTTAACAATCTACGAGTAGCAGATGCAAGTATAATGCCTTCAATTACCAGAGGTAACACCAACGCACCGTCAATAATGATAGGAGAGAAAGCAGCAGATTTTATAAAGGGAGATTGGCCCGAAGAACGAACTGAACTGTAGCATTATTGTAGATATCATTGTTATGTTATAGATAAAATCACTATTCATACTTATCTGTGAAAGCGACCGTTAGCGACGGCCTAAACTTTATCATACTATCATTGCAATTATTGCAAGACGATAAGAGTAGATGTGGAAAACCTCAAGGAGATTATCTTATAAATGTTTACAATTTGATTATAATGCCTTCAATTACCAGAGGTAACACGAATGCACCGTCAATAATGATAGGAGGGAAAGCAGCAGATTTTATAAAGGGAGATTGGCCCGAAGAACGAACTTGTGCAGACTCATCTATGAAGTGAACATTGAATTTGTCAGAACATTAGATTTAAGATTTTTTTCTATGTGATGTATTTTTAGATTTCCACCAATTAATATACTTTACAAAGAATTTAATTAAAACCATTGCTTATAAATATTTTGATATTTATTGTACATCCACATAAAAATGGTGAAGTTTTAGTTGTCAAAAGCGGAAATCGAATAATTGTACCAATAGTCATCAACAAATAAATAAAAAAGTTTCTAGCTAGACTAGACTACAACAACTTTTTCATTTCAAATGATATATCCACGATTTATCGAACTAATTAATATCAATTTATTCAAGTCTAATTTTACTAATTTAATGGATACAATATAACCTAGAGTCATTATTTTAAAAGGTCCCAGTCAGCTATCAGAAAATGACTGTTGAATACGTGTCGTCGCACATACTAGAACATAACTTTGTGAAATGTTTTGCCCCGATACACTTAGCTCAACTTATTATCGGCACCCTTAGAGTGGACATACGGGATCAATTTGTGACACCCGCGACCACCAGGCAGAGAATTTACAGATGGTGTATCACAGTCGTGGCAACATTCACAACTTGCGATATCCTACTTAAATACTACAGATTGTTTTCAAATTATCCTATTATTCTTGCAAGTTTTACGTGTAGTACATCCATATTTTATGTTATGTTTGTAACCAACCTGATACACATCCAGTATTTCAACAGAAACGAAAATATTGCTCTGTATCAGGATTTACAGAAAATCGATAATTTTCTTAGGCTTGGTCGTTTAATAGACATAAACAACACTCAGTTTTACACCAATATTATCTTATCCTGGTTTGGGACACCAGTTTTTGTGATTGTGGCAACTGTTTTCTTCTCCCTCATGTTTGGTCATTTTAGCTTTATGAACATCTTATTTGGTGCTGGAATTGCATCCCTTTGCCTGGAGTTAGTATTGATGCTTAGTTGTATCTTCTATTTAGTTGAACGCTTGAAAATCGTTAAGTCAGTATTCACGATTAAAGTATCGCAGGATATGAACCGAGTGTATAGGACACTTACAAGAAATAATTTATCTCTGGATCCACGCGCACTACCAATTTCAGAAAGCATTATGGATCGTGAACTACAAGAATATGCCGTCTGCTTGAATAATATCATGCAAACGTTCGCAAATGTTGGAAAACTATTCAGGTTTCAGGTACGGTCAGCTACACGCTAGGATATCCCTTTTTGATCGATTGGCGCCCTTATTCCGCACGCGGTAAGAGCTGCCATGGAGTATCTGTGCTTAGTTAGCTTACAACACTGCCAGACGACGCAAACTGGTTATTTTTTGTTTCAGATATTTTTATTCATGGCAGGAATTTTCATTTCTGCGTTTTTAGTAATTGCAGCTAGTATCGAAGCTTATCAACTTGAGGTAATTACCTACTACAATGGCCGCATTAAAAGGGGGGCAAATTGTGTTTGCATTTTTTAATGAGTGTTGTAAACAGTTGTAAAGTGCTGTAAACGTTGCAGAAGTTGCAACTGGAAAATTGAAAGGCACTCAAGTTTCTGGGGGGAAAGTTACTTTTCCTGGACCGTTTGGAAAAACTATGTAGGTACTTTCTTTATGCAGGACGTTTTCAGTGCGTAAGTTATAATTTGTTTTACTGTTTCAGTTAAGATCCTGGTATGTCTTTGCTGTTATGTATGCCTGCATAGGATTTTTTTTCATCACCATTATTGCAGTCGTACTTGTTTGCAACAATTTCGGGAACAAAATCAAGGATCTACGGCTTCTCTGTATTGAGATACTTGCAAAAACCTGTGAATTAAATCATGGTTAGTAGATGTTCCGTGCTATTTTTTTTTATTTTAACTACCACATACCTACATGGTTTTAAAACTTAAACTTTCGTAAGCACTGCACATTTTTATATCGCTTTAACGGTTTCACTTACTTTTATTTTGTCGGAAAAGCCGACATGTTACATGGTTGTCTTTAAATGGGCATTAATCAGTGAGGCATCGATTGTCGTAAATTGAAAACCATTTCGAGGAATAGGGATACTGATTAAATAAGTAAAATTAAAACGGATTATTAATATTTATCGCCAAAAATGTTTACTTCATTTTTCTTTCGATGACGTCATCATAGCCTCTAATGCGGTAGTTCCATTGCCTACAAATATTAAAAAAAATACATTCGTCAGCAACAACTATCAAAAGTGTCAAACGTCAACATATTTTAATTTTTTAAAAGCATGAGTGAATGCAATGAACTTAGTACATAATGCCAGTGGTGACGTCATACAAAACTTTTAGAAATTATGATAATTAATTTTAAAAAAATTACATGAAATATTAAGAAAATATTCAAATTAGTTTCTTATATTTGTCTATATTTTTGATTTATAGAATAAAAAATAGGATTTGACGATGCCCATTATTCAATGTTTTTAAACTTCTGGCGCTATTTTCAGACCACCTTAGAACAGTGTCGAAGAAGATGCTACGCACGACAGAAACTGTACCGCACGTCATTTCTGTGTATGGAGTGTTTACCGTGGACCTAAAATTGCCTCTACGAATGTTAGCCCTAGTCGCTAACTACACGATTATTATGATACAATTGACGATGATTAAATAAATATAATCCACCCAAAATGGGTGGTCATTTTAGCTATCGAAACAAACAAAAACCGAATTAGACCATTAAAACTGTGTCAGCAAAGTAAATTACTTAGTTTTTATTACATTATAGGTTTCATACTAGAATTGACCAACCTATTTCTGTACCTATACAAAGTATTACAAAAGGTCCTAACCTAACTCTTTTTGCAGGATGTAACCTACTGGTCAACAGGATGAAATTACTGTAAAAATAATGGAAAAAAAACTTTTTTTTATGTTTATAACCTTAATATATTTTTTCAAGGGTTATCTTTATTTACTTTTTCAAAAACATGATTGTATGCGTTGGTGCAATTGCATAGTTTTAAGTTGACAAGCAATGTCCCAGGCACTGCAGCGCCGAGTGGTCTCTTCACCCACCTAGTGTTAGTGAAGGTGCCACTGGACGCTGTATAAATCATCTTATTACGTAGATGCCTTAGGCCTTAGTTAATTTGATAAAATATTGTGAAAATCAATCGAACCCATATTTTAAAAATACTTTTCTCCCGCCACAGCGCCTACTATTTATTAATTAAAAAATCAACGGAACGTCATCGAGCAAAAAAATATTTGGGATACCCTATCACCAGGTATTACCTTGTAAAAAAAGTTATGACCTTTTGTAACACCTTGTTTAAAACAAAAGCTAAAATTAGGTGTCGCTTCACAGTAATGGAATGGTCCCGCACTGAGCAATCAAGCCTAATTTGTAGTATAGGTTGAGAATGAGACGATCGTGGAGAATTTAGATCGTGGCCTCTTCTATCTCCCTTTACTTTCCGGCATAAATGTTGAGATGAAATAAAATATTTTTATCTTTCTTCCGGTGATTGATTTCCATTTGAAATGCGAGTACAGAATCTGTATTGTTGGTTTCTTACTTACCTATTCGAATCTCAGAACTCGGGCTTCACGAGTTCATGTGTCTACGTTTCGCTAGAAAACCCTTTTACCTAGGTCCACTAGGTCGTACCAGTAGTTACCTAGGTCCTAGAAATCTCTACCGGCAGCCGTTTGGTGCTCGTGTTTTGGTTTCTATCTTGTGTAAATGGAGATGCCACGGGACGCTGGTACAAATTATCTTCCTAGATGCAGAGACCTAAGTGTTTATACATTTAGCGTAATTTTAGATTGAAAGGGGGCAAGAACTGAACAGTTCAGATAGGCATACGTTCAGCAGTGAACAAATAAATTCTGAAGAAGAAGAAAACTGTGCAAGTTTAAGAAATAATGAAGAAGAAGAAATAAGTTCCTGTCCCACCCTCAACCCTGGGCAAAGGCTCTTTCTCAGTTAGAGAGAGTTCTCTTGCTCAACCAGAAGTTTTTACAGTATTAGGTACCACCAAAAATAAAAACTTCTAGTTCAAAAATAATTTACAAGGATTTATTCAAACTAACAATTTTATTGTAGTTTTACTGTACCTTCGTGAAATCACCCTACTCATACACACGACAGCACGTCGACGCTTACACGCTAGCACTCTACTCGGTTACGTTACGGGCGAGTTTACAACAAAAGTGTTCAATCTGACGTGATGTCGTGTGTACATACGGGATTTGTGTTCAGCTAAGCAGATTATAATCTTGTGTGTGCTCGGGAGACAATGCAGTATCCAGTTTGTGTCACGGGAGAGTGCGAGGACGTCTGCTCCTTACCGGTTAGTTTATTTGAACTAGTTTCGAGTTGTGTGTGGCAAATATTTAAGCATAAATCAAGTAAAGTAGAGTGAGCAGTGTAAACATTTTTAGTAACAATAGTTAAAATTTCAAATACCTCCGAGGCTCCGACACTTTAGCTTTTTTGCATATCTCATAAGCGGCTGAACTGATTTTGATAGAACATATTTAACAACACTTTCTATTAAACCTTTTTTCAAATAGAGGCCACATTTGCAGTGTAATTTATCAATTCAGCTCTCTACTCTTGGCGCAGTTTTTCAATAAGGCGCAATAATTTAGTACATATTTCGGGAATTTAGATGTATTGTATGCTTTATTGTCATAGATACATGCCCGCACTGGGAATCGAACTGGGTACCTCTTGATTAAGAGTCCACTGTTCTACCCACTAGACCACCACTGCTTGTACATTTGTGAATTTGTAGTAGCAATACCACTCGCTAACCGTGAAGGAAAACATAGTGAGGAAACCCACGGCTCAGTTGGCTCCACACGTATAGACCTGTCTTTCCTGTGGGCTAGGTCGACTAAGCTGTCAGGATGGTATAGGTGCTGGGCAAGCCTACTCCATCTAAAACGATGTCCCAGGCACTGCAGCGCCGAGTGGTCTCTTCACCCATCTAGTGTGAGTTAAGGTGCCGCTGGACGCTGTATAAATCATCTCATTACGTAGATGCAAAGGCCTTAGTTTTGTATTCTTTATTGTACAAAATAGCCTTGAATAAACATCATGGGTGAAAGGAATTTATTACACGAAAAAAATTATAATTTGAAATCGAAGCACCAGTTTTGCGAATAACCAGGGTACATGTGCATTAAAAAAGAGGGTACATTAAAAAAATGCCCCTTACCCCTTACCCCGTAAGGGGCATTTTTTTAAAGCCCTTTTATGAGTCTTGGATTTTAGACAGTAGGCGTAAAAATACTTTTCTATAATAATTTTCTTTCTGGCTCGAATGTATGTACCAGCCCATGACTTCGAGCACCCATTTCAGCGATGGAAGGGCTGGTATCCAACATTTCTGGGACCTGTCCAATGGCCTTCACGGGTACCGCAGGGGTGGTATTCGCCCAAGCTATAGCCGCAGTGGTAGCTCTCCAATGCGCCGTGCTCAGCGAACCCTGGCCTGAAGATCGAGCTGAAGAAATATTTGAGGCTACTGGAGGTAAGATTTTGTACTAGTATAGAAATCTGTTAGCGTGCCCCCGTTAAGGCTCGGTATAAGGCTAACTAGAGCCACCAATGTTAAAAAAATCATATCTTCCTTTAGAAGAAGTTTCTGAAAAAATCCTAAGATGAGCTCATGCGCCATGCTTTTCTAGATTTTTAAGTGTAGGTACCCAACTCAATTTCTAGTCTTAAGCTAAAAAATACTACCGATACCGGTCAAGTCACATATTTTGACTAAGGTGTAGAGTTTTTGTAGTAAGGGCTTTTAGAGCTTGTGTGTGTAGAGTTCGAAGCTTGGCTCTACATGAGATCTGATAGCTTTTTGACAGTGCGAGGTGTATGGTCTCATCATGGCAATAACTTTTTACATGAAAATGTTTTTGGAGTATTGATATTTTCTGAAAAACATGCGTTTTGTCACTTGACAGTGAGACTACGCGAACAACTTTGTACACTACTGAGTGAAAGTTACAGGCAAGGACGACATAAATAAATCAAACTTCAATGTTTTTAAATTCAAGTGCGATTCAAGTCCCTAATTATTTACCGTGATCTGGAAAAAAAGCTAATAATACCCAAACGGCTCAGTCGGTAGGCTGTTGACGTGAAAAGTCTATGGATCCGGATTGTAGACCTACCATGAGCCGATAATTTCAATCTTACGAAAATAAACCTTTCTCGTTCTAGTGCCATCATACGATTTCATAATAGTAGGCGCCGGTACCGCGGGCTCGCTCCTGGCGAGTCGTCTGAGCAACGAGTTGCCTCTATCCTCCGTGTTGCTCGTCGAGGCTGGGGACGACCCGGGGCTTGACAGCGAGGTGAGCAAATGCTTATCCTAACCCTAACTACTGCCGGAAGATGCAGATGTTTCTTGCAGAGCTGGAGGTGCACAGATAACTTCGCATCTACACACCTGCCTTGATGCTCCACAGTGCATGGATGTTTAGGCGAAACAGCGCGATCAAGTTGGCGCATTTCTGGGAACGCGACTTGTGACGCTTTCGACACGAGAGGAGAAGATCTTCCTCATTTAGCTAGGCTCATTTATATTGGTCTATATAAACGCATGCAGGAGGGGGCGGGAGATTTTCCGTTTACGCATGTCACAGTACCTGCTTGCAGGAACTGTTTTCATATAAGACTCGGACACTTTTTCCGCCTAAAAGATAATCAGAGGTACCATTGGGCCCATTTGGCAAATCTGTTGTTGATATCAAGATAAGAACAGTTTTTGAATAATCATCCATTTCAATAGACTCTTGGTATGTCTCTTTTCAGATCCCTGCGTTATTCTTCATGAGCCAAAGTTCCAAAACCGACTGGGCCTACAAGACCCAACCGGACAAAAATTGTTGTCAGGGCTACCAGAACAACGAATGCGTTTGGAGCAAAGGGAAAGGAATGGGTGGCTCGAGCTCCATTAATGCAATGCTCTATCTGAGAGGTCATCCAACAGATTACGATGAGTGGGAAAAAGAGGGCAACACAAATTGGGGATACAAAGATGTGGTACCCTACTTTGAGAAGATGGATAGAACCTTCAATGTAACAAAAAAACATAATTACATTTCAAATCATTTGTACGACCTTTTAAAAGATGCTTGGAATGAACTAGGATATGGTGACTCTGATGATGACTGTGATGAGGCAATAATTGGCACAAGAATCAATAACCTTTTGATACGCAACGGAAAACGGCTGAGCACAGCTAAACTGTATCTTCAAAGCGCCTCTCAAAATGGCAATTTACATATAATGAAGAAGACAATAGCCCAGCGTGTTATAATAGATGCAGAAACCAGGTCAGTGCATAGTGTCGAGGTGAAGAGTGAAAATGGCGTTGTTAAACAAATTGCCGTAAGAAAGGAAGTCATATTATCAGCTGGGTCTATTGCAACACCACAAGTATTGATGCTATCCGGCATTGGCCCTTCCGATAACCATTTAAACGGAGAAAACCACATAGATCTTCCTGTAGGTCAAAATTTACAAGACCATATAATGCTTCCTATATTCTTACAATTCGACGAGACTCATTCTGTAGAACTGTCTGCTGAAAATCGTGTGCAGATGGTAATTGAGTACATTTTGACGAAAACTGGGCCATTGTCAAATATAGGTCTTACTGATTTTATGTGCTTCGTAAATACAAATCACGGTACTGTGCCTGATGTACAATTTCACCATATCTTATTTACGAAAAACGACGACTTCATTCTGAAAACGTACCTAAACGGGGTCGGCTACAAAGAAAACATAATCAATGAAATACAGAGTCTAAACGAGAAAAATAATTTGCTGGGTATTTATCCAACGTTATTACATCCCAGATCTAGAGGTGAAATCTTGCTCGCGAGCGGAGATCCAACATCACAGCCTGTAATAAAGGCAAATTATTTCAATCACCCTGAAGACATGGCCACCATGCTAAGCGCCATACGGATTGTTCAAAACCTTACTAAAACAGCCAGGTTTCAAAAGCTTGGTATAACTTTACCAAACTTTAGAATTGCCACTTGCTCAGAATACCCGAAAGATTCCGATCCCTATTGGAGATGCTACATCAGGCACATGGCAGCCACCATCTACCATCCCGTGGGAACGGCAAAAATGGGACCAAAATCCGATAGAAGTTCAGTGGTGAGTTCAGATTTGTTAGTACACGGAATGGAGAACCTAAGAGTCGTCGACGCAAGTGTCATGCCTCGCTTGATTGGTGGCAACACTATTGCTTCAACACTGATGATCGCAGAAAAGGCAGCGGATATCATTATAAAATATTACAAACTGAATGATGAACTCTGAATGCGTAACGTTTTTACTTTATGACTGCGACTTGTTGATATTTAGTGATACTGACTTTGATATTTTAAAAACTAAAACTAAAAATATATCGGCTTGTAAACGGGATTTACGCGTTACGAAATAACTAAAAAAAGTTGTGAAAAAGATCATTTCCCGTTTTAGAACTTACTTTACTAATAGCATCTTTGAGGTTCAAAATCATCCTAATGTAGAGATTGTGTTCTTTCTAATGTTTTTTTCCGTTCTCTTTAATAACACTTGTAAGATAAAGATAAGATAAAATATTCTTTATTGTACACCAATATCTTCTGCAATTTCTTCCAGGCAACCACTCCGGACAGGGTGTTTTAGAAAGGTCATGTGACACTGAAAGGGGTCGCTTAATCAATACAAGCAATATCAGCTGCTCCAAACATTTGGTGCCACAGGTATCAAATTTTAGTATGCATCAGCAGTTATTTTTTCTTCGAAATTTTGCACTTGGTTCCATAAAGAAACTTGTGTTGGTGTGTTAAGCGACCCTTTTCAGTGTCACAGGAACTTTCTGAAACATCCTGTACAATTGAAATCACATACATGTTACTCAATAAACGTCAATCACATACAATGTTGCTTAAGTTTTTTATTTTTTTCAGAAATATGTCAGTAACCAATTAACATAACATTATATTCTACAGATAATGGGTTACGACATCGTCAAAATATCGCGTAATACAGCAGCTAGAGGCAGAACAAAACATCATACTTTGACCTTTGACCGTTGGTCGAGTCAAAAGCTCAAACTTTGTCAACTTGTGCAAATGTAATGCAACGACAGTCAAAAGTAGGGTTGCCAGATGTCCGGTATTTAAGCGTACAGTCCGGTATTTTCGAGGCCTGTTCGGTAAAAAATAAATGGTCATACCGGACCAAACTATGTCCGGTATTTTGAAGAAAGTCGGTACTACTGGTAAGAAGCGCCTACAAAAGTAGGCATATGAACGCAAATAACGCCATCTGTCCTAAAACTAAAAAACTACATGAACAAAAATTTTGTTACTAATTTAGTTGATTTATGTGATATTGATTTATGCAAATATTAGTATTAGTTGGGGTTAGGGTTGTCCGGTAGACCATTCCATTTTGCCCCACCAGAGTTGCCCCACTGGTAGGGTAAAATGGAATTATTGTATGTGTGATTTAATTTTTCTCTACCAGTGGGGCAACTCTGGTGGGGCAAAATGGAATGGTTCTATTTTTTCGCAACTCACCTGGCAACCCTAGTCAAAAGAGATAAATTATTATTTAAACATTTTGTGCAACAAATTGTACATTACTTATCCACTTATTTTATTTTCAATTGAGACGTCTGAAGAAACTCACTTGGTAAATGATGCAAATGCGAGAAACTAGGTTTTTTTTTTTCATTTGTAAACTCTACCAAAACGTTGTCAATACAATATTTTGTAAAGTCCGTTCGATATCATAGTGTCACTTTGATATTTGCCGCCTTGGCGCGCGGCGGCTTTTCACAAAAGAAAGTAAAGGAAGCCGACGCGGCGCAAACACGCCAGTGAATTTGGCTCGCCGCTCGTCATTCTATAAAGAAGCGTCGTCGTATTGAGAGGTGGTGCTTGTGACTTTTGACTTAGTATTTTGTATTGAGTGTCGATCGCTGCGTGTAGATAAAATGTTTTTTCGTCCGTGGGAGGATAGCGAGGTGCCTCTAGACGAAACTAAGACGAAGTTTTTGTAAAACATGTTAGCAAACTCTAGTTAATGTCCATCAGCATTCTGTTGAAATGAATTTGTCTGCGCCCATCGCAGATACTTCAAAAATATACGTTGCTGGTATCCCAAGAACCAAGATTGCCGTTGTGTGTACCGACACTATCTAAGCGAACGGACTTTAATCTCAGTCTTTATTAAAAACAGTGTGCCAACGTACACAAGACAGCACGTAGACGCTTACACTCTAGCACTCTACTCGGTTACGTTAAGGGCGACTTTACTACAAAAGTGTACACTCTGACGTGCTGTCGTGTGACCACAGGCCAACATTTTTTATGGTGAAATATTATATGGTCACCTATTTGCGGTAATCATTTATTCACATAATAGATGGTACATAAAAAGGTGCATAGCTTTTTTTTTGTTTCTCATTTAAGAAGAGTGCTTCAAACGCCAAGGTCTCGGAAATCTTACTTATGATGTTACTTCTATGTTAGATGGTTTTCAGTGTCTAGTGGCACCTACTGCTACTAAACCTAAACTGCAGTGCCTGGGATATGTTAAGATGGAGTAGACTTACCCACTACCTCTCTGACAAAGATACCTATCACAATCTACAGGGTAATTTTATTCCTATTAAATAGGTTTATTCCTGACACATGTCAACTTCTAAAATGTGATTTCCAAAAACTTTTATTTTACGACTTTTCGAACAGCTCTATACTTTTTATTTATTGTATGTTTCTTCTTCTTTAAGAGTTTGCATTTGTTTGTACGTGCTTTCGTGTCCCTCCCTACGACCTTTCTAGCCTCTCGTCACAATACAGTCTCGTGTTCCTATTTGTTATTCCGTGCCGAAAATAAAAAATAAAATTTTTTGGATGTTTTTTTGTATGGAAAAAAAATACGCATTCTCCAAAGTCAAGATTTTTTTTTGTTGGAAATTACATTTAGGAGTTGACGTGTTTCAGGAATAAACTTATTTAAATATTGGCCTGTATACCAGATATTATTATGGGCTGTGTGGGCTGTACCATTCTCTCAGCTTAGCCAAGCCAGGAAAGACACTTCTAGGCACTAGGTCGACTCATGTTACACAGAACCTTCAGAACTCCTGGCGTTAACCACTGTTTAGTCAAACCTGGGTAGCAGTAAAACCAAAAAGATCACTGATATAAAGTTGAAAGAGGTCAAAGGTACAAAGAAGAAATGTCACAACTCATCATCACATACCGCATGCCGCATTACGTTTCATCATAGAAAGCCGCAGGGACCTTGAAAACGTATTCGTAGACGACAATCATGACGTAACCGAATCGCCGATAGTAGGCTATGTTGTAGAGGGTGCCACAGAAGATGTCGATAGAGCAAGACAATTTATGACGTTTTTTGGGTTCCTTGGTAATGGTAATGGTAAAACGGGCTGTTTTCCGCAACTCGACGTCTCTACTTGCGCCTATTTTGCGTCAGGTGGGATTTTTCATCCTTGCCAACCCAGCTCCTCCAAGAAGTCCAGCAGTCCACGGATGTTCTGGAGCACTTTTGGGGTTCCTTACCTGAAAAGAAAAAAAACGGAACCATTATAGGATCACTTTGTTGTCCGTCTGTCGGTCTGTCAAAAGGTAACCTTTTTCTCAGGAGCGCGTTAAGGTATCAAGAAGAAATATCTGTAGCAGATGTATAGTTTTCGTGTATGTTGATCCCATTACAACTTGAAATATCATATTTAACTTGTTATGAAAATAAACATTAAATTGTTGCTTGTGTACGACAATGGATCTAAACCAAAATGGCAGATTTTTCATTTTTATTGATGGTTTAGTTTGTTTTGCAATCACTCATGCAATGCATGCATGCAATTCACATTAGAGTACGGACGTATTATGTAACAATGTTTTTATTGCAAGTTTCAAATCCACAAGACTTACAGGGCAATGTGTGAATGAAATTAGGCATGAGTCATGATGACGTATTGACTTGGCTTCAATTATCACGCTTTTCATATCTGGGGGCACGGCAGTGCCCCCGCCAGGTCGAGCGCGAAGCAAACACTGCCGTACCATCCATTACTGGAACCATTTCGCCGCATTTTCAGGCCCCTATTTGAGAACCTCTGGATAAGACCAGAACGCAGAAATTTTCGTCATCTAGTAAGCTATAATCACATACTTAAAATCCAAAATTTCAAGTCTGTAGGTCATTTAGTTCCGAAGTTAAGCGAAAGCAAAGTTTCGCATTTATGACACACACTCACTCACTCACTCACTCACTCACTCACTCATGATCATCATAATAGAACTAGTACTTCCCATAAACTCAGAGAGCTGAAATTTGGTACAGAGTTAGGGTTGAATGGCCACATAAAGGGAAAACTATAAAAACTAGGATAATCGAAGATCTGGAGTACCTGGTGACCCTGATTAGAAAACACAAGAGCCCTAATAGAACTAGTACTTCCCATAAACTCAGAGAGCTGAAATTTGGTACAGAGTTAGGGTTTAATGGGCACATAAAGGGAAAACTATAAAAACTAGGATAATCGAAGATCTGGAGTACCTGGTGACCCTGATTAGAAAACACAAGAGCCCTAATAGAACTAGTACTTCCCATAAACTCAGAGAGCTGAAATTTGGTACAGAGTTAGGGTTTAATGGGCACATAAAGGGACAACTATAAAAACTAGGATAATCGAAGATCTGGAGTACCTGGTGACCCTGATTAGAAAACACAAGAGCCCTAATAGAACTAGTACTTCCCATAAACTCAGAGAGCTGAAATTTGGTATAGAGTTAGGGTTTAATGGCCACATAAAGGGAAAACTATAAAAACTAGGATAATCGAAGACCTGGAGTACCTGGTGACCCTGATTAGAAAACACAAGAGCCCTAATAGAACTAGTACTTCCCATAAACTCAGAGAGCTGAAATTTGGTACAAAGTTAGGGTTTAATGGCCACATAAAGGGAAAACTATAAAAACTAGGATAATCGAAGATCTGGAGTACCTGGTGACCCTGATTAGAAAACACAAGAGCCCTAATAGAACTAGTACTTCCCATAAACTCAGAGAGCTGAAATTTGGTACAGAGTTAGGGTTTAATGGGCACATAAAGGGAAAACTATAAAAACTAGGATAATCGAAGATCTGGAGTACCTGGTGACCCTGATTAGAAAACACAAGAGCCCAACCAAACTATTATAGATCGACATATACCTTACAAAAAATATTCAACTTGGTGGGCCGCTTCATTTGATGTCAAAAATCTAAGGTCTGAAGTATCTGATGAAGTACCCTCAGCTGGTCTCAGCTGTATAAGAGATTATGGTAATGCCCCCTTCTACTATTGGTACATAAAAAAATCTACTGTCATTGCAAAAATCCAGCGTAGTGGGACACATCTTCATTTAATCTAGCCTATAGCGTCCCACTAGTGGTTCGCTCCGAACTATGAACTCGCGACCTCAGTTACAGATGTATAACTTTGCTTACGCCATTCGCGCAGGCGCGCGCGCGCTTTGCATTTAAACTATACAACCCCATATCTCGGCAACCCATCAACCGATTTGGCTCATGTTCGAATTTAAAAAATATTTTAATTTAGTTTACCCGCCTATCAAATTTTATAACGATCCGACCAAATTTACTCAAGTTATCGTCGAACAAACATTCATACATACAAACATACATACATACAAACGCCGGATTGTTCCAGCAGACTCGGAGGACTTCGCTCGCTCGTTCAACAAGAAATAGTCGGACGATTAACTTTATTCTACTCGAACATTACACAAATTTAAAAACTGTGTCAAATAAGAAAATCTAATAAAATTAATCAATATGCCCTCGTTTCTACAAAAAGAAGTGAAATCCCACCAAAAACATTCTGGTCTCAATGGATCTGCTTGTTTATCTCTAAAAAAGTAATGAAATCTAGACAAAGTCGTGCCAAGTCTAAGGTTCCTTACTGCGATTTCTTTATTATTATAGTTAATGTTGTGAGACTTGGCTGTTGAAGGGTACACAAGCGGTTCTGGCGACAGATTGGTGCAATGGTGTCATGGAGCACCTGGTTTTGTACCCTTGTGTACCCTTCAACGGCCAAGTCTCACAACATTAACTATAATAATAAAGAAATCGCAGTAAGGAACCTTAGACTTGGCGCGACTTTGTCTAGATTTCATTACTTTTTTAGAGATAAACAAGCAGATCCATTGAGACCTGGCTAGTTTTTACAGAATGTTTTTGGTGGGATTATTGTTATAAACGTTAATACTCGTACATTAATTAACGTTTATAACAATAACAACACAACGTAAATTCGTTACGAGGAACGGTACGCTTGAGGATGTTGGTGATCAAAATATACGAGTCTCAAGTGGAAATGGGCTGGACACCTGGCGAAGCGGGAAGATGGTCGGCGGACAAAGGCAGTGTCAGAGTGGCGGCCAAGAGTTGGACGGTGGTCGGTTGGACACCTGCAGCTCAGTGGTCGGATGACATCAGATGAATTAATATTATCAATAAATGTGGTCTATGTCTATGACATCATTACGTCGGCCTAGAGCCCATGGATGCGGATGACGGGAGACCGAGGGGAAAGGCAAATACCCAACAGTGGGTAGAGGTGGGCTGATGACAAAGACATGTAAATTCAATTGGTATAAAAACTAAGGCCTTTGCAGCCACGTAATGAGATCATTTATACAGCGTTTAGTGGCACCTTCACTCACACTAGATGGGTGAAGAGTGCCTGGGACATTGGTTTTAGATGGAGTAGGCTTGCCCGGCACCTATACCATCCTGACAGCCTAATCGGCCTAGCCCACAGGAAAGACAGGTCAATACGTGTGGAGCCAGCCAACTAAGCCCGCTAAAAAGGCACCAATATTTCTAGTCGTTACTGATGATGTCAATGGTGCTAAATTAAGTTATGTTAATCATCCATCATTAAGAAACTATTTCCCTTCATCTGGATTTCCGCGATTTAATTACGTCAAAACTTTTCCACAGTGCATTGCAAAATAATTTCAAGATGAACATAAAAATTATGAAAGAAGAAAGAAGAGCATTAAGATCACGATTTCTGCTAATAAATGCTTTTAACTTTATGTAACGAAATGTAATTGCAGTAATTTATAAATTTACTAGCTCTTTCCCGCGACTTCGCCCGACCTTTGATTTTTTTCCGCTGGTAATTGTTAGCCTATGTGCTATTGTGTCCAAGAGTAGCATGGCGGGATATGCACAATTTTCTATTTCTCAATTATTATTGTGTAGCTGAACTAAGCTTTTTTTAATCGGCGATTTTTGTTTCACGACAGAATGAGGTCTCTTCACCCATCTCGTGTGTTTGAAGGTGTCACTGGATGCCGTATAAATAATCTCATTACGTAGATGCAAAAGCCTTAGTTTTTTTCCTGCCTTCCGTGAATTCTTTTTATTTCTTCTAAATTATTGTTTTCCAAAGTAAACAGAGAGGCCCCTAATCAATTGAGTTTGGCCCGTCTTTTACCGCCTTTTACCGCCTTTTACCGGATTAATTGCCTCTAGGCCCTTTGTACTTTGCACTATACTATAGTATAGAATCTATACTCGTGTAAATATTTCGTGGCGCGTATTGTACCGCACGCGATGACAGCTACCATGGGGTATCCTACCATGTCGCTGACTGTAATATGACGCCATGAGCTAAGGGTCGTCAGGATCAACTATTCTATTTTGACATTTACCGGAGCCCTAACACACGCATTGGCAACAATTTTTCTCAGCCATCTACTTCCACTTGCCCGACCTGTCTTTACGACACTCCGAATACAGGTATTAGGCTGTTGAGATTTATGTTGTAAGTTGCATATAATATGCCATGTTGGGTAACACCTGTGTCACCGGCTCGGAACTCTTTGTCACTGTGATGTTCACGGATACGTCACTTCACTACTATACGCCTAGAGTCAGAGCGTCTGTCTGCTACTACATCTTTGCTTGCTGTTTTATTTCTTTACTAGTTTTTGCCCCAGACTTCATCCACAATACAGACAAAGACTTCATCCCTGCAGATTTTAGATATAAAGTTTCCTCATATAATTATATATTTTTCCGCTATCGATATCAGCGCGGTCGAAGTAGCGGAAAAAGCTAGTATACAAGGTGTTACAAAACATCCTAACTCTTTTTACAGGGTAATAACACCCGGTGATAGGGACCACAACCTAAATATATATTTTTTGCTCTATGACGTACCATTGATTTTTTAATTAATAAAATGTGAAATCTGTGGCGGGAGAAAAGTATTCTTTTAATATGGTTTTCACTGATTTAAAAAAAAAAATTCAACCTAAAACTGTGCAAATGTACTCTCGCGTTGCAAAAGTTGCCTAGGTATCTTTTTTTCCGTCATAGATATCAGCGCGGTTGAAGTAGCCGGAAAAAGCTAGTAATTTATAATAGTAACTTTTAATGATTGGCGATATTCACACATAATTTGGGTCGAAACAGGTCGAATTGAGATATTTTTTGCAGGTAAATGAATTACCTCTATTATACTATCCCGTCGTTTCGGCTGTATTGCAGCGTCACGGGCGGGCTATCTGTTAATCTGGTATGTTATTCTATCTATACCAAAGTTTTTGTTCTGAAACTTTCAGACTGAAAGTAGCTAATTTTGCCTCTGGCAGATGTCATATCTAAGGTTTTAATTAGATATGACATCTGCCGGATTACGGATACCCTTATTGATCGTTTGGTAGATTATTCCCCTTCTCCAATTTACTACTATTCAATGCAATTAATTTATTTCAGACTTAAGTATCCATAGATAGTGTTACTGCCGGTTTCTGAATTGAGAAATTCGCTAAGCAAATGGGTAAGTATCGTCCTGTCTCTGCAGATTTCTCACAAAAGAGCGTGACAGATCGATAGTAAAGTATTTGCTTAGCAAAATTCTCAATTCAGAAACCGGGCCTTAGTAACATGTTGATGTAGTCTATGTTAACATGTTGATTTAATTTAATTAAACAATTTATGCTAATGTTTTCCACATTTATAACTGCAAATTAGTAAATGATGCCAAATTAGTCATTTAATAATTTAAGGTTAATTACGGATCTTGCTTGAGACTGTCATTGGTAGTAAGCGAAGTGCATGCAATCGTCGTTACATTGTTATAAAACCGGTATGTAGCCAAACCCGTTCCTTTAATCACAAGCCGACTCATCAATGCAATTTTTGGCCACATATAAAGACTTTATATGAATAAAGCCATTGAATGGGAGGTCACTTAAAACCTCCTTTAGCCTTTCGGCAGATGCCCATAAAAAGGGTTGGTATTTGGCAATAAAATTCTCGCGAGTTTTTAAGTCTGGTATTGTCGAGGTATCGGTACCATATTTACATAATCATGAAAAACGTTCTAATGGACTTTAAAACATATATTACTAGCTGACCCGGTGAACTTCGTATCACCTGAAATAGTTTGACTCGCGTCAAAAATGGCGATTCCAACACAAAATGACCAATTTTTATTTCTTCCGTTTTTCAGCTAATCCTTTAACTTTTCCCATATTTCTTTGCTTTTAAACCTACCCTGAACTATGGTGAACTAAACAAAACAGTAAATATGCAAATCGGTCAAGCCGTTTCTTAGTTTTAGCGAGACTAATGCACGGCGATTCATTTTTATATATATAGATAGATAATAGATAATAATATACTCTTTAGAGACAGACCAATGAAAGCTAATAATACGCCCAATGAAGCTCCGATGTCTTAGCCTTTCTCCTGTCAGAAAAATCCCAAAGTACGTATTTCACTGCTACGCAATCTAAGGAGGGCCATCAATTGACTAACACACCAATTCCCACTAATTAAAATCAAATTCAATCACTAATATTCAAATGAAGAACCTTCATTGGCCCACAGATTGCGCCACATATCTCAATTTCCATGCTAAACATTCATTTGAGAAACCGAGAAGATTGCTCCAGACTTTATGGCCCTTAAAGGTTGACAGTTCAGCCGAAAGGTGCCATTAATGAGGGGGGAAAGCACGAAAAGCCTCTGGCATTGACCATTTGACTTGCTCGAGGCTTCGAATCCTATATCGTGGAGGATTGCCCAACCGACGCTGGGTGGAGGAACTTGGAAGCATACTCGACGGAGTTCGCTTAGTCGCAATCCAAGTAACAGCGCATGCATGCGTTCGCGTGCAATTCCCGAGTTAAACAACGAGTGTATGGACAAAAAATCCATGTCATACGATACTGTGCATCTGCGATCTGTGATTAGTTCGGATTACATTATTGTGTTCGGTATGCCGCAATAGATTTAACTGTGGGACTCTCGGTCTGTGCGCGCGATTGTGAATGGTGCAGTTTTTTGGTTCTACAGGTTAGTAATTGGGTGCACTTTAATTATTTACCCAACTAAAATAAACTATAAATCTAATGTAAATTTTATTGCTGGTTTTTCAATCCCAGGCACTTAAGAGTACGCCCAATGTTCTTAACCGGTATCGAAGCCAGCAAGCCGGCAATATTTTTTGGAGACCTTGTCGCTAATGTACAAAACTCAGAAAGGCAGGTACCTACTTAACATTGACATAGAGTCATAGGTAATTTAATTACTGACCTGACATAAAGGGCCAAAGCGTCCTCTGTCTCTTTTGTTGATCTAAATAGAGCGGGGCATAGAGTGGTGTATAGGACAGTATTAAAGCTCCATTTAGCCGGTCTTGGTAAGCTAGCAGGAGCAAGGATCTGAACCAGTTTCCTGGTTTCCTTTTGAACTATGAATCAGTAGTGCCGGGTTCTAAAACCTTGATTGCTTTCGAAATGGGCAACTCCGTACTGTCGACGTTGTAAGCATGTGGTCCTACGATCGTTTATATTTACGCAATCATTGCAATAGGGCAAAGGGTCAACTTTATTACCATAATATCACGTTCTTCGTAAACGTCTCTAAAGCCCCCGTAAACCCCTATTTTCAACTTAAATCGAAATCGATTTAAGTTGAAAAATTGGGGTTTACGGGGGCGGAAAATAGATCTAACTAGGTGTCATATCTGGGAAAAATTGTTTTATCTATCGCCTAGGTATATCCTCTTATATCCCCACACAGTGGTAAGAGGGACACACATGGACTATTATGGAAGTGATAAAATTAAAAATAACAATGAGAATAATAATTCATAGCAGCTTTACCAACCTTTTGCGACTTATATCTATCACGACTCTCTTGTAAGTCTGGTCTAGGCCGATATTGCGCCTAGGTGTTCTTTTTACCCGACTACGCGAAGCAAAAAGGAGGGTTATGATTTTAGCAGCGTATGTATGTATGTATGTATGTATGTATGTATGTATGTATGTATGTATGTATGTTTGTATGTTCATCTGTTCCCTCGCAGAGCCTAAACTACTCGGCCGATTTCAACAAATGAGGTGTCGTTGGATTCGCCTTAATCACCCAGGTAACATAGGATAGTTTAATTTTGAAAAAAATCAAGATGGCGGCTGTGCTGCGCCCTAAAGTGGTGGACCTAAAATAAAAATTATCGGATACCATCGTCATGGGTATCAAATGAAAGGGCTTTAAAAGACCTTTTCAAAAATGTATAACACATGTAGCGTCAACATAACAAATAGAACAAAAAATTCAAAAATGTGTTTTTTTTTGCCCTTCTTGGTTCTATTCTTGGTGATCGTCCAAAATGACTTACTAAAAAACTCAAAAAAAAAATAGAAGTTAAAAACTAAAACCCGACTACTAAAAGGCTTAAAACAAGACCTGTTTATCCTTAAAATAGACTCATAGATAATTAATCGTAGTCGGAGGACACCACATTCGCATTTGATAAACCGATGGCCTCCGACTACGATTAATTATCTATGAGTCTATTTTAAGGATAAACAGGTCTTGTTTTAAGCCTTTTAGTAGTCGGGTTTTAGTTTTTAACTTCTATTTTTTTTTTGAGTTTTTTAGTAATCAATGACTTTTTTTTTTTTCATAGAAATTAGAAAATTACGTCGAAAATTATTGGAAAGTAATTACGTGGTTAAAAGACCGCTTATTGTTCGAAAATACTATCTGAAATAATCTGACGAGAGAAGCCAACTTATAGCACGAATTTCATTGGTTGCAAAGCTCGCTCATTCAGCTTAAAAAGAGGCCCTAAAGCTATTCTCAATCACTAGTAATGCCTAGCGTTGCTTCAAAATGACGTTTATATTTCATCATAGGGATTTCTTTCCCGGTATTGAGCACGTTTACGGCAATTCAGATGTGAGATGAAGATAGAGAAGGTCCGAGTTTGATTAATCTCCGGTAGCTTTGGATCTTTCGGCGCATAGTGCAACGATTTCTAAATGATTTCGTTTCTGATTAACCTCAAATTTCCTTTTTTCTTTCGATGTATGATATTGCCTGTTCGATATTTCGTATCTTCCCCCAACTTGTTTAAGGATTTTATTTTAGAAAGGTATTTACAGTGAAACGCAGTGATATAATTTCGTTCGTTTGCATTCAAGCTCACTATAATACTAACTGCAGGTAAGTATCTACATCAATTACTCGAATTATGAGGTTCGGAAATAAAACCACAATATTATGTACTGTACATTGTACATGAGCATTATTTCAATTAACACACTCAGGTTGAAGACCTCAAATTACCGTTACGTATACAACGTGTTACAAAACATCCCAACTATTTTCACAGGGTGTAACCTAGTGGTCAGCAGGATGTCAAATGTGTAAATCAATTTTTATTTTATAACCTCAAAATTAAAACAAAATCATAACTTTTTTTTGGTATTAGCTCAAATTTTAAAATATGTTTGTGTGTGTAGGTGCATTTACATACTCGTAGCTTTGAGTTGTTAAAACATTGTGAAAGTCAATGAAAAGAATATTTAAAAAATACTTTTCTCCCGCCACAGCGTTCACATTTTATTGATTTAAAAATCAACGGAACGTCATAGAGCAAAAAAAATATTTAGGTTGTGATCCCTATCACCGGTTGCTATTACCCTGTAAAAAGAGTTAGGTACTTTTGTAACACCTTGTATTAGTTCCGATGCAATGCTCACGTCTTCTTTCAGGAAGCACTTTACTTACTTGAAGGCCTGAAAAACTAGCACATCTGGTCACTTCACTACGCCCAGCAGTAAATTTTAGATGACGGATCATTATACTCCGTGCAATTTTTGTGGTTTTAAAGCCGAAGGTATTTTGTTGCACTGGTGATTCTGAGCCAAATTACAAAATTTCATTCCATAACGCGCGAAAAAAAAATTCACTTCTCCATACAAATGATGTCGATTGGCGATAGCCGATTGTATTAGGAAGTGTTTTTTTGTTTCGCTCGTTTTGAAGTAAAATTTTGGAATTTGGCTCAGAATCACGAGTGCAAAAAAATACCTTCGGCTTTAAAACCACTAAATTTCCACGGTGTAGAAACGGTCGAGGATCATGATAAATGGGTTAAAATATAAGCTGTAGTCTAAAATATAAGCTCTTAAATATGACCATACTACCCATGACTGACTTCTTCCGAGAAGGCTTAGATAAAAAGTAACCTATATATTTCGTATGCCGCTTTATTTCCGCGATGACAAAGTTGCGGGAAAACGCGAGAAATCTATTGTCTTGTGTCATTTTGGGCTTGATGGATTTGGATGAAATTTTGTGTATAGAGATAGCTCTATACACAAAATTTCATCCAAATCCATCAAGCTGTTTCAGCGTGAAAGTGAAAAAAACTTATATCCAAACATACAAAACTTTTGCATTTATAATATTAGTGTGACACTGATACACTTTCAAGTCGTATTTCTAATCGTATACCACGTAAGATAAGATACATTTATCAAAAAAACATAAATCATAATTCATATCATAACAATAGGTAAATAAATTTATTCATGCATAAAAAACATGAACAAACATTATTGTATTCGAAACGGGTCAAATACAATAATGTTTAAATATCGCGAATCATTAAAAGTGAATATGAACAAACATGTCAACTAAACTAATAAAATTAAAATAAAGTCAAAACATAAGTAAAAAAATAAGTCAAAAAACTAATAAAATAGACCACCCCGAGACAAATCTGACGCAAAAGTACCCATAACGCTTGTGGCGTTACCGCGATGCACAGCAAGGGCAATCCTTTGCATCAGATATGCCCCCGAGCGTTTGTCAAAACCCTGACTCCTCAAGCGACGCCCTATCTCCCAGACAAAATCCCTGCCCTCCGCGCCCAAACACCAGTCGTTAATAAATTACAATATGTACGATTGTAGTATAAGTGCACTTTAACATTTGCAATGAACGATTTGAGCATTATCCGTGAAGAGTTGGTTGCAGCACGTGATTTTTACTGCAACTATAGTGGATTGCTTTTACTTTCCCACACTAAAAACAATGACCAGATCAAGGGTACTCACACATTAATCTGGTACCTTAGTTCATCAGCATCATCAGCCGACCTCTGCCCACTGTTGGGTATGATCCCGGGGTTCGGCACCAATGTTTCGGGAATAAAGCTTTAATGAAACGTCTTCTTCCTTATTTTTATTGATTTTTCACACGTTCGCGCCGCGGGCGCTTGGTTTTTACAGAAAATCTGCAGTGTTTCCAGTATACATGGGCTGTTTTTCCTAATTTTCCTAATACATGAGTTTTTCCCCTCGCGCCAGCTCTTATCGTCCCGCGCCATCCACATCCATGGACCGTCCGCCGAAATTATTATGATGTTGAAATGTAATTCAGTGGAATTTATCAAAATATTTTCAGTTAAAACGCAAACCTCAGTTTATTTAACCAAGTTTCGCGTGACCATGAAAAATCCTTTTAACTACTTTTAAATTCAACAAACCGGTCGCAGTATGCAAACTTTATATCGTTTTAGCCTTGACTCTCATCACAAACTCGCTTTTGGGGAAAGGAAGTAGACAGACACCCACTTATTTTCAAGACATACCTATGTCTGTATGTTTTCATCATCATCATCATCATTGGCCTTTGCGTCCATTACGGACGATTTACTGCGTGTCTATTGATTGGAGCACTTTTTAAAGTGACTATACAGTCCGATTCGGGAGCGCAGGCCCTACCGCACACCGAGCACACATGGGACCCCCCTGCTGATGGGTTGATGGGTCCTTGGTGCCTCCTGGCTCTTTTGTCGGCCAGTACGGAGCACCATGCTTTATCGCAGGTCTTGCGTCCATCCCTGATTTTATCCCTCCAGGCATCTCTATCCACAGCAAGCGTATTCCAACTCTTGTGGTCAATCCCGAAAGCCGCCATGTCACGCTTGACGCAGTCTTTAAACCGCAGCAGTGGCCTGCCAACACGCCTCTTGGCGTGCGCTACTTCGCCAATCATGACAGCTCTCGGCAAACGAGCAGAGTCCATGCGTTGCACATGCCCTAGCCACCGCAAGCGTCGCTCCTTGAGCAGGGCTGTGAGGCTGGGCAGCTGTGCTCCCTCGAGGACTCTCTCGTTTGTGTTTGTGTTTGTTTTGTTATGTTTTCATACGACATAGGTATCTCCTCACAGGCGTTAATCATCGGAATTACGAGTATCAAAGAAGGGCATTGACAGAGTGGCGGCCAAGAGTTGGACGGCGGTCGGTAGGAAGACCTGCAGCTCGATGGTCGGACGACGTCGTTATGGCGGCAGAGGGTCCATGGATGCGGATGGCGAGGGACCGCGAGAGATGGCGCGAGGGGAAAAAGGCCTATACCCAGCAGTGGGCAGAGTTGGGCTGATGATGATGATAATGATTAAAGAAGGATCGCTAACGGAGAGCTGCAACTGGCTGAGAAAGGGTCCATTAATTACGTGAGGCGTTTACGTTTAGAGTCGAATCTCACCCAATCTCACTTGGGGGAGTAGTTTTGTTCACACAAGAAACTGTAAAATTACCAGAAAACTGGGTGCCTAAATCATAAACACAACTAGACTTAAATAAAAACAATTAAGACGCAATACGTCTCACAACTAGCGCCGCCAATGGAAAAAAAATCATATCTTTTTTTTAATGCGTTTTTAGCAAAAACGCTCCTGCGATTGCACAACGCGAGGCTTAATTATTTTTTCATCTCCCATGCTCGGAAAGTTTGCTGTTACTAGCAACTTACAACCGTGTAAAACCCGAATTTAACCAATCTGCATTTTTGTGCGCTTCGAAATTTAAACGCCCTTGTTCTGCACGCCCCATGATGTAGAAAAAGAAAAAACACTGGCCGTTTCACTAGATGCCATATAATTTTATAAAAGCTTCAGAAAGAAGAGCCTCGTTTAGACGCGACTCTCCACGACAGTGCCCATTTTCTATACAAAACTGTGAATGCAAATGAGGCATGGACATCTAAAGTCACGGAAAAGAACATTCAGAAACGCGGTTTTTTCTTACAGTCTTTTTAATATTTTGTACACTATATTTATTTTTAATTACAGTAAATGAAAAAAATGCTTCGCTTCTGTTTTATAAAATAGATAATTATGAGTTGGTTTTTTAAATACATTTTTTCAAACGATATAATTGAATTTATTTTTTATCTCTAGAAATTTTAATTTTATATGGTAAAAGTTCAGAATGCACCCGGAAAAAAAAACATTCTTTTAATTTTCATTTCATCTCCCACGCTCGGAAAGTTTGCTGTTACTAGTAACTTACGATCGTGTAAAGGCCGGATTTAAACTATCTGCATTTTAGTGCGCTTCGAAATTTGAACGCGGCGCCGGGAAAGTCTTTCCCGCGCCCTATGGTGTTGAAAAAGAAAAAAACACTGGCCGTTTAAGTAGATGCCAGATCCCGACGGAAAAAAAATCCTCATTCATAGTTCATTTACACGCGTACTTCAGCGAAAGTGATTGTTCGTGCCCATTCTCTATACAAAACTGTGAATGTAAATGGGGCATAAGGATCTTTTAAAAAGGCAAAGTCACGGAATAGAACATTCAGAAACGCGGTTTCTTCTTTCAGGTTTTTTCAATATATTGTACACTATATTTATTTTTAATTACAGTACATTACAAAAATGCTTCGCTTCTGTTTTATCAAATAAATAATTATGTTTTGGTTTGTTAAATACATTTTTTCAAACGATATTACAAATTTCATTTTTTATCTCCTATAAATTTTTAATTTATATGGTAAAAGTTCTGAATGCACCCGGAAAAAAAAACATTCTTTTATTTACATTATTTTTGTGTCTGGATAAGAAAACTTCAGGAAATTATTAATAAAACGAATGGTTTTAATACCAACGAAGCTCAAAATTTTAGTGCGGCAGCCGTAACTACAGTAAAATATGCTTTTAAAAGGAACTTATTTGACTCACCTGTTTCGCCTGTAAGTAGTTGTCTATAGAGTTTTTCCCGCTTGGCTAACAAAATCATTTCCTCGCTTCTGTGAGATGAAAAGTTTTGTGTTTCGCACGAATGCAATATTATTTGCGTCTCGTGCTTCTGAATACCTCGCTACGCTCAGGTTTCTTTTTTTGAACCACTCGCTACGCTCGTGGCTCAATTTTAGAAACCTTCGCTAGCTCGGTTTTCAATACAAGCACTCGCCGCAAACAATAATTTTGCATTCTTGCATAACAAATAACTATTATTTTTGTGTCTGGATAAATAAACTTCAGGAAATTATTAATAAAACGAATGGTTTTAATACCAACGAAGCTGAAAACTTTAGTGCGGCAGCCGTAACTACAGTAAATTATGCTTTTAAAAGGAACTTATTTGACTCACCTGTTTTGCCTGTAAGTAGTTGTCTACTTGGTTTGTCCCGCTTGGCTAACAAAATGATTTCCTCGCTTCTGTGAGATGAAAAGTTTTGTGTTTCGCACGAATGCAATATTATTTGCGTTTCGTGCTTCTGAATACCTCGCTACGCTCAGGTTTCTTTTTTTGAACCACTCGCTACGCTCGTGGCTCAATTTTAGAAACCTTCGCTAGCTCGGTATTCAATACAAGCACTCGCCGCAAACAATAATTTTGCATTCTTGCATAACAAATAACTATTAGGCCCTAAGGTTTGGATTCCAGGATTGGATTTCCTACGAATGCAATCGATTCTCGCCAAAAGTGTCCACTTCTGGGCCACTTCTGGGATCTGGAATCCAAACCTTAGGTTCTAAAAATGGTTAAGCCTCGCGTTGAGATATCGCAGGAGCGTTTTATGATCCAAAAAAAAAGATATGATTTTTTTTCATTGGCGGCGCTAGTGAAGTTGTGAGACTTATTTCATCTTAAAATGTATTTTTAAATCCAACACAATTAAGCACATATTTATTTACACAAAAAACGGGTCGGGGGAGGGGGTCGAGCTAAATCTCACGATATCTCGGGTCAAAAAAATCACAATAGCAGCAGACACAAAAATGGGGGAAGAACAAATGATGATGATGATGATGATTTAGGCATAAGCGGTGAACGGAAAAAAACATAAGTATTTGATTTGTAAACTGATGGCGCCTATCTGCTGACATTCGAGGAATCCTTCGATCAACGGTTTGCAAACAAGGTCTTCAAGTCTCCAATTGAAATGTACTACAATTTATTCTGAACAAAATTCACATTGTAGTTTTGTACTCTGGTTGCAGTTATTTTGAACATTTCGTATTATACAAATACAAATTCAAATACATATCACTTTATTGATGCCAACTTAAAAATAGAGCTTAATATTAAAGTAATATTTAATACTTACACCATAAGTAATATTACAATGTAGAGTATGCTTTGGCATCAAAGGGAGCAGGCTCAACTTATTATGCGTTGTAAGGAAACCCACGGCTTACTTGGCAACGCAAGTATTGATATTGTATTTCATGTAAGCTAGGCCGACAAAGCGTGAAGAAGGTAAAGTAGCTAGGCTAGCTGTCCACCTAAAACATGTCCCAGGCACTGCACCGTCGAGTGGTTACTTCACCCATCTAGTGTGTGTGAAGGCGTCACAGGACGCTTTTTAAATCATCACGTAACGTAGATGCATTTTTTTTCCAAGGAAACCGCTTTCATCACCTAAAGAAAATATTTCAAAGGACACGAGCGTGTATTCTTGCTATCTCACCCATATTTAGTGCGTTCTATTGGTTCTTCTCAGCAAGTTACCGCATTGCATTGGTGGCGCGTTGCGATACCAATGCACACAATGTTCGCGTTACTGGCCATCTTGTGAAAGGTACAAGAGGTTACAGTCTCAGATACCCCTTTTTGTTCGATAGGCGCCCTTATGCCGCGCGCGGTAAGAGCTGCCATGGGGTATCTGAGATTGTGGCCGACCGTACAAGAGGCGTCATTAGTTCAAAACATTACTTTTGACGATATTGGAGCTTTCGTTCGTTTCATAATGTTGCGACAGATTGTGATCGATTTTCTGGAAAATATCGTTTTTAACTATAAGACCATCCTTTAAAAATGTCTTTGTAAAATATTTTTCTGGTGCACTGGTGTGTGGAGAACCCAAAAGTTAGGTATATTTTTTAATACTAGCTACCGTAAAGGAAATCAAAGTGAGGAATTCTGGGCGTTCTGATGCATAATAAATAATAAACAGCCTTTGCATCTACGTAATGAGATGATTTATACAGCGTCCAGTGGCGCCTTCACTCACACTACAGGGTGCACTCTAAGTCGATAGCAGAACTTTAAGTGGGCTATCTACTGATCAATACAAACAACTTGTACTAGGTGGCGAAAAAAATGGAGTGAAAAAAATATCAGTTGTTCCATACAAAAGGTCGACTCAGTACTGCGCCAAATGTATGAAACAGCTGATATTTTTTTCGCTCCATTTTTGTCGCCATCTAGTACGAGTACAATTTGTTTGTATTGATCAGTAGACAGCCTACTCAAAGTTCCGCTATCGACTTAGAGTGCACCCTGTAGATATCGGGGGAAGTGACCATTCGGACGCTGCAGTACCTGGTACATTGTTTTAGACGGAACAGGCTGGAGCATAATAAAGAGTTATCTATCTTTCTTCCGCCCATTAGCCAGAATCCATTAGCAGACGATGCCATGCGACCCTGACCCAATTCGAAAGGCAGTCGGACGCATCGCTCACGCACGCGGCGTGTGGTTCAAGGTCGCGCTGATGCGTGATGTAGTAACGCATGTATGCGCGTGCGCACGTAAGGCGGTGAAAGCGCTGTAGCGTGCGCCGACAATGCTGCTAATGGAGGCGGTGATGGCTCGGAACATAAAACAAATAAAAACTTGCACCTATACAAGGTGTTACAAAAGTACATAACTCTTTTTACAGGGTGTAACCTACTGGTCAACAGGATGTCAAATCTGTAAAAAAAAGTTGAAAATCAAAACTTTTTTTTTATAACCTCAAAATTGAAAAATTTTCAAAACGTTTTTGCTTTTTGATTTAGCTCCAATTAAAAAATATGTTTGTTTGCTTAGCTGTATTTTAATAGCTTCAGACTGTTAAAACATAGTGAAAGTCTATGGAAACAGTATTTAAAAAAAACTTTTCTCCCGTCACAGCGCTTACATTTTAATTATTTAAAAATCAACGGATCGTCATAGAGCTAAAAAAATATTTTGGTTGTGATCCCTATCATCAGGTACCATGACCCTGTAAAAAGAGTTAGCATCTTTTGTAACACCTTGTATTACAAAGGCGTAGTCGGAGAGGTTGGCGTGATAAAGAAGAGGCCTCTATGCCCAACAGTGGGCGGCATGATTAGATAGATACGACGTGTCACACAAAAGGTCCTGTCAAACAATAGGAGGTCGTTGGGATCAACAATACAAAGAACTTCTATTATGGAGATTGGAGCAGAAGTGAAATCTCAACAAAACTTCATACTAAAATGCAATAACTACCTTACGTAGGTCTGTGTACTTATTCTGAAAAAAAAACCGCACTGTTGCTAGTCCTCAAAATCGATTACATGCGGAAAAATATATTTAAAAAAATTTGGTTTCGATAAAAGCAATTTTCCCGCAAATAAACCGGTTTTTAAGGACTAGCAACTGTGCGGTTTTTTTCTTACAGAATAAGCACTCTGGAGTACCTAAGAAAGGGCCCCTTCACAAACGTATAAACGAACCTACTGTAATGTTGCCCCATCAACTATTTATTATAACAGCACCTTATCTGTAAATTCTGTAATACTTTGTATACTGACCTAGTAGTACAAGCAACGTCTAGAGATCACGTCGACTTCTTCATCATATTTTTTTCTAGAGCTCGTAATTTAGATAGCGGTCGATAGTTTACTATTATAATTATTCGATAGTAATTTTCCGGCACTTAATAAGATGTACGAGTAGCTTGCATTTCCCCCTACTAGTTGGGTACAAGGATAGACAAATCAAATAAATTATGTCTCTAACGCTCAGACTTTCTCAACATGTTTTCGTCCGAAAATAGCGAATGTATTTTTTTTTTATTAGGTATAAATCACACTTGTACTTACATTACTTGGAAAATAAAGTAATTATTACATTCCGGGATGTGAACCTACTTACCAAAGCAAAATACTTACCAAACCCAGTAGCGAAGAAAAATCAAGAAAAAAATGTAAGGCCTTTTCCTTATTCACTACATATTGTGTTAAAACCCTAAGGATTACGTCATGGTTGTATTGGTTGTGTGTGCGCATTAACTAACCTTACCTACGGGTCAGAAGTCGGAACCCTTTCTATCCTTTAGTCACCTTACTAGCGAAATAGAAAGTAGTAGTCTTATAAAATTGCCGAGTAGGTATTTGCAACATTCGTCCTTTTCCTTGATAGGATTTCCGGAAAACTGTCCTAAAAATTAATGCAATTAACGTTTTATTTCGTTAAAAACGTTTTCGTTTTCTTAATTGCGGACTAGCAAACTTTTCCGCTTTAGAAGGGTCAGACAGAAGAGACAGGAGACGAGGACGCGGCGTGGATGCTAAGTCAGTTTGATGTCACTGTCATACAAAATGTATAGAAGCGATGCGACGCAATACACACAGAAGAGACGTGGCGCGGACCAAGCACACAGAAGAGACGGGGCGCGGACAAAGCAAACAGAAGAGACGTGGCGCGGACAAAGCACACAGAAGAGACGTGGCGCGGACAAAGCACACAGAAGAGACGTGGCGCGGACAAAGCACACAGAAGAGACGTGGCGCGGACAAAGCACACAGAAGAGACCGGGCGCGGACAAAGCACACAGAAGAGACGGGGCGCGGACAAAGCACACAGAAGAGACGTGGCGCGGACAAAGCACACAGAAGAGACGTGGCGCGGACAAAGCACACAGAAGAGACGTGGCGCGGACAAAGCACACAGAAGAGACCGGGCGCGGACAAAGCACACAGAAGAGACGGGGCGCGGACAAAGCACACAGAAGAGACGGGGCGCGGACAAAGCACACAGAAGAGACGTGGCGCGGACAAAGCACACAGAAGAGACCGGGCGCGGACAAAGCACACAGAAGAGACGGGGCGCGGACAAAGCACACAGAAGAGACGGGGCGCGGACAAAGCACACAGAAGAGACCGGGCGCGGACAAAGCACACAGAAGAGACGGGGCGCGGACCAAGCACACAGAAGAGACGGGGCGCGGACAAAGCACACAGAAGAGACGGGGCGCGGACCAAGCACACAGAAGAGACGGGGCGCGGACAAAGCACACAGAAGAGACGGGGCGCGGACAAAGCACACAGAAGAGACGGGGCGCGGACAAAGCACACAGAAGAGACGGGGCGCGGACAAAGCACACAGAAGAGACGGGGCGCGGACCAAGCACACAGAAGAGACGGGGCGCGGACAAAGCACACAGAAGAGACGGGGCGCGGACAAAGCACACAGAAGAGACGGGGCGCGGACAAAGCACACAGAAGAGACGGGGCGCGGACAAAGCACACAGAAGAGACGGGGCGCGGACAAAGCACACAGAAGAGACGGGGCGCGGACACAGCACACAGAAGAGACGGGGCGCGGACAAAGCACACAGAAGAGACGGGACGCGGACAAAGCACACAGAAGAGACGGGACGCGGACAAAGCACACAGAAGAGACGGGGCGCGGACACAGCACACAGAAGAGACGGGGCGCGGACAAAGCACACAGAAAAGACGGGACGCGGACAAAGCACACAGAAGAGACGGGGCGCGCACAAAGCAAAACGTCACATCCGCATCGCGTTCTAGTTCCACACGTCTCTTCTGTGTTGCTGGCACCTTAGGAAGTTCCTTAAAAGTAGGAAGTCTTGGGGAAATGGGTCCCATTTCTGACATACCTTCATGCCATTGAAAGAGTTTAGTTGTACTCATGTTATTATTGTCTTTTACACGACTTCTGCCGTACTTGAATTCAGTACAAATTCCGTACGAAAGAATTCAGTACAAATTCTTTACTTAATTGAAAGACTCTGAGTGCGGCAGTTAGGTATCTTGTTTTATTTATTGCCATACCTACTTACTTCCACCAGACTCCAAAATGTAGATTCAAAATGTTTAGCTCTCATTTTCATAATTCTTCAAGTCCGGTGAAAGGGTTTGGTAAAGCCCTATGGAGGTGGCATTTGGTAGAGTCAATCCAATGTGTTCTGGTCTAGAACCTAACTTACCCGTCGGACTAACGAGGCAAGGCAGGCGCTTCTCTCTTTCCAAGGATACATCCATATACCCACGCGTGCCTACATGATTCGCCTCGCGTCTTCACCATTACGTACTTAACCCATTGCGCCAGTGAGTACTTACTACGGTCAGCGACACGGTAAGATACCCCATGGTAGCTCTTATCGCACTCGGTTTAAGTGCGCCAATCAAACAAAAGGCGTATACTAGAGTTCGCTGTCTGTACCAACACTACGAGTGCGTTATGTAAACCTCTGTCACAGTCTTTACAAATTATGCAGAGTCCTTTAGTTTAGATACGAGTAGGTAGTTAGATAACTCATTATTTTAAGTAGACCGAAAATATTTAGCAATTTTCTAAGGATGCCATTAAAATAAGCACTGAGCGAACTCTCCTACCATTGGATAAAACGTTTCTGGCACTAATATGATTGTATATACGTATAGTCGTATAGTCTACCCGACCGATATTTTTAGAAGATTAGCAACTCAGCTTCCATTCTTCTTCTCCTATTATCCCAATATTCGTCCGTGGAGTCTGGGGCCGATACGAGAGGTTTCCATTGTAACAAATAAAATAAAGCGTGAAACATAATTATGCAGTCATGCTGGTTCATAGTTTTTATAGTTTTGAGAGTTTCAGTGTATTTTCTACAATATTTCTACATCATCATCATCATCATCATCTCCAGGCGGACATCTCAGCCCATGCTTGCTAAGTATACCTTTAGTGCCACATGTCACGGTATATCGCGATTTAAAATTGGTGATCAAGAACTCGGACTAAAACGATCTTAGGCAAGTTATTGTCGCAACGTACTATCTTAACTGTGGGAAAAAAAGAGATAAAATAATCACTAATGTAAGCGATTTAAGACCTTCCTTTTGTTGAGCCTGTCGTTAATGGCTCGGGTGGCAAGGGTGTTCAGATGCAATTTCAGTCAGATGACTACAATATTGTAGGCATGAACCATCATTACCTAAAAAATGGCAATGCTAATTGTATAGGTGAAGGTCGTAGATCGTCGAGACCTATGTATTTCATAACTGTCTGTACCTGCCCCCTGCAGCGGTTCCCAACTTAGGGTCCGCGATTTTGCAGTGAAGCCTTTGACCTGACATTTGGTAAAATCCATGTTTTGCTTGCCTAGCATGAAGGGCCCTTTTGAGGCTCAATAATGTAATAAATAAAAGATGATTTCGGTAATTAAGACCTATAAAACGTCCTACGCCCTTACCAATAATTGGCATGGATGTTGCTGCCTTTGCGTTTCAGTTAAACAAGATACAAAGATACTATTGCCTCTATCTCTCTCTTTTGAGAGTGTCTTAAAGAGTGCGTGCTGTCAAAGTTCGATATAGCCGGTCCCTAAGCCGGCTGGTACACATTTTTTTTATTAGCTACTATAAAAAATTGCATTCTTGAAAATAATTTTTAAGTTTTGTTAGAACACCTCGAGGTCCGAGGTCAAAAAGGGTTGAATACTTGCAACTGCTCCATTGCATCATAATTTTATGATGAATCAATCATATTAGGAGGACCTTAATAACCTGATGACACACTATGCATTACGCCTTTGTTAGTCAATCATTTTGGCACATCTTGGGTTTTCTAATGCCTTGACATTTAAATTCACAAAAACCAGCTAATCACTTACCTTTACAAGTATTACTACGTGAAAGAATACAATCAAATACAAATTATTTCTTCTTATTACTTATTATATTCTTATTATACAAATTATTAGTATTTCAAAGACTTAGGTTGGGATTTACTTCAGTGCTTAGGTATCATCAATATTAAAAGGTGAACGTAAGTGTGTTTGCAAGTAGGTCAAGCGTTCAGAGAATCAGTAAATTAAGTTGTTATAGGCCGTAGTGAAGAGCCAACGCAATACAAGCAACTATCGACCCCAAATCTCATCATGTGGTCTACCGATAACATTATAGACGAGTAAGAGGCTCTAACAATCGTAGTGATCAGATCTGAGTGGTCATTTACACTTTAGTATAATCGGAGACCACTTTATAATTTAATCATCTCTTCTTCTCTCGTGTCGAAAGCGTCACACGTCGCCCTCCCAAAAACGTGCCAACTGGATCGCGCTAGGGGTCGCCTCCAGGAGATCCTGCCAGCTGCACTGTGGAGCATCAGGGCAGGTATGAAGATGCGACGTTGTTTGTGCAACTCCACATCGGCACAAAACATCTGCATCTTCGGGCAGTATCCCCCACTTTCTCATGTTATCCCTTGTGCGGGCAACACCACCACGGATGCGGTTAAGAGATTTCCACACGCTACAATCCTCTCGTCCTCCTCATCATCTGTTAAAAAATGAATAGTGAAACTAAAAATTGCGCTCGATGCGCAACTTGAACCCTCGACGTCTGGTGTACCAGCAATGTAACCAAGAGCTTTCGAACAAGCACCTATCAGTGCGACCACCAGTCTCCAACGTTTAGTTCCACTCTGTACATTTTCCTAGCACGTCTTGATGATGATGACGTTTAATTATCCCTGATCTTCTTCTTCTTCCGGGAAATTATAAGCCTCTAGGTGGTACGAGGGCGGCTCGTCCGTCACTTGCTATGAGATTGCCGCATCAGTCCTTGTATCGTAAGGTGATTGTCTGGGTTTAATAAAAATGAAATCTCTCCACATTTCCAGAGCCCGACGATGACCCTTGGCTGACACGGTAACAATCAAGATGGCGATCGGCACAGTGGTAGCGGCGGCGGTCAAGGGCGCCCTCAGCATCGGGGGCCTGAGCAAGCTGACCTTCATCCCCCTCATGTTAGCCACCATGGCCTACTTCAACTACGACCTGCTGGACCCCGAGAACAGGCCGTTCAACCAGAAGTACCTGCGCGAGGAGTACGACTTTGTGATCGTCGGCGGCGGGTCGGCCGGCTCCGTGCTGGCGAATAGACTGTCTGAGGTTGAGGGTTGGTGTTTTAGTTGCTTTACTACTACAGGGTGCACTCTAAGTCGATAGCGGAACTTTAAGGCGCTGTACATAGTGAATAGCCCGCGCGCCAAGAAAAATGCACAAAATCGAGTCCTGTATCAAATACACTAAAAAAATCGAAAATTTTCACATATCAAACCCTAGAATTAGGTGAGACCTATCTAAAACAGCCAGTTTCGTGTTGACATTCATAAACGTTTTGAAGATATTTTTGATGAAAAAAAATAGGCGGCGCACTTTTTTTCAAACAAAATATCTTGCAATCTGTTAAGGGTATCAACACAAAACTGGCTGTTTTAGATAGCTTTCACCAAATTCTAGGGTTTGATATGTGAACATTTTCGATTTTTTTAGTGTGTTTGATACAGGAATCGATTTTGTGCATTTTTCTTGGCGCGCGGGCTATTTACTATGTACAGCGCCTTAAGTAGGCTTTCTACTGATGACTACAAACAACTTGTACCAGTGGCGAAAAAAAAAGAGCGAAAAAAATATCTGCTATTTTATACATTGGCGCAGTACAGAGTCGCCACCTGGTACAAGTAGACAGACTACACTTAGAGTGCACCCTGTAGTTTTAATATTGGTCACGCAAGGCTTAGTTTAGTTTATTTATTGAATAAAACTCACAGCACAAATCAAATTACATAGGAAAATTATTTAAAACTAATGACAGGCCAGTTACGGGCAGGAAGGAATTTCCTTTGGTAGTTTCCTGACATCGCCCTCTAGCATTCAAGACTCCTCGCCGGAAAAGATGAAAAGTTTTAATCTCTTCCGTCTTGTAAAATTACTTTTTATTTATTTTACAGGTTGGAAGGTGTTGCTTTTGGAGGCTGGTGGCCATGAGACGGACATCAGTGATGTACCGTTGCTATCGTTGTATCTGCATAAGAGCAAGCTAGATTGGAAGTATCGGTAAGCAATCTTTTATTCACTACAAAGTACCCCTATAATCTACTGCAGTGATTCCCAATGCGTTTAAGTTTTTTTCATGTGCCGGGTAAGCATACTTTGCAAAATCTCAGCCAGGCACTACGGCGTCTACTCCTACAATATTACCCATCTAGTGTAAGTGGAAGTGCTACTAGGTACACAAGACAGCACGTCGACCCTTACACGCTAGCACTCTACTCGGTTACGTTACGGGCGACTTTACAACAAAAGTGTACACTCTGACGTGCTGTCGTGTGTACACTCTGTATAAATCTGTGCAAATACACATTCACAAAACCGGCGGTAACTTTATTCTTAGGGTGGCATTAATAGTCGTCAGCTCAATAATAATTAAACTCGAGCTCAAGTAGGTGATCTCAGAAAACAAAATCAATCGAGCTTGAGTAGCTGTCAGCATATTAATAGACACTAGCTTGAGCTTGACATTGACATCAACCAAGATCTCAAGTCGGCTATTATTAATTTTAGGAAAATATCCTTTTATTTCTTAATATCAATAAGTTTTACAACCTCAATATCAGTAAAAAAATAATTAAAAAATTCAATCACAAATTGCCATCAAATGATTTGAGGAAGAGTGACCTAGAAACTCAAACTCCCTTTTCCCTCATTCCAGCACCCAGCCGCAAGACACGGCCTGCCAGGCGATGGTGGACAAGCGGTGCTGCTGGACAAAGGGCAAAGTACTAGGAGGCTCCTCAGTCCTTAACACCATGCTCTACATCCGGGGCAACCGGCGGGACTTCGACCAGTGGGAGGCCTTTGGCAACCCCGGCTGGGGGTTCGAGGACGTCCTGCCCTACTTCAAGAAGTCCCAGGACCAGAGGAACCCCTACCTGGCTAAGGACACAAGGCATCACGCTACAGGTAAACTAACAATTGAGAACATAAACTGAACCCCTAAGTTTGAAAATATCTTTGGGAAATGGTAAACGGAAACCGTAAGTTTTAAAATATCTAAGGGAAATGGTAAACGGAAACCCTGAGTGTGAAAATATTTAAGGGAAATGTTGAACGGAAACCGTAAGTTTGAAAGTATCTAAGGGAAATGGTAAACGGACGCCCTATGTTTTAAAATATCTAAGGAAAATGGTAAACGGAAACCCTGAGTGTGAAAATATTTAAGGGAAATGTTGAACGGAAACCGTAAGTTTGAAAGTATCTAAGGGAATTGGTAAACGGACGCCCTATGTTTGAAAAAATCTAAGGAATGGTAAACGGAAACCCTAACTTTGAAAGTATCTATGGGAAATGGTAAACGGAAACCGTAAGTTTTATAATATCTAAGGGAAATGGAAAACGGACGCCCTAAGTGTGAAAATATCTATGGGAAATGATAAACGGAATCCCTATGTTTGAAAAAATCTAAAGGAAATGGTAAACGGAAACCCTAACTTTGAAAATATTTAAGGCCAACGGTAAACGGAAAACCTAAGTTTGAAAATATCTAAGGGAATTGGTAAACGGAAACCGTAACTTTGAATATATCTAAGGGAAATAATAAAAGAAAACCCTAATTGCATAAAAATACCTAAGGGAATCAAAACAATGTGGTACTGTAATCTCTCCAACA
Organism: Zelleria hepariella; assembly: GCA_949319315.1. Classification (NCBI taxonomy): domain Eukaryota; kingdom Metazoa; phylum Arthropoda; class Insecta; order Lepidoptera; family Yponomeutidae; genus Zelleria; species Zelleria hepariella. The sequence continues at coordinate 4,704,255 of OX439396.1, read as the reverse complement.
TGCTAAGGAGTTTTACAGCTCGATACGTCTGTATCATTTTATCTAGATTGTAGATGAAAAAAAGGCGAATCCAACTCCCACTTGATTTTTTTTCTTTAAGAGACTTTAAACAATCGTAATAACAGTTAATTAACCCCAGGTATTCACAATTTTCAGGAGGCTACCTGACAGTGCAAGACTCTCCCTACAACACTCCTTTGGGCGCCGCTTTCTTGCAAGCGGGCGAGGAGATGGGCTACGACATTCTGGACGTCAACGGCGCCAAGCAGACCGGCTACGCATGGTACCAGTTCACCATCAGGCGAGGCTCCCGGTGCTCCACGGCCAAAGCCTTCCTGAGACCTGTCAGACTGCGCCAGAACCTACACATTGCACTCTTCACTCACGTCACTAAAGTCCTGATAGAGAAAGAGACGAACAGAGCATACGGAGTAGAATTCATAAGAAACGGAGCAAAGCAAGTCGTGTATGCTAAGCGAGAAGTGATACTATCAGCTGGATCCATTGCGTCACCGCAGTTACTGTTGCTTTCCGGGATCGGCCCAAAGGAAGACCTAGAAGAGGTCGGAGTTGACGTGACCCACGATTCTCCGGGCGTGGGAAAGAATCTGCAAGATCACATTGCCATTGGTGGCTTAGTTTTTAGAGTAGACTATCCCGTCAGTTTAGTCATGAACCGATTGGTGAATATCAATTCGGCGCTGCGATACGCCGTCACTGAGGATGGCCCTTTGACTTCCAGTGTTGGTTTGGAAGTCGTCGCTTTTATTAATACGAAATACGCGAACGCCTCAGACGACTGGCCCGACATCGAATTCATGCTGACGTCAGCCTCGACCCCTTCAGATGGAGGAACGCAGGTGAAAAAAGCTCACGGATTAACTGACGAGTTTTACAACGAAGTTTTTGGTGGTATAAATAACCAGGACGTCTTTGGAGTGTTCCCTATGATGTTGCGTCCAAAGAGCCGTGGCTTTGTTAAGCTACGAACAAAGAATCCGTTAGACTACCCGATTATGGTGCACAACTACTTGACACATCCAGATGACGTAGGAGTCCTAAGGGAAGGAGTCAAGGCTGCGGTAGCTGTTGGCGAAACTCAGGCCATGAAGAGATTCGGCGCCCGCTTCCATTCGAAACCTCTACCGAACTGCAAGCACCTACCTCTTTACACGGACGAATATTGGGACTGCCTCATAAGACAATACACCATGACGATATACCACGTTTCCTGTACGGCTAAAATGGGGCCGGAAAGCGATCCTATGGCAGTCGTCGACCCGCGTTTGAAAGTGTACGGAGTCAAAGGTCTAAGAGTTATCGATGCGAGTATAATGCCGACGATTACGAATGGTAATATAAACGCGCCAACTATCATGATTGCTGAGAAGGGAGCAGACCTTATAAAGGAGGATTGGGGGCAGAGTTTGAAGCCTCAGAGGAACAAAAGGGCCAGTAAGTGCTCAAGAGTTGGCTGGTTAGGGTTAGGTCCCAAGCGGTGTAACTTGCAAAGATGACGACAGGAGATTTAGTTGAAATGTTTTGTTGGTACAGTCAGACGCAAAATGTTTGGCTAAGATGATAATTTTTTGCAATTATTATTTTATTTGGAAAGCCAGAATTTCTTTGCCTATGTTGTGGCAATAAAGAAAGATTAACCAAAGCACTAAAGGTGCCACACAATAAAGCTTATTATTTGTCCCGACCCTCGAATATACTATGGAAGGTTTGGTAACTAATTGAAATAAAATTGTATTCAACGGGCTGACTTATTGTTATGACTGTAGGAACAAGTATTTAGGGCCATATTTTGTACATTGCAGCAAAGAATAGTATTACAATGACTGGTGATGTTAAATTAAGTGAAATTAATGTTTGATGAAATCTGAGGACCTTGGAAACCAAGAAATCTGACTTTGACACGCTGGTACAAAGATAAATCTAAGTCTAGACTCTGAAAGTACGGAAATATTCTAGTCTAGTTATTAATATGAATGGTACAAATCGTACATTATTTCGTCGTTAGTTAGAATGTATCCAAAGGTTGAATATACTTACGTATTATTAAGTAGGCTCTTTAGAATTTATTATTGGAATTGAGGCTCAAATAAACCATCACAAATATATTATAATTAAATACATAAACTTAAAAGTTAGATGCTAAATTGTTATAATACATTTTGAAAATTGAATTGTTTTTTAATTTAATCATAAAAACAATAAGTATGCTTACTGCCAATTTCTGAATTGAGAAATTCAATAAGCAAATAGTCGTAAGTATCGTTCTGTCTCTGCAAAATTCTCACAAAAGAGCGTGACAGAACGATACTTATGTATTTACTTAGTAAAATTCTCAATTCAGAAACTGGGCCATAGCGTCAGTTTTGTTTATTTATAGGAAGGAGTTCTACCTACCATTAAAGTTTTGGTAATATGTCCCTAAGGCAATATTATTATTTATAACTCGTTTAAACTATATGTTTTCAAGTTGACGAGTTCACAATATACAAGGCTTATTGAGTTATTTCTAATTCCGTTCACAAACTTCAAGGAAAGCGAGTCTGCTTGGCTAATGTGTGCCGTGAGACTGAATACCGTTAAAGGTGACCTAATTTGGCTCTGGGAAAAAAAACTAGACTCTTAAATTTCAAGAAATAAACCAGATAGTAGAAAATATAGGTCACTAATATGAATATGAAATGTTAAAGTTTATAAGAAAAGTCTTAATCTTTTAATCCAAAGTATAGTGAAGCGACATCTACCGCATATAAACGGAACTACAGAGTAGAAAGTGAATCTTTGCTGCCTCCAACCTCACTTCAACCTCCCTTGTAATAAATGCTGTAACGACACACAACAAAACTAACGACGAAGCGCAATGGCGTTACAGAATGGTTCTAACGTAAAAACATAGGTGGCGTGGCGGTTTAACGAATACCTATGTATATTCAGTGGGGTATACAGAGACGAATCTACATAGAATACCTAGTAACGTAGCGCAACATTATGCTAAAAGATTCCCATTCCATCTAAAAACTATTAAAGTTCCATCGCCGATCCTTATTGATTCGATTATCCTTGAATGAATTTGACGCCTTCAAGGGTAATATTTTTAATGGGGTTAAAAAGCTTTAAAATAAAACATATTTTTTGAAATCGCAAAAAGAAGTTCGTGCTCGCGCGTTGATGTCTTTTGCATGAATCAATTTTGCACTAAAACAGTATTTAGAAAGATTGTTCTTATATTGAGATGGAGCCTTAGTAGGTATATAGAGTAAAATTAGATACAATATTGTTGCAAATATTCTTCTTTATCCTGTACAATTTCATATACTATGAACATTCAACCACATTCATCATCATGACAGTGTCATAGCCGTTAAAACTAATATTGGACAAATTTTACATGTATTTAATGCCGAATCAAGACAAATGGTACATTCGGAATTAATTTTTATATCTTCATTTAAGTCTATCATATCCTAGCTAGGCTATAAGTCAAAGCCGTAGGGTGGCCAATGGCCATTGAGCGTCATGATTTTGCTATCACCGTTCGTAGTGAGATAAAGCGAGATGGCGTCGCTCAATCCCAATCTTTTTGGGATCGTCCGAAATAACTACATTTATTAGCTTTTGCTTCTGACCTTACTCGACAGTGGCACCAACTAGTGAGTACTAAAACGGTAGCCCTCATTGTACGACCAGCACGACAGCACGTAGTGTTGGTACACTTTTGTTGTAAAGTCGCCCGTAACGTAACCGAGTAGAGTGCTAGCGTGTAAACGTCTACGTGCTGTCGTGGACCTGTCCCCTAAAGATAAGATCTACGTCGCCGCATTCTCGCACATTGACATAGCTGACTAGTTTCAACCTCGTCCGGGAGTCTTATACACGGAGCTAGCCGGCTATCCCGATGTTAATAAAAGCAAGTGAAACCGTGAAAGCAATATAAACATGTCGATACAACTCATGGTCGTCTTACATTTATTGCATTCCAGCTGAATATTAAATGCATTATGCAGATTTCGCCCGCGAGGGGCCAAATGAGAGGCGGTCGAGGAAGTTGCGCAAGCGTCTAAATAAAGCTTAACCTGAAAACGGGAAGACAATCGTTGCCAAACATGTATGTAATGGCATATACTGAAAAATAATAGGTACAGTCGGCCACACGCTAGGATACCCCTTTTTGTTCGATTGGCGCCCTTGTGCCGCGCGCGGTAAGAGCTGCCATGGGGTATCTGTGACTGTGGCCGACCGTACCTATAAATCACTGATAGGAAGTAGTTAGTTCTCTCATATATGTTTTCCCTGTCTTAGCTACCTACTCACAAAATAACACTTACAAGATCATCTACCATGAGACGAGCTGACGTTTATCAGTTTTTTTTTTGCCACTTGCACGGGCAGAAAGCTCTCTCTCTTTGAGAGAAAGCATGTACCCAGCTATTGTGCCTAGGCTTCGTTGTTTATATTGTTTGATACTTGGATCATACTTTGATATGTTACCTTATTTATTCACTGACCTACTCAAGGGCCGAATTCTAAAAGTCCTCATGTCCATTTTTCCACATTTTAGAAGACTTTTAGAATTCGACCCTTCTTATACAGGTTGCACTCTAAGTCGATAGCGGAACTTTAAGTTGGCTGTCTACTGATCATTACAAACAACTTGTAGGTACTAGGTGGCGAAAAAAATGGAACGAAAAAAATATCAGCTGTTTCATACATTTGGCGCAGTACTGGCCGGCCTTTTGTATGGAACAGCTGATATTTTTTTCGCTCCAGTTTTTTAGCCACCTAGTACAACTTGTTTGTATTCATCAGTAGAAATCCTACTTAAAGTTTCGCTATCGACTTATAGTCTAATTTTTCATTCAGGATAGTACACTGAGGTTTACGGTGTGACCAGTCTCTGGTGAAAATTAAATAGTGTGGTGACAAAAAGTTTGACATGAATCGAATTGCGTAATCGATATAATCGATTAATAGTTTGATTGATGATAACTTTATAAAAGCTTATTATATGAAATAAACTAAAAATGCATTAATTAGTAATAAGAAAGTGTGTTTTGGTCCAGTTTTTTGAGGAATGTTAAAAAATGTGTTTTTTAAATGATCTATGGAAATAATATTGCGTTCCGAACGTTTTTTTTTCCGTCCGGAATTCCTGACGCACGGGCTACCGGATTGTTCCACTTAATGCACCTGGGGTAATTCACCTGGGTGCATTAAGTCGACTGAAAAGTAGACTTAATTCACCTCGGGCTAAAGAACCTGGGTGAATAAAGTCGACTCAATTTTTATTAAAAATTTTGGTATACTTTATTCACCTAAAAATAAATCATCATATTAAATTATGTATACAGCTTAAAAAAATTAAAAAAACAAAACATTATGTTTTAAAAAAAAGTACAATAGGTAAAAATAAAAGGACGTTTTTTTTCTATTTTTTTTTTGAATTTTTTTTTTTATAGTATATTTTTTTATATTTTTTGTTATGTCTTTTGTTACTTTTTTATTGCTTTTTTTTATACATATTTTTTATTTTTATTTTAATTTTTTTTTTGATACTTTTTTATTGTTATTTTATTCTTGTTTTTTTATATTAATTTTATTTTTTATTTTTTGATACGTTTTTATTGTTATTTTTTTTATTACTATTATTATACTTAATTATTATAGTTTTTTTATCGTAGCATTTTGACACTATTGACTTATTGTATTGAGTGTGTGTGTGTGTGTGTGTGTGTGTTTGTGTGTGTGTGTTGATAATTCTTATTTAACTTACTAACATATTTGTGCGTTCATCATAATTGTGCGAATTTCGTCGTTCAAGTTTAATAATTATAAAAATCATTTCTTCTTCTTTGCGTGCCGTCTCCTATCGGAGGTTGGCGATCAGTTTGGCTATCTCGTCCTTCGAAGCCGCCAAACGAAACAATGAGCCGGTGCTCCGCCCGAACCATTCGCGCAGATTTTGGATCCATGATATCCTGGGTCTACCAGGTCTCCTTTTGCCTTTAAAAAAAATATTTAGTGGCTTGTAAATTCAATAAAATATAATATTGAAAAAAATTAACAAATTCTTGTCAATTTGACTTTACGGCTACGATAGTGTCATTATCAGAGGCTACAATATTATACGTAGCAACATTTTATTTGCGACGGCAACCCCAAATCGGCAATCGTAAGGCCAAATTGGCGTGTTTTTATTTATTCGATATTTTATTTTGTTAAATTTTATTGAATAGGCAAAATAAAAAAAAAAATTTTTTTATTACTAAAAAAATAAGGGCAAATGATAATATTAGGAGTTTTTTTTGCTGATTGTACCTATCTATTATGTACTTTTTAATGTTTTATATAATTATTTGCTTGACGCAATTCGCATAATTATTAATGTTCTTGTTTTGTTTTATTTAATTGTTTAAACTGTAGTCATGATTTAATATAACGATTTATTAAAAAAAAAATCAAGTAAAAAAAATAATGAAAAAAATATATAAAAAAAATTGTTCATTTTTACCTATCATGTATTTTTTTACGCAATTTATATAAATATAAATGTATTAAGTACCTCATATGTTTTATTTTATTTATTTTTTTAAGTTGTATTTATAATTTATTATGATAATTTATTTTTAGGTGAATAAAGTACACCAAAAAATTGAGTCGACTTTATTCACCCAGGTTCTTTAGCCCGAGGTGAATTAAGTCTACTTTTCAGTCGACTTAATGCACCCAGGTGAATTACCCCAGGTGCATTAAGTGGAACAATCCGGGCTACCATGCGGAATTATTTCGCTTTTTTTTTTGTGACTGAGCTGAATCGCACTACGACTGGAATGCATCACTATTACAATAAATATGGTAACATTATTTTGCAAACTGACAGTTAGCATCTGTCGGTTTACTATCCTGAATAAAAAAATAGACTTAAGAGTGCACCCTGTAGAACCTTTATAAAGCATCTCACGTGAAATCGGGTCACAGAAGTAGGTACGTATGATTTACGGCCAACCCACCTCGCAAGTAGCAACATTATTACCTAACGCGGACAATGATTCCGCCGTGTCATCATAATCTGACCACAGACACTACTCTGGAAATCTGCCAAGCATTGACGACGGGCGAGAAAATCTAGGCGCCTTACACCAAGAATCACCCCCATGTATGTTCACTGCTCACCCATTTTTAACCCCTGACCCAAAACGAGGGGTGTTATAAGTTTAGCTGCTATATGTGTGTGTGTGTCTGTGGCACCGTAGCTCTTAAACGTATGAACAGGTTTTCTAGCGAGTGTTCTTAGATATGTTTTATCAAAATCGGTTCAGCCGTTTATGAAATATGCTGGTTTGAAGCTAAAATGTCGGGGGTGTTTGATGGCTTCACTGTTCTTTCAACATACTGAGGAAACCCGCGGCTAAGTTGTATTGTCTACGCACGTATTGACGTCGTCGTGCCTGTGGGCTAGGCCAAATAAGCTGAGCGGATGTTGCTCTAGGCCCAGTGCCATCAAAATATTATGTTCCAGGCACAGTAGGGTCCGTGAGTGTCAGCGAGTGGTCATCACTTCACCCATTTAGGTTGAGTGAGTGAAGGTGCCACTGGACGCTGTATAAATGAGAGAGAGAGAGAGATGCCCGCATGGTGTTAGCCCGAACTCTTGCGTTGTTATGTTTCAGACGCTCAAGGTTTATCACGAAGTTTTCATTAATCGTTAGTGATTAGATAGATAGAATACTCTTTATTGTACACCAAAGAATTACAAAGGATTTTCTTACAACTAATTAGTAGATGTACAATAGACAGCCTTATTGCTAAAAGCAATCTCTACCAGACAACCTGGTGACTAGTGAGTGATATTACTAATGAATCGATGCGCTCACTAGCCATTCTTAATCGATTGAAATCGCTAGTGGCAATAATAAGTAAGCACTTCCGTGCTTCGGAAGGCACGTTAAACAGTTGGTCCCGGTTGTTGATGATTAATAAAAATCGTTAAGCCATGTCAGAGGCCCTTTAGGCGGCCTAAAAACTCCGAAACAAGGGGTGGCCACTACCTCATACGAGAACCTAACCTAATAAATCGATAGATATAGTTTCAGAGTAGCAGCTTAAAGCTTGGCCGCTCGATAGTGTCAAATGAAGGTTCCGTCGGATGCGGTGACGTAATAACACTGTCGTATTATTGCAGTATGTACTTACATGCAATTCAGTGTCAGCAGCTATAGCTTTGGACTTGGTAACAAGACAATTTCTTTTGACGTTATTTTAAGAGAAAACACAATGACTTATCCCATTTTTACCATTGTGTTTTGTTTTTGAACAGGCGATGTTTCGGCACCATTGCAGGCGCAGTTGCTAAGGGTAGTTCTTCTGCGTCAACTTTTTATAACTAGTGGTTCACCCCGAACTATGAACTCGCGATCCCATATCTCAGCAACCCCTCGACCGATTTGGCTCATGTTCGAACTTAAAAATTCTCTGTGCCTCATTTACCTGCCTACCTTTCATGACGATCCGACTAAATTTACTCAAGTTATTGTCGAACGAACATTCATACATACATACATACATACATACATACATACATACAAACGCCGGATTGTTCCAGTAGACTCTGAGAACTTCGCTCGCTCGTTCAATAAAGTAAAAAATAGGAAATCTGAGAACTAAAATATACAGAAAGAAGAACAACAAAAATGACTGTGTCAAGTCTAAAGATCTAATTAGAGACCGAGCGACCGAGAATTTTGTGCATAATTAAACTACACTTTTATTGGATTTAACACGCATTTTGTATAGTAATAGCGACGGCCTAAGATTTTAATAAAAAAAGAATTACAAATCACAAAAATATTTAATTACCCCAAAAATACAAAATCAGAAAAAGAATTTACGAAAATAATAAATTAGATGATAATACGCTATGTGGTTGACGTCCGTTCGTCTTCGCTGGCGCCGTGGAAAAGAGAGCGAGCCCGGTGCGCGCTCGTATTTATACCGGCCGTCGGTTGGTGGTGGCAGGTTTCTACCCGTTAGGTAGGGTTATTGCTAATACGGCCTCTCCTGACTGGTGGTCGTCCCTGACCACATTTGTTGCCTGGTGGATAAGAGCTTCGTGTGTCATCAGAGTTCTTTCAGTCCCCTCTTCACTCTGTAGACTGGTTTGGACTTCGATGGTACTGCTGCTGGGGTGTGGACCTGCATGGTTACTGCATGTAGGAAGATCTGTCGCTTCTTTGATGACCGAGGTCCTAGAGTCTTCTTCGGCTGACGAGTCCTCAGCTGTGGATAGAGACAAAACAACAGCATCAGGAAAGATTTTACCAATTACAAGTGCTACCTGGCAGGAGCTCGAAGTCAGTAGGTGAAGATAGATTACTATGAAGATGGATATAAGCACCATATCCCAGACAGAAGCGTAAAACACTTCAAGCGTACTTCAATTCAATTGTATGGGCAATGATAATTATTGTAAGTCTGTACAATTGAAACAAATAAATAAAGCTTGCATTAACATATCCCAGACTGAAGCATTAGGCATATAATTTAATTATTATTAAGTAGGTGCCATTCTACAAGGAACAATAAGCTTTGGTAATTACTGTAAGTATGTACGTTGTAATTGAATAATAGAAAATAAATAGGTACTTGATTTTTCTATAAATAGACATGTTTACACACATTACATACGGACAGAGGCACAATGTTACCGTATCCCGGACAGAGGCGCCAAGTTAGCATGTCATCATCGGCAGAGGCACAGAGTTAGCATACCGGCACACACATCGATAGAGGCACCATGTTAGCATATCTCATCGGCAGAGGCACATTGTTAGCATACCGGCACACACATCGACAGAGGCACCATGTTAGCATATCTCATCGGCAGAGGCGCATTGTTAGCATACCGGCACACACATCGACAGAGGCACCATGTTAGCATATCTCATCGGCAGAGGCACATTGTTAGCATACCGGCACACACATCGACAGAGGCACCATGTTAGCATATCTCATCGGCAGAGGCGCATTGTTAGCATACCGGCACACACATCGACAGAGGCACCATGTTAGCATATCTCATCGGCAGAGGCGCATAGTTAGCATACCGGCACACACATCGACAGAGGCACCATGTTAGCATATCTCATCGGCAGAGGCACATTGTTAGCATACCGGCACACATCGACAGAGGCACCATGTTAGCATATCTCATCGGCAGAGGCGCATTGTTAGCATACCGGCACATACATCGACAGAGGCAACATGTTAGCATATCTCATCGGCAGAGGCACATTCTTAGCATACCGGCACATACATCGACAGAGGCACCATGTTAGCATATGCTCGGCTTCACCTGACCTGTGGACATAAAAGCGTTAATCGTTGTTCTTCGTTGCTAGTACGTATGTACTCATACCGTCCCTATTAAGTCGGTGCAATAAGCACGGAAACACTAGACCACGATCAAATCCACCTCTATCGACATTTCGCTAAATTCAACCAAAACAAATGAAAAACGTTAAAAACAACATAAAAAAAAACTAACGTTTTAATCTGGCTTCCCAAACCCTTTGGGACCTGTTGTACGAGGGCACACGTTTGCAATTGAGAGCCAACTCGTAATTTAGTGAAACGCACGAACCACCATCGATAAGAAAAACGTCCATCGCGACGCCCCGAATTACGACCGAAGTAACATCTCAATCTACCCACTAATCCGCGTCACCAAGGAGAGAGGTGTTTACAAAATGTTGCTCACTGAACTGCACAAGCATCACCTCATTCACTGAGATTGAACCGGGAACACGCGTTATTTACTCGGACATATGCCACACTATCTCGATTTAACACGTCAGTAGTTCAGTACCTATAAGTACGGGCACGGCCAATATGAAAGTTGGAGGGACAATAAACAGATCTACCTTGTCGTTAAATTGGATGAATAACGTTACATGACCCGTACACACAAAATATTGGTTTCCAATGCCGCGCAGTACTTAATGCGTAGGTATTTGGGCGCAATTAAAATACCTCACAAGTTCACAACTCACAATAAACTGCGCAAAAAGAGAGACCCATGAACCACTATTTAAACACGTCAGTCGGTCGGTACAGTACACCCTGCATTACTGCTGTCGTAACGTTACTGTCACGCTGTTAACCACTTAGCTGTCGACAACAAAAAAACACATTCGTTTTGTTACGCTCTTCAGCGGGTCTATAATGTAAAAAAACCACTCAACCTTTGAGCGTCAAAACACTCGAAAATAGCCCTTATTGAAATAAACAATCTCTTTTTTGACATTTAAAAACCGTTATTTTTGCGGTGGATATTTTAGAGAATACAGGGGCAGATCGTTGCTTGGTGAAATAAACAGTGATGTCATGACCGTTTCTTACAAAATGTACACGCACTAACTGGTTTATGCGCGCCTACCGTCGCGTTTGCACTTGTTCCGGTTTTGTCAGTTTTACTTCACTTTTATGTTCGTTATTTTTTAATCGCTTAGGACAAAGCCGTTGCACATGGTTATTTGATCCACATGAATAACACCGAGTCTCACGACCAGGAGTTCTGTAAATAGGTCTCTTTCTGGGATTTTTATCAAAGTACCCTCCGCGTGAATTACGCACAGAGTGCTGCGAAGAACTCTGTAGTCTTGTTCGGTTTTGTGTAAATTGACAAGAAATCAACGAGATCCCTAGGCATCAACTTTGCGTTAGTCGCGGCAGCACGAATCTGAGCGTCAGTTATACCACGAAGAACTATAGCCACAATTAATTCCTCACTGAGCCCTTTAACGATGTTTAGACGCAATAGCGATCGGCGGGCGTAATCAGCGTACGTGGTATAATTGTCCGAGTTGGTGCTCATAACATCGAACAAGATATTAGCAATATCGATTCTTCGTGCGCACAGAGGCTTAAATTCAAGTTTAAAGTTCGTCCACGTGCGATCACTGGTGACCCAATCGCTGAGCCAGCTTCGCGCGTCTCCTTTCAAGCAATTTGCTATACGGGAGAGGCACTCATTGTCATCCCAACGATTGATTTCACGAGCTTTTTCTCCTCCTCGCACCAAGAATCGATATCATGCAAACTAGGATTAAAGTTAGAGATATAGTAATGGGTCGATCTTACTTTTGTCAACGCTGCCAGGGCTCCAATGAGCCGTTCCGTGCTGTCGAGCGCTGTGGGAGCCCCCGTCGTAGAACCCTCGGTCACGCTGGCGCTCGACTCGGGCACCGTTGGAGCTGGCGTAGATGCGGTGACGATGGAGTTTTCCCGTATGGCGCGCTGCGCCGACTCGCCACGTGGTTGCACGTTTTCCGGCGTAGCGAGCGCGCAACTTACGGAGGCTGGTGGAACGTTCTCCAGAGCGTTCAAACGCGCTAGGATTGCGCCCAGCTGGTCTCGTACATCGTCGCCTGCATCTGAAATCTGATCAAGCCTAGTCCTACCCCGTGTAGCCCTTGAACGACTTGATCTTTCAGCCATTGTTGGAAAAAATAATTTAAATCAAAATTTACGTTAACGGTCAACAATTTTGTTAAAATGTCCGAAATTTCAAAAGAAAAGAAGGGCTATAGAGCCTATCCCACTTCTGATAATAGCGACGGCCTAAGATTTTAATAAAAAAAGAATTACAAATCACAAAAATATTTAATTACCCCAAAAATACAAAATCAGAAAAAGAATTTACGAAAATAATAAATTAGATGATAATACGCTATGTGGTTGACGTCCGTTCGTCTTCGCTGGCGCCGTGGAAAAGAGAGCGAGCCCGGTGCGCGCTCGTATTTATACCGGCCGTCGGTTGGTGGTGGCAGGTTTCTACCCGTTAGGTAGGGTTATTGCTAATAATAGTGCAAGTTTTACATTAAAATAAAACTTGTATTATTAAGCAGAGACGATGCATAGCATCTAAGTGAGAGAGCGTCACTTCCGGTCTAGCTATTCTCCAATCAGAGTCCGTTTCCGGTTGATATTATTGGTAACAGATTTGACTTACTTCCTGTTGCCGCCATATTTGTCACCTGGGGTTGAGTCCGTTCAACGTGGCTTCATAGGTCTCTCACCAGGAGGCCTTAATGGGATGCTATGCATCGTCTCTGCTTAATAATACAAGTTTTATTTTAATGTAAAACTTGCACTATTATTCGGCATGTGACGATGCATAGCATCTAAGTGAGAGACGTGTTTATTAGCTCCTGGTGACTGGATGACGACGCTATGTGATGTAAGCTGTAATAGTCTGCAAGAGAACTAGGCACAGAATAATTAAGATATGTATTTACTTGTAAAAAACAATGTTTATAAGCTCTGAATTACTGGAAATTGAAGTATGCTGATAGAAAAAAGGCAATCAAATTGGATGAAAGTTAATCGTTAGGACCTTTCTGGACACTTCTACCTTTTAATTTTCTACATTAGCACTCTATATAAACCCATGAATAATATAGATGATTTAATCTATAGATAGCTAGGTGCATTATCAAGCATTATGATGCTATAACAGCGGAGAGGGAACCCTGATATGGGCATCCTTCAGCACGTTTTTCACCCAATATCTGACCAAAGAGATTATGCGAAGAGATCTCGCTTCACCTGTTATGGAAATAAAAAGGGTCGTACTCCGTTGTTAGTCTCTGCTCACTGAATTGTAGAACTTAAGCAGTCCAGAAAATAATTTCAGACTTGTTTTGAATTTTATATAATGTTCCATCCTGATTGCCTGGCAGTGCGTGCGTGGCAGTGTCAGTTTTAGTAAAATAAAAGCTTATTTACGCGAAGCCACAAGGTTCACTTTGTTAGTAGCGTTTGAACCCAGCCAGGCAACCAGATTAGCGGGGTCTTTCGCAGCTTCTTCCGAGCTATCAGTTTTGCCTTCGTTTTTAAGTTGCTTTACCAAAACATCTGAACTAAGATTTTCTTTAACTGAAACTTAAAATCAGTTATGTATGGACTAAAATAGCTGAAAGAGCAACTTTAACTATTAAAATCCCAATTTACGAAATATTTTGTTAAAACACTGCCCCTGTGGTGTTTATAATCTAGTTATTCTTTATCACTCCACAACCAGTCCAACTTTACCATGTCGGTCGGTAACTTTTAAGTGTGGATTCACACCAACTGCTTGCTAGCATGGTTTTTTCGGCTGTCGACCAGTCAAAACTTCATACCTTGTGTTTGAGGAGGTGGAAAAACCTTGGTTTGGCCTCTCGGTATGTAAATCCGGTAACCGATAGGCTCTCGGCTGTATAGGAGTTATCAGGGGGAATGTGCCTTTCACGGTGTTCGCGTGGAAAGAGCCAAGCCAGATTATGGCCCCCGCTTTGCTGAATGCGTTGTGAAGAGAGCTGATGGGTCGCATTGATTGCTGATACATACGTTAGTACAACCTCTGTGTCCTCTGTACCTTTGTAGGTGTTTCCGGCCTGCGAATTTCTGAAAGAACTTTACTCACGGTTGAAACTTGAGCCTTGTTCCTTGACAGACTGTCCTCCATGAGATTAAAGCAACCTGGGAGATGCTCGGCCGCTAGGTCTATTTTCCTCTGATTCAGTAGGCGAGGCAGGTTGTTTAGTCGGTTTTGGTATGCATTCAGACTGTTCTCCCCTCGTTTCGAATTTAATCAAATAAAATAAAAAGGATACAAAATATGCAAATCTGAAATAAATTGAATTGAATTGAATTGGCCACACATGGCGGTTCTCAGATTGCAGAGTAACGTGTTTTCTCTTCCACTGATCCTTAAATTGACGCATGGCCCAGATTATCGCGAATATATCCTTGCATTGTCAATTTGGCTGCGGTTTAACTCGTCTGCTGGCAAGTGGTCTTCTAGTTGGGATACCCAGTCCGCGGCATATGTGGCAGATATGTTCTATGACGTCTAGAGTATGGAGCTTCTCATGCGAGTCCCTTAGTTGTTGAAAGCCACCAATTGATGTCGAGTATTATCTACCTGGAGACGATATCTCGGGATCTGACTTGGCTAGCATAGTTGAGCATGCGTAGTAAGGTCTGGCATTCTTTTAATGCTGGAGACGTGCCTTTAAACTAGAATCATACCTTCTTTTGAGAAAGAGACTAGAGGTTCATAGCTGTATTTGAATCAATGTCCAGATAATGTAGCCCTTCAGTAGGCTTTGCCGCATAATTCTCTTGGTGTCTGGTCCATCTCGCTATTTAGCAGTCTTTCCAGAGGTGCTGTTTCGATTGATTAGCTAAGAAACCGGCGATGGCACCTTGGATCGTGAAGGTAAGTTGATGAAAAGGGACTTACTTCCAGTTTGTCTAATCCGGTAGATATTTCCAGCACATTCTGTTCCAGCTGAGCGTTGATTAGTATAGTCGTACCTGGTGACTCGCGGCTGTTGAAGCGCCGCTGACAACGCAGTGTTGACGGGACAAGCACTGGCTGGGTAGGAGGTTTCCGCAGTGTTGACAGGACAGACACTGGCTTTGGATGTGACTGGATTGCGCAGTGTTGACAGGACAAGCACTGGCTTGGAGCTGAGTGGATTGCAGTGATGGTAGGACAGGCACTGACTTTGTGTGCGACTGGATTGCGCAGTACTGACCGGACGTGCGCTGGCTTCGAGGTGAATGGATTGCATTGTTGCCTGGACAGGCACTGGCTTTAGATGTGGCTGTATTGCGCAGTGTTGACAGGTTAGGCAATGGCTTGGAGATCAATGCGTTGCAGTGTTGACGGGGGACAGGCACTGTCATTGGATGTGATTGGATTGCGCAATGTTGACAGGATATGCACTACCTTGGAGGTGAATGCATTGCAGTGTTGCCGAGAGACAGGCACTGTCTTTGGATGTGACTGGATTGCGCAGTGTTGACAGAAGATGCACTAGCTTGGAGGTCAATGCATTGCAGTGTTGCCGGGGGACAGGCACTGTCTTTGGATGTGACTGGATTGCGCAGCGTTGACATAATATGCACTAGCTTGGAGGTGAATGCATTGCAGTGTTGCCGGGGGACAGGCACTGTCTTTAGATGTGACTGGATTGCGCAGTGTTGACAGAATATGCACTAGCTTGGAGGTCAATGCATTGCAGTGTTGCCGGGGGACAGGCACTGTCTTTGGATGTGACTGGATTGCGCAGTGTTGACAGGACAAGCACTGGCTGGAGGTAAATGGCAGACGCATCCCTGACATCACTGCCAGGTTGGCCTACGGAGCCTGATAACGTTCTGCCACTGCCTCCGATACGCTCAGAGGCAGCCTCCAATTCCATGGACCACGGTAGAGGTGGTAGGTCATCATCATCATCATCATCATCATCATCATCGTCATCGTCATCATCATCATCATCATCATCATCACATCAAATTCATCATCATCAATTCCTGTTCTCCCTAATCAGGGACGTAGCGCTGTTAAAACAGTTTTCCATTCTGGCCGATGTATAGTTAGGTAAGTAGTTATTTAGATTTTCTATTGTCATTTAACTGTCCTCTCTGAAAGGTTTCATATTGTAGGATTTGAAGCACATGCAATCTGAGCTGTTTTCTTGGACTTCGTCGTTGGACATTGAACCATGGTTAGGTATATTCGCTTGCCGATAACACTCACCCTTAACTACTTTGGTCGTTGGACTTCGCGGCGCTGTTGTCGAACAAGTGCTCCGCGCTTGGAATCTTCTTGCGCAAACCTTGGTGCAAGTTCTTGTTCGATAAGTTTGCTAGAATAAGTTCCCGCAGAGATACTCGCCGCGCTTACCACGAATAATCTGTGTTACACACTAGGTAACCTTAAAGTAGGTATTTGGACTTGTTACCAAAAGAGATATTTTGTCATAAAATAACTGAAGGGGTTCGTTCCGTCCCAGGCGCAGCCTACAATTTCTTTCTAAAGCTGTTAGAGAAGATCTTGTAGCGTAAATAACATATTGGAGGTCACAGCATAGGGTCTTCCAGCGAGCGCCATGCTAACCTTGCGCTTTGTAAGTTGCCAAAGTTCGTTGGTCACGTTGTGCTCCACAAAACCAGGGCTAGTACCTATTGTTTAATGCATGAACATGGCGTAACCTTATCCAGTTGGGATTATTGAACTTCTGCAGCTCTTCCGATCGTTTGACGTGAAAAAGGTCGAAACGGAGGGTGTTAGGGTCCCTAAGAGTTATGTTAACTGGACCTAAATAAAGTGAGAATATTTTCGGCAAAAGCAGCCGGGCGAGTACAAAATAGGAAGCAGATGAAATATCTTGTTGTGGGGTAGACGGACAAGATTTAATAGCGGTCTGCCCACTTTGGTGCAACGAACAAGGTTTGTCGCAATATTCATCCGATTCAAGAAGTTTTTGAAAAATTTTCTGTGCAAGGAAATGTTTGGTTCACCTTACCTTAATTTCCGTGGTATTCTCGCTGCTATCGGAACTTGTAGCGCGTTTTCTCGCGCTCGTTCGGCGCCTCGGCGGCGCCATGTCCGATTTTCCGCCGTTATTACTCACACACGTGGCACGATCACTGCTTTCTTGATCACTAGCCACACACAGTGACTTATACTTTGTCATCACTGAATTTAATTTTTACACTTTTAGATAAAAAGGTATTTAAAACTTTAATTTCAAAGAATTTAAAATAATAAATTGAAAAACTAGCAGAATTTCTGCTTAGATGTTGCTAGTTCGAAAGTAAAAGACGCTATGAAGCCACGTTGAACGGACTCAACCCCAGGTGACAAATATGGCGGCAACAGGAAGTAAGTCAAATCTGTTACCAATAATATCAACCGGAAACGGACTCTGATTGGAGAATAGCTAGACCGGAAGTGACGCTCTCTCACTTAGATGCTATGCATCGTCACATGCCGAATAATAGTGTATATTAGAGCTCGTGTTAACCTAAGAAATCATTATACACTTTCAACTTTTTTTAATTTTCCTCATGTCCCCACTTTTCGTGGTCAATTATGCGATTGCGAGTAGGTATGACAACAGAGCCAATGGGATGCGGAAATCGTTATTTGTTTGGGATCGTATGATTGGTATTGTATTGTCTGAAGAGATCTCTGACCCTCTGCGCCGGGCATTGTTGTAAAGTTTACTGTTCTAATAGGTTAGTGGGTTTTGCATACTTATTATTAGTGATTATGAGTACTAGACTATTAGGACCGAGGTGATTGCAATATTTAGACATGAGGGTTTGACAGGCTGTTGCTTTTGTTCAGACATCCTTCTCAAGAGGCTATGAGACAGAATTAACGAAACGAGCGAGTGAGGGGTAGGTAATCGTATGAGGCAGTGGCCACCCCTGGTGTCAGAGTTTTTAGGCTGCCCAAAGGGCCTCTGACATGGCTTAACGATTGTTATTAATCAACAACAACCGGGACCAACGGTTTAACGTGCCTTCCGAAGCACGGAAGCGCTCAGATATTATTGCCACTAGCGGTCACTTCAGCGAGTGAAGTTCTCCGAGTCTAATTGAAAAATCCCGTGTTTGTATGACTGTATGAATTTTTGTTCGTTGATAACTCGAGTATCGTTGATTGGAACGTCATAAAATTTGCTAGGCGAGTACATGAGATAAAAATATTGTTTAATTTTGATCATGAGCCAAATCGGTCGAGGGGTTGCTGAGACATTGGGTTGTAAAGTAAAACGCGAGTAAATAGTAAAATTTTGAGTTTCAGCTATTAGACCGTGTAATATTTACTGTGGTGTCTACCAGCTGTAATAGCTACCCAAAGTAACGGAAAGTTACGCCAAATTCGAATTACATACAGGATACAATTCCTGGGGCTTTGCGACGACAATGAAGGCTAGATAAGTCTTTTTGTTTCCCATGCTTGGGAAATATAAAAAGATGCATCGGTTGGTTAGCTGGCACGATAAGCCAGTATAACCCGTGCCATTAAAGAAACGATATATAAATGGCGGACACTCTCGCGCCTTCTCGCTTTAATCATATCTCCGTCTATACTCGTAACGTTAGCAAAGTCATTTTAGGCAGTCCTGATTAGTCACCTACGCTTGGCTTGTATTATATGCTCTTTGGCTTGGCTAATAAAACACGCCAAAATACGTTCGCCTCTTATTGTTTTTTTTATGTTTGTCGAGTTATTTCAATATTGTAGTTTACGTTAAGTGTTGTTATTTGTTGAGGTTTGTATTATTTACTACGTTTTAATATTTTTGATCTTATTTTCATAAAGATTGTTGTTTAATCACAAACCCAAAGTAGAACAATTACCTAATCAATAATGAAAGCATCGTAAAACAATATTTCCTAACCGAAAATGTAAGAAAGTTTTAGGTATGAACCGAAATCGTATTTTCGTAACCTCTTTTTCAGTCCTTACCATAGGTACCCGCCGCCAATTTCATATCGTTTCTCTATTGGCACGGCTTATAGTCGCGAGTTCAAGTACTACTCGTAGTAATATTTTAGCCACTTGATACATGTTTGTAAGTCTAGATAAGTTGAATTCAAGTTACATAACCTCACAGGATGTTTCCTAAACTTGTTAGGTACAGGCTGAACTAGGATGGTCTGTTGTTAAGACACGACAGACTTGTAGATCGACATGTTACATCCTTAACTGCAACGTACCGGTTTGCGCCGCGTTACATGTTCCACTTTTAAATTACCGAAGTAATTTTGGAGCATAAATTGTGAGATTACAAAAGAGTTTACGTCTCTGTGGATTGGGAAATAAACCGTTTCTAGCGGAGCCTGTTCGAGACGTCGTCGTGTCGCGGAATCAAATCAAGCTTCAAACTTTTCACACATTAGAGATTATCACAATGTGTATTGCTTAAAAGGCAAGAGATATAAGTGAGATGACAAAAAGTATTTTTTCTTCCTTGGTGAACAAAGTAACGAAGAATAACGATGAAAACGAAGAACTTAGTATACCTAATAGACGACTGAGGTTGTCATTATGCAGATATCCTGTCGTGCTTTATACATGTATGCACAAAAAATATAATATAGGTACCTAGTCGATACGTGCGACGTGCAAAAGTTGTAGGCTTTCTTGCGATGGGTAATTAACTACCTAATGTGTGACTGTTTGCGATTTTTATGCATTTAATCAGTTCCCTGATTGTATAACCTTGATTTACGCGAACGTTTTCCATTGCGGGGAAAACCACGGAAGCAATTAGGCACTCCATAGACGAGATAAGATGCAATTTGGCAAACCATTGGTTGGTAATTCGTTTCTTACTTCGCTGCTTTACACTGTAATCTCTACACTCTAGCGCGGGGGCTCATTTTATGTGAATTTTCTATTAGAATCTAGTAAAGTGCGCCAGTTTTACTTTCACTCTTGGTAGATTTGTTAACGCTCGCGCCTCTGGCAGCTGCGACTCTCCTGCGTCGAACCTCTTGAGAGAGAATTCTCTAAATGAAAGGTTACAGTACCTGGAACAAACAGAAACACCAATCAGTGAAATATGGCTTTGCCTTTATCTTCATAATATGTATACAATACAAAGTCGGGTTACATCATTTATAATTCAAGAACGCAAGAGGTTTTTGATCTAAGATTGTTTGGATTTGTTTCCGCCCCGAATAGCAGAATAAGAATTAAAACATGGGAAAACATGAAAAATTTATAAGTCTACTCGTACAGTGTCTAGTGGCACCTCCATTAACATAAGATGGATAAAATGACCGCTCAGGCCTGGGAAATGTTGCCCAACACGTATACATACCTAGCTACATAAGAACACTGAGCTTCGTCAACCTAATCTACAAGAAAGGTAAGGTCAATACGTACGAAGCCGACTATGCCGCGAGTTTCTTTGTAAATTTGCCTTTACAGACGTCATGAACATAGGTATCATCATCCACAATGACTTTTTTGTATTGGAATGGCATTGATCATCCACGATTTTTAATTTGAAAGCTGAATAATATTGGAAAAACTTCAAGCCATTGCACTAAAGACAAGCGGCTTGTTTTTGAAGGATATTATGTTACAAACTCAATCAATATGCTTCAATCGGTATGGCATTTCGACTCATTCGTACAGTCAGCCACACGCTACGATACCCCTTTTCGTTCGATTGGCGCCCTTATTCCGCGCGCGGTAAGAGCTACCATGGGGTATCCTAGACTGTGGCCGATCGTACCTTAGTGTTCGACTGTACTTAGCGAACAGATTTCAAACTTAAACCAGTCTCTATCTCATCCACTAAACACACTTCACACAAGGAAAGGGATCATGATAACTGTTGAAGTTAGTCAATTAATTCTCAATGATTGATGTGTGTGGTAAAAAGTCTCTCGAATCTGCTTTACTAAAACACTACATTAGTAATTCGTCGCATAAATCCCAGACCTTAGATGCGTTTGCTCGGTACACACTGCCCGTCCTCTGTCCGGCACTAATAGTGCAATTATGGTTTTTATCACCGTTCACTAAGAGTCAATGCACTTTAATGAAGATGCTAATGTTAAGTGAGTTATACAATGTCGTCTAAGTGGAAAGGAAATTACAGTATTGTCCGTAATAGAGTAGTGAGTAAAAGAATCGGTACCACACTAATAGAGTACGGTAAAAATATGCCTTATTAATATACTCATACAATGAAGACCATAGGATAAGCAAAGGCACCAACCCATTGAATTTAGCCCGTTTCCAACGAGAAAAAATCGAACGCATTGGACAAAAAGATTCCTAACCTCGTAAAAAATTCTATCGTGATCTTCTTCCAGCCGACTGTCTTGAGATCGCGAAGGTCCTTGCCGACTTCTTCCCAAAGAAGAAAAGACACGAGAGCTTTACTCTCATCATCATCATCATCATCATCAGCCTACCTCGGCTCGCTGGGTATAGGCGTTTTTCCCCTCGCGACAACTCTGATGTCGCCTAACCATCGAGCAGTTGAGCCTCAAGTAACGCAATCGCATTTCGATAAGTTCAAAGTTGTTACGACAAAATACGTTTTTCCCAGTTTTTATCTTACAACGTGGAACCTATCGAGACAAGACTGCTTTAAAATGTGAGATCTTCACTCTTCTCACTAATCGCCGGCCAGATTCCAGTGCTCTACCAATTTACTCAAGCTTTACTCTACCACGCACTAACTACTAGGCGTTTGTCAATAAAAAGGATCGAAAGTGGATATTAAGGTTATCGCATCACATCGCAACCACTGCAACCTCGACATAGAATAGTGGCGATGTTTAATTTGCATAAGTGTGCGTAATTCGGCCAAACTCGGACGAGAATCGTCGACCGCTCTCGACGATTCTCGACAAATTTCGTAGTGCACCCAGCACTGTCTCAACCTCTAGCTCTTAAAGCAAGGGTCATAAGCGCTAATATAGCATGAGAATGTGTATCAGGATGGCGGTGACTGTACCAGCGACAATTAAGTGACGTGACTTGTTCAAAGTGAACGATTTTGGATTCGAATCGATTACTCACCATTAGATGAAGGAAAAGTAGGCCGGCAGGTACCAAAGTCAAATACCAACTACCAAATTGAAGTTCTGTAGGTAAACTGGCATACGTCAATAGTGTTAAATTGTCTATAGGTTAAATTGCCTAGGTTCAGCGATTATCTACTCTATTTAGCTAAATAAATAGAGTAGATAATCGCTGAACCTAGGTTCACCACCGCGCTTCAACAACTAATGATGGATACCATTCTTTAGCTAATCGAGCAGATTTAGACTGATTTTCTAATTCAATATTAATACAGATCATTGAACATAAGCTGATTGAAGATATTGATACAGATCATTGAACATATTAAGCTGATTAATGGCCATGAAATTAATGATAATTTGACTTCATCATAAAGTTTACACACATTACATAACGGATTTTAATGAATTACTCTTTGTTAATGTGACCACATCGTTCATAAAAGGTTCCAATCAGTTTTATGAAATCTAGTTTCTTCACCGTGAGGAATCCCGCAAGATAGTTGGCCCCTGTATTTCCTGTGGCCTAGGCCGAGACATTGATATAGGCCCAGAGAGATTACTGCATCTTAAACATAACCCAGGCAATTTACCAATCTGTTCACTTACACGTTCTGTTCACACATCTGGTACATCTAGATTTACATGTAATATGCATTATTTTTGCTGTTTTGTTGTACACTTGTGTCTCACTGTTGGGCAAAGGCTCTCTCGCTCTCTCGGTACCTAATAGAATAGATATTTCTAATAGATACCGATCGACTCCAATTTAGATTTGCCAATTACAGTCACAAAAATTGCAACACCTAATTTAAATACCTACCTAGAATAATAGTTAGGCAGTCTTTTGACAATATAAGGAAACCTTACTGATCAATATTCATGCTAATTCTTATTCTGCGGGCAATTATGTAACGCCAATCGTCATCCATAATGTAACACATGTTTTTATCACTCAAGTTTGAATGAGCGAGTTAATCCTTGTTATGGTTGAGTAAAAACTGCATAATTGATAATTTATAGTTGTTTTTGCGCAGGTTGGCGCCGTTTTAGAAATTATTTACTGTAATAGACTAAATTAGAAGTGACTAACACTTACAAAGGTATATCAAGTTCATAAATACGTGAAAATCTGCCTGACCGCTCCACTTGTATGTAATGTAGAGCTAAATAAGTATCACAGTGTTTTTCGACTTTTTTTTGGGGTTATAGTGGTAAGCGTTCTGTGTAATCTAAGCGAGGCGGGAGCCAGAGTAATCTAAGCGAGGCCGAAGAAGGCAGGGGCCTTAGCCTGTAACGCAATGGTGCTAAAATGGACTCCCAGTTGACACCTCCACTTACGACTTATGAATGCTGTCGGTCCTTTTAATGTTTTTGTAGTACGGCAAAGAATAGCCTGATTCTGATTCTAAGAGGATTAGTTCTCTGGTTGCAGGAGAAAAACGAGGAAACCCCGGTTTGGTCCTTCTGCTGGGACGCAATCGACACGCCATTGCTTTTCAGGCTAAGGCCCCTGGCCTTATACCCCTAGCAAACACAGTAAATACCCGCGAAGCCGAAAGATGAGCTAGGTCTAGCGTAGCCCTAGCTAGGCGTAACTCGAGCGTAACTCGATGGGGCAGGAGGTTACCGTGCTGGGGGCGTAGCCATCTAGTTACATAGATTTCGACGAGTTTCAATAGGAAGTATGTATTGTTTATGTTCTGCCTGCAAGAGCTCCCGATCCAAAAACGCTCTTCTGCGATCTGCCAAGAAAAGGCAATCCACATGACGAAAAACAGATCCCAATGATGGTAGCAAGTACGACTCGACATGAAGAAGTGTTCTGCCTACCTAACATGTTGCATAATCCGTGCGGAATCAGAATGGGATAATACCTTTTGGAACTGAATCGAAAATGACAGTTCTCGAGTAGCGTCAGTAAAAAAAAAATTAGTTTGACGTTCTATCATAGGGTTATGAAATTGGAAATACACAAAAATGTTTAATGTTTGTAATCTAAAAGGATTCAATGTTATTGCATTAATTGACTAAAACGTGATAAAACTCGAGCAGACACCCACGCGTACAGAAAACACAAGCAAGTTTCGACGCGAGTTTGCCATAGACAACTAGAGTTTGCCGAAATGCTGACGCTACAGGACCGTGAGCTTCTCAGTTCCAAAAGGTATTATCCCATTCTGATCCCGCACGGATTATACTCGTAGTTTAAAAAAATCGCTCGGTACAGGACTTGAACCCGCAACCATGCATTGCATTGCAGGCGCTTTACTATCTCTACCACTGTCGCATCGACAGTTACTTGACTCGGTAGCTCAATTGGTAGAGCGCCTACACGGTATCCAAGAGGTTGCGGGTTCAAGTCCTGTCCTGAGCGAATTTTTAACCTTATAAAAATCTTTATGATGTTCCCTAGCACGGGTTAGTGCTTTAGAAAATACAAAAAATGGTGTAAACTGTTCTCGATAATTCTGTGAAATACCTACTACGAAAGTAATAAACTTATAAAATAAGAGGACGTGAGAAGCGACGCGCAGCAGTAATACGACAGTAATGCGTAAAGCGTTTACATAAGGAAGTAATATTTATGAAACATACTACTGTTTTACATCCCATAACTAAAGTTATGCCCAAGAAGCCCGAGGCTAAACTGTTATTATGATGACTTGAAATAAACATTTCGCAACGGGTTTCCACATTTACACAGCGTTTGAATTTTGAAACGGCGTGACACAGAAATACTGTCTTAGAAGTATCTTGTGAAAAAGATGAAAAATACAATATGACACCTTTACGCCCACATCCATGACAGAGTTTCCCTCACCATATTGATTTTTTGATGACAAAATCTCTTCAACAATTCGGAAGGCAAAGTTTTTTGTTCGAAAGTCCGTTATTGGCTTAATCTTATCTTTAGACAATATTGAGAAACTAATTTCAATATTTTTTATTTTGGTTCAGTAGTTTGGATTTTACAATGTTTCAAAGATACGGTTTTATGACCTTCACGCGACGGTCTGCATACTGTTGGCGGTCATAGGAACAAAACATTTTAGCGCATAAAAACAAAACTACTGGACCAAAATAAAAAATATTTAAATTAGTTTCTCAATATTGTCTAAAGATAAGTTTAAGCCAATAACGGACTTTCGAACAAAAAACTTTGCGTACCCAATTGAGTGTGAGTAAAGGTACCGCTGCATTGATGTAAATCCCTCCCGATCCGATGCCACGGGAAATATAAGTCTAAGTACCCATGGTTCAACTGGTTGTACCGCGGGGAAGTAGATTTACCCATAGTGCAACACTACTGGCTGAGTTTCCCATCATATGAACAAGTTATTGCTCAGCTAAAAAAAAATTTTGCCCTTTGCATCTACGTAATGAGATATTTATACAGCGTCCAGTGGTAAGTACGTTTAGTAGATTTGTGAAGTGTCCACGCGGACGCTGCAGTGCCTGGGACATTGTTTTTGAATGAGCAGGCTTGCTGAGAATTTTTCCTCAAATTCTGTTATTAAACATCCATATACAAGCGCGAAGAACATTAGGTACCCTTCTTTGATCATTCACACAGTGGAGTAATAAAAAATACACCGAGGAATTTTAGTGGTTTTAAAGCCGAAGGTATTTAGTTGCACTCGTGATTCTGAGCCATGTTCCAAAATTTTACTTCAAAACGAGCGAAAAAAAAAACACTTCCCAATACAAACGGCTATAGCCAATCGACACCATTTGTATGGAGAAGTGAAATTTTTTTTTCGCGCGTTTTGGAATGAAATTTTGTAATTTGGCTCAGAATCACCAGTGCAACAAAATACCTTCGGCTTTAAAACCACTAAAATTGCACGGAGTATAGAAAAATGCGAAGCTGAAAACGTGCATTTTTACGCCGCCGGCGATCTCTAATGGTACAGTCGGCCACAGGGTATCCAAGATGATACCCCACGGCACGGCAGCTCTTACCGCGCGCGGCATAAGGGCGCCAATCGAACTAAAAGGGGTATCCAAGCGTGTGGCTGACTGTACAAGTGCATTTTGATCTAAGAACGCGTCTCGTGTGTGTGGACACAAAAGTCGTTGTTCGGAACAATCAATCAAACATGAATTGTGCGAATTTTATGGGCTCAATTTAAAAATCATCTCAACGAATGGAGCGTTGACACGCAATGTCTTCTGCTCTACAGTTTTGAGCGAGTGTATTGTTTTGGCGATACCTACACATCTTGACAATTATATAAGTAAACCTATTCGGATTTATCTATTAATAAATTATGTATTTCTCGTAAGTACTTTATCTACGTAAATATACGTAATTGAAATTAAATTGTTTTCTTATCCTATCATATATTTCTTATTGTGCATCTGCTGCTACTGTGTTTTCGCTCTCAGTCCTGTCCATCCAAAGGTTGTCTGGAAGAAATCGCTTTTAGCGATAAGACCGCCATTTGTACTGTTATTTTTAAATGTTTATTTGTAAAATGTTTTCGTTTGTGCAATAAAGAGTTACTTACTTACTTACTTACTTGACTCTATGAAGTTAGTAAATATCGCATTCATGTAGGACAACAAAATCAAAGACGCCGCGCAGCATACTTATTTTATATAGACCATGGTAAATATGCTTAAATAATAAAAATATATATATACCATGGTACATAATTGCTTGGTTAATAAAAACAAGCTTGCTCCTTGGCACTTTTGGACGGACGCCATTTAATTAAGTATCCATTGGGGAAACTTACCCACAGGTATTTTATGTCATGTTTACTAAATGCGAAAAATAACAAAAACTTACGAACGAAGGAAAGAAACCGACGCTACAGAACATGCAAGTTATGTCGGCTACGGATACCATCTTTAAAATGTCTCACTATACTTTGAAAAACTGTTTACTTACAGGAGCAATTATGTACAAGTTTGTTAACAACTTCAGGCATTCTTCCGTAAGACAGCCTTTGCTGATTACCTCTAGACATGAACGCCGTCTATCTATATTAAATTATCATAAACACTACAAAGTCATTTGCTCGTAGGCTTGCAAGGTGCAATTTCGCTTTTACCAGACTGGTATCTTAATCAGGAAAAGACGAACGTGTTTATAATCTTGACGTTTCTTCCAGGAAGCTAATATGGTAAGAGTTACGAGAGCAAACAAAGTTATGAGGCATTAACTATGTAGCTAGTCTGTAAGGCCCGTAATATCAATGACAGTTTAAACCAAGAAGGCTGGTTTAAACCCTATACTACTATATACTAGTTTAAACCAAAAAGGCGTCTAAGTTCGAGATCTGTCGATTAATTTTCATAGAAAATTCGAGGTGTAAGCTAAGGTCTGAGTTTAAACTGTGATTGATATTATACGGCACTAAGGCTATGGCTAGGCTTCTTGTGGTATTGAAACAACAAGTTAGTGTAAGGTGGGCAGAAAGGTTGTCTGTCAAGGCATATACCTATGACTTTACTTTATTTCTAACCATCCAAACGATCAATAAAATTACCGACGATAACTTTGCGTCGGTAGCGACGACGTCTCGTCAACGCAATGCCGCGTATGTGGCAAGAAAATCGCGAATAGTCTTTCGGCCATTATTACTGTTATGCAAATAATTTGCTTATTAATATCGGCATTAACAAATAGCATGTGGAATACATCATCACCACATCATATCGGTTATGTCACGTAACATAACAGTTGTCGGCTACCTAAAATTAAACGTTGCTTCAAAGATAAATAATTGTGGATCACGCCACAAAACTATTGGGGACGGGGTGATGTCTCAATTTCCGACGATTGGGCGATATAAACATTAGTTTTTATGGCACTTCATTTAATTTTGCAGTAAGGTGTTCCCAGTGGCTATAAGGAACTGTAAAGGCACATAAATGATCAAAGTGCCCTAAAAACACAGTAAATAACTGTGAACCAAAAACAAGGTTAAACATTTTTGCCCAAGCGGTACTTCAACACGAAACCCTTGACAAACGCTCTTACAATCGTCATAACTTTTTACACTTGTCCTAGCACGGGATAATGTTTTGTTTGGCCTAGTATGTATCACAACAAACATACTAAATAAGTCGCGATGGTAGTGTTAAATCAAAGACAAATCCAACAGATCAAATCTATCCAGCCCATGAGTCTGCGGGGCATAGGCCTCTCTCTTCCTTTTAACACCAACCTTCTCGGTCAAATCTAATCTCGTCCTTTGTCTTCGAGCTTTTGGTTCAAACACTGACCGTTGACCCTTTCTAGGCCACCATTCGGTGCTCTTTTAGACATTGTTTTTCACAAATCCGTGCTAGAGAAACACACAGACACTTATGTATTGGGTAACCGCTGTGAGAGTTTTCATCTTCATCTGCATAATATCTCATTATGTGCGTCTTAATCCCTCGCCAACCCTGTGCGATGTTCATTCACCGCATCACAGTCGGACAGATTACGCCAGCGCGCGCGCCGTGGTGGTGCCGCAGTGACCGGCGCACGCGCATCCAACAGTCTCAGCCTTGCGCTCGCGACGACAACTGTACCGCGACGAAATCGCGAAGTGAAATTTCCGTATGACCGCTGTTGATGGTAACTGACGTGTGCTTTTGTTGGTAAACGTTTGTGGATTTGAACTCACACGGGCCTTGAGGAAGTGAATTTTCGGTAAGTTTGTCTCCTTACTTACCTAGTTGATCTTAGTTTATAATCCGGCACGTCTCCTTACTTACCTAGTTTATAATGCGGCCTACGTAACGTACTCCCAATTTAAACTTCAAAATTAGTAGGAAGTCATCAATCGATTAGGGCTAAGAAGAAAAGAAAAACTTAAGCTTTTACTATACACATATACAGCGTCGAGTGGCACCTCCAGTAACATGTGTGAAGTGACCACTCGGACGCTACAGCCTGCAGTAAAAAACAAGAATCAAGTAAGCAAAACAGGGCGGCTAGGGGAATACTTTTTAAGCGAATGGAAAACCATACCCTGGTTTCAAAGCGGTGGCATCGCCATTATGCTGGTGGTAAACTTATTTTATCTTATTTCCGTTCCAAACCATCTTACGCGAATTTACGAAGTTACGAAAACCATAGCTCATGCCTGTAGATCAGAGACTTATTTTCCTAGCCCTGTCTAGTTATGAGCTTTCGTAAACATGTGTTACGAGTATGTGCATTATTTGTTTGTGGTTATTGAGTTGGGTATATCAAAACGAGGGAAGTATTTGAGTTCAAGAAGTTTGCGTAACATTTACACCATTTACCTCAAGTCTTGAAGCGGATTTATTGTGCAGTGAAGAATGATTTCTGCACACAGGTTGTCATATAAAACGTGAGGAAACCCACGGCTTAGTTGACTCCGCACGTATTGACTTGTCTTTCCTGTGGGCAAGGCCGACTAAGCTTTCAGGATGGTATAGATACTGAGCAAGCCTACTCCATCGAAACCCTTGTGCACCCAGCTTGTGGTACAAAGTATCACTATCACTCAGCCTACAGGTTTTTCGAGGTTTATGGAACACCAAGCTGAATGTACCTACTTTAGGAGGTTTCCGTCCCAGTAACCAAGCTTGGCAGACGCGGGACCTGCGCTGTTTCGGAAACTAACTGATTGCCAACCTCATCACTAGCAGTCGGCATTTCGAGCCCATCGGTTTGGTACAATCTATTCGGACGCGAAAGCTTTCTGTGGCCAAATCTTCGCCTGCTAACTGCAGTAGGTAGGTAATCGTATGAGCAGCAGATAGTGGCTGGCTACCCCTGATGTCAGAGTTTTTAGGCCGCCCAAAGTGCAGACTGCAGAGAGACCAAAACTATTTCCGATCAACTACGAGCTCCTTGTTACTTTTGGCAGCTTTAAAGGGCGAAGCAGCTAAACTGATTGCCCGACTCCGACAGCAGACGGCATAAAAAGAAGAAGAAGAGTTCACGCATGGAAGTGACATTATGTTTTGTCTTCATAACATGACGCCACGTATCATCCATCCATACGCAATAGCATTCCGGTTAAATTGTAACCGATGATCGTATTGTCGTCACCGTCATCTTGGTAGAGTTGGCCAGTAACACAGTATGGGAATAGAGCCGTATAGTATAGAATAACTTGGCCATGTCCTTGAAATAATTTCCTACGCCCGCGCGTGCCCGCTCGTTCAGTTATACCCGTAGCTCCGTAACGCGAGTTATACCTATGACCGTCCATACCAAATTCACCTAAGTACCTGCGTTTCGAGAGGCACACACGACAGCAAGTCTACTCCTAGCACCCTAGTACTCTACTCGGTAACGTTACGGGCGACTTTACAACGAAAGCGTACACTCTGACGTGCTGTCGTGGTAACGAAATTCGCGACTAAGACTAGCGGACGTAACAAATGTACAAAATGTGGTTTGTGGGTACATTGTTCGCTAAAATCGCTAGCAAATTTGAATTCATTACTTTATTTTGCTCTTCCTATCACATAGCAATTAGCTGTCTGGTGCAGCGTCAGCCTTTTGGCCGTTCGTATGTAGTTGAACTACTGCATATTTCTATAGTGTGCCAGTAATGACCGAGGAAACTGTTGGCTCCGCGTAATTATTACGTTGCGCGTGCGCAGTGAGCTAGTGAGGGACCGATCGGACGTCTCCAATTTCTCGGAAGTTATCGCTTTCTAAAGACCTTTTGAGACGTACTATTGTCGCATTACGTTAAGGTGAAATACGTCTCACAACTAGCGCCGCCAATGGAAAAAAAATCATATCTTTTTTTTGGATGCGTTTTTAGCAAAAAACGCTCCTGCGATTCCTCAACGCGAGGCTTAACTATTTTTAGGACCTAAGGTTTGGATTCGAGATCCTAGAACTTAAGAATGCAATCGATTCTCGCCAAAAGTGGCCACTTTTGGCGAGAATCGATTGCATTCGTAGGAAATCCAATCTTGGAATCCAAACCTTAGGTCCTAAAAATAGTTAAGCCTCGCGTTGAGGAATCGCAGGAGCGTTTTTTGCTAAAAACGCATCCAAAAAAAAGATATGATTTTTTTTCCATTGGCGGCGCTAGTTGTGAGACGTATTTCACCTTAAGGCTTCTAAGGAAGTTTGGGACGGACCCGCACTGCTATTGCGGGGAGATGCAGTGCATGTCCCATATCACAGACCATTGCGCGCAGTGTTCAATAGAGTGAGGGATCCAAAAGATCCACGAGGCCGATGCGGAAGTGACAGATTGGATCAATGGCCTTCCCTTTGTTCTTTGATATTCGCTGCATAATGTACCATACGCAAAATAAATAAAGGCTTCCAAGTAATACGTACCCTGTTACTCACGAGCTCCAACACAAATCCCATATTCGTTTTCATTTTCAAACGACGGATCGGAATGAAACTGTGGATGTATATGGGATCAGTTCAAGGTTGGTGGTGGGAAGGTGACAGATATGAGTGGATAAGTAGAGGTAATTTCTGAATGTACACATTATGAGTAGCTCTACATATTTTGGACATCTGCGAAAGAGTTATTTTAGCTACAATTTCTATACTTTCTTGAGTATATTCTTCATCTATCTATACGTGTCTCAACTCAACCGTTGTCCCATCACTATCACTAAAAGAGATTGTCATAAATACACTGTAACCAAAAGATAAAACGGATTGTCTCGCTAACGATGTGTCAGTCCATCTGTTAAAATAATCTCTGTTTTTATAGTTCGTTCAAAAAGATGAACATTAGGCTATTTGATATCGCTAAATTGTGAATTATATTGAATACACGAAGTGCTTGCCTTCTTAAACTAACTAGTGGTTCGCCCCGAACTGTGAACTCGCGACCCCATATAAACTTAACAACCCTATATCTCAGTAACCCCTCGACCGATTCGCTCATGTTCGAACTTAAAAATTCTCTTTGCCTCATTTACCCACCAACCAAATTTCATGACGATCGGACAAAATTTACTCAAGTTATCGTCGAACGAACATTCATACATACAAACATACAAACATACATACAAACATACATACATACATACATACATACAAACGCCGGATTGTTCAAGTAGACTCGGAGAACTTCGCTCGCTTCGCTAGCTCGTTCAATAAGTAAAGTTCTTTGAGTTTATGTAGAAGTCGTCTTTTTAATGAAATTGCGTTCGAACAATTTTGTGTGCGGAGTACGCAAAGTTTGTACGAGAAATACGGGTAAAACCAAAAAACATAAGAATAAAACAATATTATGTTAAGCCTACCATTCCAATCTGACCCCTATATGAAGAGCCACACAGACCACAATACGTTTTTTCGTATTTACCAACGGCCTGGTATACATAACGGCGTTGCATCGCGTGCTCATCTGACTAAACGAGTGCCGCAAGAGATAATGGATTAAGTGTCGACTCGAGATCAAGTTTCCATGGTAAACGAAGTTTGGTTTTAATTTAGGACAATCCCAGACCACTGCGATCACAATGCGAACTCGAAGAAGTAAGATGTAGCCTGTACAATTGTACATGTCCCACTAACCGGGCAAAGGCCTTCTCTCAGAGAGAGAGTTCGAGCTAAATCACCACGCGTGCTCAATACGGGTTGGCGATTTTTGCGTTGAGGGTTTAATGCCTCACACGCTCGGGTTTCCTCACGATGTTTTCCTTCACCGTCAGCGAGTGGTATTGCTACTACAAATTCACAATTTTGATTTCTTCAGAACTCATAGCCACTAGCTACCTGGTGGACTTGGAGCGAGCCCAACTGAGCGAAACGACAACCCAGGACAGAAAAACCTGGAGCAAGAGAACGAGGAGAGCCGACCCCAAATAATGGGAAAAGGCAAAGGCAAAGAAGAAGAAGATTTCTTCAGAACTCGAAGAAATCAAAATTAAATCAATCTTATGAGCCAACGAGACTGCAATTTCTTTTGAGCCCATAGTAATACTGGGAATGGTAGATGGCACCAGACCTCACGAAGGACCACCAATGTGATACACCCGAGAAGAATAGCAAGGCATCGTAAGTGAGCAACATCAGCCTCTGATGTGCGCCACAACCACTCAGTCAAAAGTGAAGCGAAGAAGAAGATGAGATAGCCAGAAGAAGTGGAATTCCGTCCAAACTAATTTGGATCCACTAGCTCGCATCCCACACCAGCGCTGTCCAACACAATCGGCAGTTATGACTCGAAAAGAGCACTTTATATTATTCCTGACAATAAATAAGGGCAAAAGCAACTTATACGATTGTTCTGCTAACACTACAACCGAAGGTCAAAATAAGCGCCTTTCTTTAATTCGATCAACAAAAACTGGTCCGTGAAGTGAACATCAGATAATATACATAGCGGCTACTTAATTGCCTGTTTAATACCGTGTGGTCATAGATCACATGCAATTTACAATATTAAATATGAATTTGCATAAATTACATGTATAACCGTTTACATTTGACTCCAGAAGCAGCTGAGTCTAACGTGTAAATATCAAAATCTATTTATGAATTCGATAGAAATGTCAATAAACACATGCATATTCAATTTCGGCAAGCAGTTTAGTTCATAAATTAGTCAATTATTTTGAAATATTTATAGAGTTTTACTTGAATATGGAAGGTACTCTACTTATGTACACAAGACAGCACGTAGACGCTTACACGCTAGTACTCTACTCGGTTACGTTACGGGCGACTTTAAAACAAAAACACTCTGACGTGCTGTCGTGTGTACCTACATACGTGATAACGTGACTCAGCGCTTGGCGCGCTCTTTTTGGTGAGAGTATTACATGGGCCTTATTACAAAGCAATTGCTATGTAAGAGAGTTAACAAACCATAAAAGCTGATTTGCCTACACAGGGTAAGTTATTAAATCAAAATTCGTGTTAGAGTCAGTAATGACTCGATACTGCACTTGTTTTATTTCATTAACTTCTTGACTTCATCATGAAGTAGATTTGCAACACTGTACCAAACTATACCTTTTTTTCTCTAATTTCATTTTATTTAATTCATAATACTAATGTATATTGTGCATGCATTTTGCTAAAATAAATTATTCTTATTCTTATTTTTATTCTTACTTCCGCCATTTGTACTGTTAATTTTAAATATTTAATTGTAAAATGTTTTCTTTTGTCCAATAAAGAGTTACTTACTTATCTACTTACTTAGAGTCGGTGACTGAACTGACTGATAATCTCATCCCTTACGTAAACTCTTTTATTGTGCAATTTTTCTAAAGCATCGCGTGGGATATCATGTTTTACACTTCCTCCTGAAATCAAAATAACTACAAGTTGCCTTATAAAAGGCCTGTATGCTTAGCATGGTCGTTTTGACACTCTCTCGAACTCGAGGGACAGACGTGCCATGTCTATTGTGCGAGCATGGCAGGCGGGACTCGAGATGGCAATAGATTAGGGTCATGTCGAGCAGAAAGTAGATATTGCCATTTTTTATAAAAATGTTGTATTTTTGTCTCCATCGCCATGTTGGCGTAGAGCCAACTCGAGCCCGACCGACAAGTTGACAGTTTTGCATAGAGAAGGGCCTATCTCGGGCTTACCATGCTGCACGTACTGCATTGACCAATCAATGAACACCAAATCAATGTCAATAAACACCGACATAAGACATAATAATATTGAGCAACTACGCTCGTATGTAATCGGCGAAATTTGGATAACTCAGCAGTTGCACCACTAATAAAATAAGCGATTTGATCAAATCAGAAGTCTAGGCTTTTATTGAACGAGCGAGCGAAGCGAGCGAAGTTTTCCGAGTCTACTTGAACCATCCGGCGGTTGTATGTTTGTATGTATGCATGTATGAATGTTCTTTCGACGATAACTTGAGTAAATTTAGTCGGATCGTCATGAAATTTGGTAGGCAGGTAAATGAGGCAAAGAGAATTTTTAAGTTCGAACATGAGCCAAATCGGTTGAGGGGTTGCTGACATATGGGGTCGCGAGTTCATAGTTCGGGGCGAACCACTACAGGGTGCACTCTAAGTCGATAGCGGATTTTAGGTATCGCCCCGTGTTCATGTTTTGGAATTAGACAATCGACCCTCCTCATAGTAACCGTAACATTGAACTAGTGTGTCATTTACAGCTCTTGTCTTGTGTGAACTAAGGGTAGAGATCTCAAAATAATAATTAAGAGAAAATAACGCACGTAAAGGTAGTTAGATTGCTACAACCACCGATTGATCGAAGGCTACAACCTACGACCTACAACGTGCTACGTTTAAAGCAGACGAATGAGATGCGTTATTAATAACAATACATACATGGTGTTGTTTTGGTAAGTATCACCCGACTCAGAGGGATGAAAGTCTATGTATAAGTGAAAACCGAGTGGTGCCGCTGGTAAACCGAACGACGTGAGTTTGTAATGTAATGTTGTTATGTTTATGTGTATGTTGTATGTAATGTTGTTTGTAATGTAATTTTTGCATCTATGTTTGATGCAGGGTCAAGCGGCACTTTCACCCCTTAAACGGCCAGAGGTAGTATAAAATTTTCATTGGTTTTGGACTCTATTCCGAAGCCGAGGTTCGGGCCTGCGAGCCATTAATACAGGCTATTTCATAGCCTAGCTATGGCAGCAGACACCTTCATAGAGTGCCCTAAGCCTATTATTTTTCTATTTGAATTATTGATTGGGCTGACTGTACTCAGTTACTAATTGTCATCCACTTTCCACTTTCCTGAATAAAGATTTTTTTAATTTTTTAATAATAGAGTTCAATTTAAAGTGGGACCTGTATGTCCTCTGGCCGATTAAGGATTAAATTCTTGAAGTGACCACTCGAACTCTGCAGTGCTTGGGGCATGGTTTGCCATATCTTTCCAGGCTGACTAAGCTGAGCGGATGATGTAGGTGCTGGGCAAGCCTACTCCATTAAAAAGATTTCACAATGGACACGCATATGTAAACAAGAAAAAAACCGATGGATTCCTCTAATCTTCTTTAATTAACTCCGTAAAGCTAGACGTCCATTAGCGGCGGATCGGGCCGGGTCGGGCCGGGGCGGGCCGCAAAATAAAAATCCGCCTGCCTGTATTTATATGAAACAGCGTCCACTAGCGGCAGATTATTGCGCTGCGGCCCGCCCCGCCCCGATCAGCCGCTATTCGACGCTGTGTCATATTAATACAGGCAGGCGGATTTTTGCGTTGCGATGCGCCCCGGCCCGATCGGCCTAGTGGACGCCAGCCTTTAGTGCGTGGCCTACTTAACTAAGACTATTTGCAATGCGAATCTTTTAAATAACATTCTGGGTGATGAATATTCATAGGTTTCACGCTGTGGCGCTGGCGACTTCCCATTGCTCGAATTTTCGGCTCTCGGAGAGTAAATAAACTTTTATTGTGCTGTGCGTACGATTTTCAGACACTCACCAAAAACGGCATCTGTGATACAGAACTTAAGGCTGGAAGATAGCAGCGTGGCGGATAATACAAAATTTTACAAAATACAAATCAAAATACAGATTTTTCGTTCGCGGCAATAACATAGTATTCTTTTAATTATTGTTAACAACAGAACAACAATAATTCAGCCGATTATGTGTTCTGGTCAACAACAAGTTTTTTGGGCAGTGCCACTGCTTCGTAGACCAGAACACATAATCGGCTGAATTATTGTTGTTCTATTGTTTACAATAATGAAAATAATACTATGTTATTGCCGCGAACGAAAAATCGCTGAACAAATAGCTCAGTTTAGCTACAAAATGTTAGCTACAAAATGTAAAAACTGTGAAAATTTTGAATTTTGCGCCACGTTGCTATCGTCCCACCTTAAGTCAACGAGCACCATCCATGTCTACAGCGCATCCCCCTAAAAACTCTGTCACCAAGTGGCCACTACATCATACGATTATCTACCTTCAACGCATTTACAGTGCATTGAAGCAGGAGTTTTTTTTTACTGCTTACTGACTTCTTCGGATGGTTTGCCAATGATAAGCATTGGGCCTCGCGCGAACGGAAGCGTAACCACCATGTAACTTGTGGAGCTAGCCATTGCCAGTAACGAACAAGAATCAGAGATCGGCGGCGTGTAAAAAAACATAGGAAATACCGTTTATCAAAACCTAGCATCAACCAAGATGGTAAAATATAAACTGCATAGAAGTTTCGCATCGTTCGACGCAAAGACAGATTCTTTCGCTCATAGCCCTAGACTAGGTCAGGTTATGAATGTATGCTTGTTTTGGAAGGCACGTCAAGTCTTTGGTGCTGGTTGTTCAGTAACAATCGCTCTAAATTCTGACACTAGAGGTGGTCACTACTTGTACGGTGGGCCACAGTCACAGATACCCCATGGCAGCTCTTAACACGCGCGGCATAAGGGTGTCAATCGAACAAAAACACGAGAACACGTAGATGCTTAAACTTTCGTTGCAAAGTCGCCCGTAACGTATGTGAATAGAGTGCACGCGTGAAAGCGTCTACGTGCTGTCTTGTGAACTACGAGTAAAAACTGCTTAATAATTTTCCTGACAAGAAAATGTTTTCCTACTTGCACGAAAGTCGTAGCAACAGCGAAGAACAGAGAGATACATCTGCCTCTATTATTTTATACTTTTTTTGTAGAAGTCAGACAAAAATAGTTTAGTATGTAATTTTAACGAAAAACCTACTTGTTGGCAACGAACTCTACTTTCACTTTCGCTGAGTAATTATTGTAACTTAATTAAAACTTTAATGAGAGAAAATATAGTTTACTTTTGAGCTAGCACATCGTTGCTTTATGGATGAGCTAGATTTTGTCTACAAATATCTGTTTTATTCTTACAAATCTTTTCACCGTGATCTCACATATTAATCTAGGTAGGTACAGCGGAGAAAAGCAAAGCTACAATTGTCGAAAATGCTCCTTTCCAACTTCAGGGGAATCCTTGGAATCATGAATGCGAATCTCGTATCGTGACATGCCCGAGAATCGGCTCCCAATGGGCGAATTTTTATGAACGTAAAAACAAAACTGAGGGGGGTGGAAGGAATATTTAATGACATTGGAATGCTTGAAATTACCCAAAGGTTGAAAGTCGTCGCGGCATGCGACATGCTACTTTTAGCCAGGAAAAAAATCATACGGGTGCCGCATGCCGCAAAGATGTTCAAAGTGTGAAACTGTGAAGGGAGCGTATGCCGTGTGACCCTAGTCAAAATTCAAATCTGAGCCTCACATTTCTTAATAGCGGATCACATCAGATTTTGTTATAATCCTCATTTAATTAGTCAATGTTCTTTACGCCGGCTTAGCTCCAAATTAATTAATTACATAAAACAAACGAAATGTTGCACAATTGATTTCCGCTCCACCATAAATCTATTTAAATGTACCTAGCAATTAGTTAGTTAACGATGAACATGGTAGTTTTCATAGTCATGCATGACTCATAATAATTTTATCCGAATGTCGAAATACAAACCTCGTATGTAACAATAATTTGGATTTGGAGTGTAACACCTTCCGGCCGCTTCCGTCGTTTTATCAACTGAAGGCAATGTCTAACTAACTAACCTATTGCAGAAACAGAAACTCTGTCGATAAAACACTGTCTGTACTTCTCTATGTAGATCATCAGAATGCGAGAGCTCTCTATCATCACTGCATTGTATCCAACGCTAATGAGCTCGATGATCAATATCATCATATTGATGGTGGTGGTAGGTAATCGTATGAGGTAGTGGCCACCCCTGGTGTCCGAGTTTTTAGGCCACCCAAAGGGTCTCTGACATGGCTTAACGATTGTTATTAATGAACAACAACCGGGACCAACGGTTTAACGTGCCTTCCGAAGCACGGAAGCGCTCAGATATTATTGCCACTAGCGGTCACCCATCCATGGACTGACCGCGGCCGTTGTTGCTTAACTTTGCCAATCGATTAAGAACGGCTAGTACAACTAGGCTGTGAGCGCTTCTTATTGATGGTAAGCCGGAAGGTGACGTCTACGGTATCGCAAGGAGCAAAATGATCTCGACTAGTGGTTCGCGGTAGCCCCTCTGTAACGCAATTCTGCCTCGACAGGCTTCCAGTGGCAGGCTTCAATTAAGATTCATTAATGCTGTCTGTTCTTTTAATGTTTTTCTAGTACATAGAAGAATATTCTGATTCTAATTCTAGAGACTTAGTTCGCCGGTTGTCTACTCCATCTAAAACAATGTCCCAGACACTGCAGCGCCGTGTGGCCTCTTCATCCATCTAGCGTGAGTAAAGGTGCCACTGGACGATGTGTAAATCATCTCATTACGTAAATACAAAGGCCTTACGGTGCTTGTAGGACGAAAACGAGGAAAACCCTGTTTTGTCTTCCTACTAGGAACCTATCGACACGCCATTGCGTTACAGACTTCAGCCCCAAGACAGAAATGTCTGGACTGGACCAATTATTGGTCCTACAGTGAGAAAGAATCCTACTAATATTATATTTGTGAAAGTTTGTAAGTATGGATGGATTTTAAACATTTATAATAAGTTGAAAAAATTCACTCGGGACAGGACTTGAACCCGCAACCTTCCGCATACCGTGCAGGCGCTCTACCAATTGAGCTACCGAGTCAAGTAACTGTCGATGCGAATTTCTTCAACTAGTCTCCGTCAACTGGACGGGGGGCGCCACCTGGTGTGATTAGTTTGCACTAATCTACACCACCCAATGCGTTCATCTTTGCAGATGAAATGCTCATTGGAATTTTTGGTATTGCCACTACATTTAACCACTTTTTTGTTTTTTCTAAAGCACTAACCCGTGCTAGGGAATAATTTAAACATTTATAATAAGTTGAAAAAATTCACTCGGGACAGGACTTGAACCCGCAAACTAATCACACCAGGTGGCGCCCCCCGTCCAGTTGACGGAGACTAGTTGAAGAAATTCGCATCGACAGTTACTTGACTCGGTAGCTCAATTGGTAGAGCGCCTGCACGGTATGCGGAAGGTTGCGGGTTCAAGTCCTGTCCCGAGTGAATTTTTTCAACTTATTATAAATGTTTAAATGTTTAAATTATTCCCTAGCACGGGTTAGTGCTTTAGAAAAAACAAAAAAATATGGATGGATGATTGTTACTCTTTCACGCTGAAACGGCTGAACGGATTTGGATGAGAGATAGCTTAGATATCAGAATAACACATAGGCTACATATTATTACGCTTTTACACTTAGGAGCAAAGTAAAGCATATATCCTTGTTCTGTAGTCCACGCGGACGAAGTCGCGGGCAAAAGCTAGTATAATATGTATAAAGAAAAATATCTTAAAAACTTAGTAGCCTTTTGCACTCCAAATGCATTCATTGTGCAAGATTTACAATGGGACTTTAAGTTGAACGAATATGTAATGTTATGTTACACATGAATAGGCATACACCCACTGGCCACCCATCTTTAAATCAACGTCGTGGCACCGTAACACGTTGTTGTTAGTTTCTATTTACACTGCTTCGGTCCTTTTATGGGCATAAGCATAAAGCTGCGAACGCGCGTATTTTCTGGTGATTCTGAAAAATTTTCTTTGAAATGCGCGAAAAAAATCAAAGTTTAGATCAAAAGTTCAGAAACATTTTCAGCATCAAGAAAATTCGGGGGTGGCCCTACCTCATACGATTAAATCAATCAGTTTCATTATGTAGATCGAGGACTCTGTAGGTATTCTACAACAAAAGCTTCTGCGAATTTCTGTTAAAAATGTTGCAATGGTCTTATCGCGATCCCGTAAAAGCGATCCATGAACTCTTCCGTACAACTTTTAGATGGCATATATGGATAAATTACTCACTTACTGTTATAACGATCGAACTGTTACTGCCACATGTAGAGAATTCAGTTTGAGTCCACCGTGTTTAGACAGAATATTTAAATTTTCTAACTAGGGTAGATCATCGCGTAGGTGTGCACTCGGCTTGGGCCTCGGTTGTAAAATAAGATTTATGCGCCTTGCCTTCTTGTCTTCATGCTTTAGTTCCGCTGCGGTGCACTCGCTAGTAGCCACGATTCCGGTTTCAGTTTCGCTTTTAAGATAGGCATTTATAAGTGTCTCCTAGTGTAACTGTACGTAGTTTGTCACTTTGATAATGTTAGGTAATTTTGTTACCAGCTAGATTAATGGAACGGTACAGTCGACAGCTGATTCACTTATACATACATAACTACCTAACTCAGTTTATTTCTTTCATGAAGAATTGATGCACTGCGATGGATAAATTAGTAACTATTCGAAAGGAGATAAGTTCAAGATTTTGTCCTGACAAATATTGACTCTTGTTGGCTTCCTGTTGTTCTTATACCTAGATAAACTTATTTTTTTAGAGAATAATACAATATTAAGTAAATAAAAAAACCGCTCGCGAAAAGGTGAAAAGGTACTGATTCTGAGTGACTAGCTGCTGTTCGTTGAGGAGTTCCGTTCTCCATCTCCGAAGTACTTCATCAGATCTTCACCAATTTATGGGAGCACTTGGGAAGTATACCCTTTCAAACAAAAAAAGAATTATCAAAATCGGTTAACCTAGAAAAAAAAAGTTCGGAGTTTTGAACACATAAAAAAACAAGTCCAACATGTCGATATAAAGGTAAAAGTCATTAAGTGACATTTTGGTCAAAATACAGTTTTTCGGTTCATTACATACCAAAGATTAAACTAAAGAATGTCTTAAAGGGAACACTCATTAAAATGTCAGCTTTGCCTGCTGCATTTTGCTGCTGGCCTTTTAATGAGTGTTACCTTTAATAGATAACAGTCTTTGGTATTTAATGAACCGAAAAAAATTTTTGACTAAAATGTCACTTAATGACTTTTACCTTTATACCGATAAAAAACGAATAGTAAAACAAAAAGCCCTTTGCCAAGCTATTACTCTTTTAAAGGCTAACTTACTTACTTGCTTTTTTAACGCATTAATTGAAGAACGATACCTATATATTGTAAAGTTTAGATTGTAAAAAAAGAAATTGGAAACATCGGGCGTTGAACTCCAGACTACCATCCAGTTTATGTTATAAAATTTTGATCGTATATCATCGCTAGAATGCCCATAGCTGTGTTTGCGTGCTGCAAAAACTCTAATGCACTTCATTCAATCTATCACCGACTACAGTAATTACATTCCTAGCAATTAAAACCATCATGTACCATGTTTGCAGACGGCAAGAAATGCAACTGAGCAGTATACAAGATGTTACAAAAGTACCTAACTCTTTTTACAGGGTAATAGCACCCGGTGATAGGGATCACAACCTAAATATTTTTTTTTGCAATATGACTTTCCGTTCATTTTTAAATTAATAAAATGTGAACGATGTGGCGGGAAAAAAGTATTTTTTAAATATTGTTTCATTGACTTTCACAATGTTTTAACAACTCAAAGCTATGTAAATCCACCTACACGCACAATCATATTTTTAAATTTGAGCTAATAACAAAAACATAAAAAAATATGTTTTATTTTTTATTTTGAGGTTATAAAATAAAAATTGTTTTTTTCAACTTTTTTTACAGATTTGACATCCTGTTGACCAGTAGGTTACACCCTGTAAAAAGAGTTAGGTACTTTTGTAACACCTTGTATTTGTATCAAATAAACTCAACACAGTCTAAAGAAGGTATGGTATACTAGTTATTAGCCGCGATTATAAAGTTCGATAACAGATCCAAATTACAGTTTACATCACATTCCACCCATGCATCAATATAAACCGGGTTACTTACTTACTTGCTACTTATCATTATCAACAATCGTTGTCTAGCACACTTCCTGAAGTTGATGTACAGTCAGCCACACGCCAGGTTACCCCTATTTGTTCGATTGGCGCCCTCATGCCTCTCGCGGTAGGAGCTACCATTGTCTGCGCAACTATATGCAGGAGGTACACATTAAAACTAAAATGTTTTCTCAGGTTTGGACGAGCACTATACACAATTTAAACTACACTTTAACGAGTGTTAAATCCAATAAAAGTATAGTTTAATTGTCAAAACTTAAAGTAAAATATTCACTTTTAATGATTCGCGATATTTAAACATTATTGTATTAAAACCAAAAGTGATTCGACCCGTTTCGAATACAATAATACTTAAAGTAAAGTTAGCTTCTTATATTTCGTGCAAAGGCAGTACAAAATTTGCGAAAATATTCTGTTTCAAAGTATTTTCCTAAAGTATTACCAATTAAATTATTGGATGTTTTAACTTTGCAATTATTTCATCCTGAAAAATTTCCTGAAACGGAACCAACGACGTTTCTTATAAGTTTCGATACCCCTTGAAAATTCAAAATTCATATTTTGTTTTTCGTAAACTGTTAAACTTACTTGTATACGAATGAGAACCGAAACTAGTCCGGCTACAGCAACATACATAGAAGTCAGTTTTAACTGTTTACGAAATACAAAATGTGTAGTGCTTACGAAAGTTTAAGTGTAAAAATAATTAATAGATCAAGAAAAAAGGCATACTTACATACATAACTGTAATAACTTATATAAATAACTGTCATAATTTATTATTGTCTCTATCATAGAGCA
Organism: Zelleria hepariella; assembly: GCA_949319315.1. NCBI lineage: Eukaryota > Metazoa > Arthropoda > Insecta > Lepidoptera > Yponomeutidae > Zelleria > Zelleria hepariella. The sequence continues at coordinate 4,660,345 of OX439396.1, read as the reverse complement.
CAATAGCTCTATGCTAGTACCGCAGCGCCACCTAGTGAGCAAATATTAAACTGGTGTTCTGTCAACTTGATGCCCTAACTCTAACATCAGGTCAGGCTGCTATTCAACAATAGGTGGCGCTAGTAACATGCTATGTAGTTGATCTACTGGAATTTAGATGGCGCACATAAAAAAGTTACTACCTATTGGTTTTTTAACCCTTCTCTCCAGACAACGTTTATTTAAAAAAATACAAAGAAAAAAATTATAACATTTAATTTCTTTTTTATAATTTACTATATTCACACATAATTGAGAAAAAGTAGGCAAGCGAGATCAACATAATAATGCGCAAATTTTTATTTTTAAAAGTTACCTGTGTGACCAATTTTCCCATTAAAATAACGGAAATTCGACTCGTTTAGATGTTGTTCAAGGAAACAAGATGACCGGATTTTTTTATTTCTTCACAATCGGTGACATGGTTTCTTAGACCATATTTTCCTATCTCCTATAGTTTCAGACTTCCCCTCACTGACCCATCTCATTGAAAGGTCGGAGTTTAGTAGGTTTTTTTAGAAAACAGCTAATTTTCTTACAGTCTGAATCGTATCGTATAGCCTTGAGACCCAGTCGTTGATGTAGGTCTCAGGGTTACCCAACATTTAGACATCAGCCTACATGAAAGCACTAAGTAATGCAATAAGCACAGACAAAGAGCACTGCACACTGCAACAAGGCAACTTTGAACCAGCAGCCTGCGTCCGCGCATGCAAATAGGCATTGTGCAGGCGAAAGTAACCTGCTTGCACAGACAGACGTGGTGTCATTAATCTGGACTCTAATTACCTGACTTTAACATGAATCACTTCCACAATCCTCATAAATTTGGCATTTAAAAGACGTTGACAAACTTTAGACGGCATTTTGCATTATATTTTTTTATATTTTTTCGAAATAGAATTATGTGTGAATATTGCGAGTCATTAAAGGTTAATATTATCTCGGGTTTAACATTAAATAGATATTTCATTTTCAATACTAGCTTTTCATTTAAGTAGTGGAGAACCTTTGCAAATATTTTAAAACTTAAACTTTATATTTCACTAAAACGCTGCACATTTTATTTTTTAGCAACTATTTCTTTACCACGTATGCAACCGACCTTTTCCACAGCACAAGTTCTAGTTCAACAGACAATTATAGCAACAGAGAACTAGTTTGCGTGCTATAAAAACCTTCCAACAAGGCAATAACTTTAATAACGCAAGGTGAAGAGCAGAATGCAGTCAGGGATTCAACGCAAGGCGTAGCTTTGCTTCCTGTCGTCGATATCATAAACTAAAATTGTACACATGGCAAATGGCGATAGATTTAACATTAAATAAATACAGGGCAATTTTTAAATAGCTTTTACTAATTTGATGTTTTACAAAGAAATCCACCGTATCAAAATGTCCTATAGGAATATCTGATGACGTCAAAGATTCTTAAGGTCATCGTTATAAGATACTTTTTTATGATTTGATTGTTAATAAAAATTGGACCGGGCTTAAAACTGAGTAATTACTTGATTTGTGTTCAAAGACGTTCCACGTACTTGCTATTTAATTCCAAAGTGACAAGTAGGTAATAGGTATAGCAAGCCTCTGATCGATAAGAAATAATGCAGTTCACGTCTTCACGTTATCATCAAAAGAAATCAGCAAAATAAAACGTTTGCAAAATACGACCTTATTTCTCGAAATCGCATCCAGTAAATTTTCCAGTACAAAAGACATCAACGGGGGTGAGAAAAAGTTCTGACGTTGAAAAAACGCGAAAAAAAATCCGATTTGATTGAAAATGAGAATCAATAGATTGAAGCCTTCTGGTCTCGTGCCTTTGAATCTATGCTCTTACCTAACTAGAAACCAGCATCAATCAAGTAGGCGTAAGGACCTAAGTCCATTACGTTAAGTATAATTTCCAAAATCACCTCAAATTGTTATTGGAGCCCGAAGTGCCCTGTCGCTAGTTTTCAAAATTGTATCGTTTCATTGTAAGTTCAAACAGATAATTCAGACAAATAACGAAACGCCCGATACCGATAGAATGGCTAATTAAAATCCGAAAGCAAATTCTGAAACATTCAGGAAAGATAAGACGCGAATTTCCACACGATGTGCATTGTGCAAGCTTGTTGCGTCTGAGTGGTCAGTGGCTGGAGGTGGACGCTGTACAAACCACCCACTACAGATACTAAGATAGTTCAACCACGCAATAGGCGAAGAACCCAATCGTAAGCTCAAATGAAATAAGCGAGAATTTCTCCACGTTCGTTTTAGACCATCTCTAAAACCGGTCTGGCGGGTCTTATAAACTTATAGTAGAGTGACCATTATTTAATTACAATTTCGAAGTTATTAGCATTACGTAAACGCGATACTGCATTAAGACCAAAACCGAAATATTATATTATGTGATTCATTTATTCGACCAACATAGATCGTAAGTCGTAAAATAAAATTAGTAAGAGGATCAATATTTGAATGTAGGACTAGTAAGAAAAAAAAGTAAGATGTAGCCTGTACAATTGTACATGTCCCACTAGCTGGGCAAAGGCCTTCTCTCAGAGAGAGAGTTCGAGCTTAATCACCACGCTTGCTCAATGCGGGTTGGCGATTTTTGCGTTGAGGGTATAATGCCTCATACGCTCAGGTTTCCTTACGATGTTTTCCTTCACCGTCAGCGAGTGGTATTGCTAATACAAATTCACAAATGTACGTAACATTGAAATTAAACAAAGTCATAGATACATGCCCGCACCGGGAATCGAACGAATGTAGGACTAACCTGCTAAAAATAATCGTCAATAAAATAACAAGTAAACTAACTATGGCTTACAATGCAGCGTCTCCTGCTTAGCCCACTTTGTGTGATGATATACTATGATTTATGCAGCTGCATAAATCATCTGCAATGGGCTCTAACCGCCGATATTTTGTCATCAGAAAAGTGTCATTGCCATGCATTAATACCTCGTCAAAAAAACGTTTCCACACCGTTTCGAACACTTATAATATCGTTACACAATGCCTCGCGTCCACCCAGACAGGGAATCTTCGATCGTGAGCATTATAGTAGAGTGAAAGATGATCGGAGTGGCCGGAGAGACACTCGCGTGAAGACTAAGCGGCCCGTCGCACGCGCCGACCGACGAAAGTTGCCGGAACACTGGCCATCGGGCTTTCTATCGATCAACAACGTTCCTATTACGAAAAAGAAAAACAATAAACAAAATTTCCGAAGTGACGTTTGGACTATTCACCAGCCAGTGGTTCGGAATTCCAATTTTGAATTAGATTCGAACATTCGGTCTAGGAAGTGAAGGAATACACACGAAAGTGAGATGAAAGTGATTCGCCCTCAGTGATTTTATGGCCGGTCATTTGTGTTGTCCGTGTGCTGTGCTAGCGGAACTAATCAAAACTTTTGAATTCGCTTAAATCCCAGTGAGAGGAGTGTTGGAAGATTTTTTTTTCTTGAAGCTGTACAATTAAGGCCGTAACAATGCATTCAAGGTACGAACCATAGACTATTGTATCTACAATTACTCTTTATGTGTGTACGTGATCAATGTAAGGTACATTTACACAAATTCGGTATAATTAAATGTAGAAAGTTTCTCAACATTCTGACGTCACATTGATACGTCGATGACCCAGTAAGAACCGGTGCTTAATTCAAAATTTTCGGACACAACAACCTCCAACTGAGATATTTTGCAAGAATCGAGCTTAAAACGAAAATTCAAAGGTCAAAGTAGAGCTTGCTGACCTGTTTAATATGAAAGTTGCAATATATTGAAAACACACTGCGCAACATTCTGAATTTTTTACTTTAAATTCAAGGTTGGTCATGAATTTAGTACCTATCCAATTGGTTTTCATAAAATTATACTGTATTTTTTTTAAATTCTATAACCTATGCATGATAGCAAGCCCAAAAGTGCGCGATTATTTCCGTCTGTTCACAGAGAGGGTTGACAAGTTCATTATAAATCTTATGAAAATACTCCTTCTTCAAGTAAGGTAGTCGACAGCTTATTTGGAATACCTCTTATAACAAAACTTCCTACACTTAGACACAGCTAAAACACCACGATGTATAAGAAATCGCTCCAATCACAAACAACTCTGTCTCAAGATGTCTATTAACCTGTCCATGTCCATCCAATGTTTACTAACACCGATACGTTAAGAGGATTACCCCAACGCTCAACGGTGCACGTACCACTCAATAGTGGTCAGTCAAGATTCCACGCCTTCTCTCCATAGGCCCAGCGGCGTAGCTGCAAAGGGACCAAGCGGGGCAATGTCCCGGGGCCCCCAAGCTCACGGGGCCCCCTCGGACCCTGACACCAAACCGTATTGAAATAGCTGAAAAATCTCACAGGTTCTTCTTCTTGTAGTGCCGTCTCCTATCGGACGTTGAAAAAAAATTAAAAAATTAAAAAAGTATTTATTGACGCCCGTTAAACAAGTAGGTACAATTAGTATGGTTATGAATAATTGACATTTGGTGGTACATTTACTTCTAGGATATACAGTGTCCACTACACTAGGCTCAGACCGTATCGCAGGGGACTGTAGGCAAATTTATACAATTGTTGGACAGGTTGTCGACAGGTTGGCAATCATAATTGGGTATTTCTTCTTTTGAGGCTGCCATACGGAACAAGGAGCTCGTGGATTGTTGGTACCAATGGCGTAAGTTCTCAAGTCATGATATCTTGGGTCTTTCAGGTCTTCCTCCTGCCCATATTGGGTGTTGCGCATTGTATGGCCAAAATACTCAAGTTTGCGTTTTTTGATGGTCTTCATTACCTCAACAGACTGGTCTTACAGGTTGGATAGCCCTAATAAGAACGGAGAATTAAAAAAAAATTTTAAAAAAATGTGGACTTCCTTTTTGGACCACCCTGTATCTACCTATTTATATTTTGACTTGATAAAACCTCAACAGAAGTTGCGGCCCCAGTGTGTTTTTTGCCCTTGGGCCCCTAGTTACCTTGGTACGCCATTGCGTAGGGCTCTATTTTCAACCGGCCCTTTCCTTAATTGCTAGTGCGGTGGCATCTATTTGAACCTTAGAATAATGAAGAAATGTTGATCATGTATTTTGAACAAGTGAAGCTCTGAAACAAAATTTGGCAAGGCGGTAGTGCTGACGCGAACGAATGATTTTGCAAATGGAATAAAATCATCACACTAAATACGAATATGAACGCGAATTTGTATGTTTAATACTCTTTCACGTAAAAACTACTGAACGGATTTGGATGAAATTAGGCACAAAGGTGGCTTAGACACCATAATTGCACAAAGGCTATAAATAACTATCTTTTTTCCCTTGGCTTCATCCGCGCTGACAAAAAAAAGAATCCTCTCCACGCGAGTTTAACTCGCACTTGAATGCGCGGACGAAGTCGCGGGAAAACGCTAGTTATTTATACTATTAACTAATGAGTGTTATTGCTGTTGCGATATTTTTGTATCATTACATGAAAACGTAAAGGGAATACTCTAGGGCAACTTATTTTATAGCTGAATTAATCGGTTTACCAAGACAAGAAATTTCAAAGTGAAATAAGGATACAATTTAAGTAATATTATAGCGACACAGACCAACAAGCCAGCAATATTCAAAGGTTCCGTAGTTACAACAATCTTGCAAGCATCTGTGATCTGATCACTATTATTATGTTTGATACTTACTTTTGTTGAGCAGTAAACTTTACAAGGAGCCTTTTACTTCTTAGCCAAACTCTGAAAGATCTTTCTGCTTAAAAATATAAATAACTTTTACTATGGGACAAATAACATTGGTGCCACAATTCTTCAGCTGTTCCATCTATTGGTTTAGTACTAACTGTATCGAACAGCTGCTTATTATGTTCAGTAGAATGATTCCTCAAAGTTTATGTACGAGATAAAATTTAACGTTACCTATAATAAACATAGCTATCGACGACAGGATTGTCACTTGTAACGTCATGTAAAACATTTGCTCATAGAATTCATAGCATACAATGTCATTCAGTCATAGGATTCAATACTCAATACTTTATTGCAACCATAAGTGTATAAGATCTTAAATAACATTGTAACATGTGAGGAACTCTATGGACCCTGTCGGGCACAGCAAAACTTAAAAGCTAGGTAAAGGAAATATTTTAAAACTAGGTAGGCAGTTATTGGAGATCTTTTTATCTTATAACTAGGTTGGTATTTAATACCTAGGAACATTTATTTTCTTATCTATATAATATCATTTTGTAATTTTGTTATTCAATGCGCCAGTGCCTCTGCATACACTTTTTGTGAGTGGGCTCTTTACTTTTCCCAATTTTTGCAGTTTCTTAATCAACAGTCAGTTTAATTAGCCGAGCCTTGCACCGAAATGTATCCGTTGTGTCGTAATGTGACACTTATTCAATCTGCATATCAAAATGTGTATTGCAAAAGTAGAATTTAGCAGAGTTTCACAAGAACTATGCCCTTGAAAGGTTAATAGCTCGTGCACATGGGATCTTCGCACCAGGTTAAAAAAATGCTAATAGTAGGAAACAGAACTTATTTAAAAATAAAACTAACACATTTAAGCTAGTAAAAGTCGCCTATAAGATGATGTTTTTTTTATTAGTGGCGCTCTACATGAAGTTTCCTATAGGCTCTTAAAAAACTGAAGAATATAATTTATGAGTGTCAGGTTGTCTCTAATTTGTGAGAGTCAAGAGACTTGTTTTTCTTGCACATTAACAAAATAAAAAAGAATTAACCTCATACGAATGGTAATTAGATATAATATTTGGCTGCAATTTTTTTGTTAGCGCCAATGGATCCTTTTGTATTTAAGCGTTTGTCCAAGTCTATTCAACTCCACGGCATACATTTCCTAACCACCGTAAGTTTACTACATTGTATGCCTTAACATTTGATCATTATTGTAGAGAATGGACATTGATTAATGAGAGGTCGTAATGTTAACTTTGCAAGTAGATGTCGTAGGCATTTTACTGGTTTTTACCAATATAGCATTTTGTCAATTTGTTGTACCTTTCGCTAATGGAAAAAGTTGCGTTTCCTCACAATACATCGGCTTTTTTGGCGTCGCAGGATATGTATATGTTGCGGACTAGACGGACTAAACTGCTAGGATAGTATTACTATACTAGGCGAGCCAACCCAACACCATCCAAATATCACACAGGTTCTGCAGCGTTTGATTGCTTAACAACCTACTCTCGAAAGGCAATACATTTCCATACCTTTCCTACGTTCTCAAAGAAAGGTTCCATTCGAAGTTGTTTCTCTCACCCACCTGCAAAAAGCCACCAAGGCAAAACAGGGCGGCCTACGTGCAACAGCACATGTTAACCCGAGCACCGGCCGTGAAGACGCACAGGCGCGGACCCAGTCGTTAAGTTGTGAGGGGGTCATAGTCCTACAAAATATACAATACACCCAGACCTGCCTCTGTATTATCTAAAATACCCACCGTAAAAATAACCGTTTTTAAATGTCAAAAAATATATTGTTCATTTCAATAAGTGCTATTTTCGAGTTTTTTGACGCTCAGAGGTTGAGTGGAATTTTTAGATAATAGCCGCTCAAACGCTCGATCAAACTTTGGACGCATGCTCTTATTGCCTTACATTATGGGCGGTCTTGACACAATGAAAGATGGATCTGCTGCCATTTGTACCATTAGATTCCGCCATTGATTCTCAAAAATTCAATACATTTCACGTTACAATCCCTGAAGAGCACAAGCAGATGCACCATCGCTGTTATCACATATTTTTTCTTTTTATTTTTGTACCGTATTAAAAGGGAAAGGTGTTAGACTATCCTCGGCTGATTCAGGACTTAAATCCGCGCGACCTCTAGCTTTTAATCAATTGTCGCGACAGACATGACGCCTACTGAAACCACTGATCCACCCGGGTGGTTAGTTTCAAAAGGGGGGGTCATGAGCCCTTGGTTCTCACCCCTCAATCCACCACTGCCGACACACATACAGAGACGGTCAGTCAGATCACAAATGAGATACACGACTTGATATCAAGACGCGGAAACGGTAAACGACGATCAGCTTAACGGTAGTGGTGGAGGCGTATGCGAAATGCAAATGTTGCGTTGTTGAACAGGCTAATATTATAGAAAACTAAGTAAGATGTAGCCTATACATACACGCTTATTCCCTCAGAGCAAGATAGAGAGAGTTATCAGGTTGGTGATTACCAGCGGATTGGCGATTTCCGCGTTGAGTGGGAATTAAATTATAAAGGAGTATTAGGATAATTGGCGTAGCAGAAGGTCTAAGTAAATAGAATATACCCCTAATATTATCTATACCATTCGTAGATAATCTATTCTAAGTACTTAGACCTTCTGCTATGCCAGTCTAAATTCATGTAGAGTTTGTAGAGATTTGCAATTTGTAAGATCATCAAACATATTTATCTTTCACGATTTTTACACAATTTCGACACCTCTAACCTTCAAGTCAAAATTGTTGAGGCACAGGTTACCTAACAGTGTTAGTTGTAGTTGATAGAGATAGCTAGCAAATAGATTTACAAATACCTACTAGAAGTCTGCTGCAATCTTTTTGCAAATGAAATTCTGGCGATACAAGTGAACAAGTCTGCCGAAACGTCGAAATCTACAAAAATTATCGCAATTCAACCAGTTTCGAACAATTGTGTGATATTGGCGAATCATTCAAAGTTAGTAAAAAAATAAATATTATAATATTTACAGAACTTCCTGGCCATCGGTGGCACGCAACAGATAATTCTGGAAACATATTCATTCAATAAAGTGATTTGTATTTGTTGTTGTATATTTGTATTTGTTTTTATAGTTGAACTGAACTACAAGCGGTTTGTTGCTTTATCTTAGTTGTCGCAACATAAAGGGTAAAAATCAAAGTTCATAGTTACATCTGAGTAAGGTCCACCAACTGTATTGTAAATTGTGATAGTACATCCTGGATAAACAGTTTTCTTTGCTTTCATTAAATTTTCTAATGTTGGTTGTGTGTGAGTTTTGTTATTTTAAACTTCATGACAGAATACTTCATTCCTGGTACCTAGTTACATTATGTGTTCACTATATCTGACTTCAAAGATCATTGTGGTTTATTGCGGTCATCTTTTTGGTGATGAAGCCACAGCTTAGCAACACATGAAGGTACGAAAATCACCCCTATTATATTTTAATAGAGGTCCTAACACTTCAGGTCTTAATAAGCTGTTGGAATCGTTACGTCAGCGTCACAACTATACGGTGCGTTCAAAAGATCCATACATTCATTAGCGACATACTACTAACGTTCTTTCTCGTTTATGCAACATCAAGATTCACTGTTTGGAATTCCACAATGCGTTCTTACAATTGGCATACAATTCTGTTGTCTGCTAAGACGTACTTGCAATAATTTTACTACAATTAATCTTACTAATTAATACGTCAAATGACCAAGCCGCTAAAAATATTCGACGCTCGTAGATTTTTCGAGATTTTCGATGTTTATACAATCATCAAGATACGATGAGATAGGCAAGCACAGATATGAACTCGTTAAATTGTACGGTCGGCCACAATCTCAGATACCCCATGGCAGCTCTTATCGCGCGCGGCATAAGGGCGCCAGTCGAACAAAAAGGGGTATCTGAGACTGCGGCCGACTGTACAACCTGCTAGGGGAGCACAATGTCATAATACAAGTTTTATGCATCCCATTATCGGCTATTGCCTGCTTTATTTCACCGCGTGAAGCGAGATGCCGGTACCCAATAGAGCGGGATAAAACTTTTATCTTGAATTTGTGCCTCCCTACATGATGTAATGTGTTTTATTGTTAAATTTTTCCTTACTCTCTTACTTTGGCAGTGATTTGGCCATCTTATTTTCATTGATCGATTTAGAAGTGGATATCCTTGACCTTGGCACGGATCCAGTATACAATTGCACCATGATGTTTTCAGTATGCACACTTCAACAGAAACCGAGAGTGTCTAACACATCCATAATTCGTCTATTACGCAAACCCACCGACTACCGGCACGGGGCTAACCGTAGTGTCAACAGACTAATCTACAGCTTTCACTCACCCAGTCTATTCCACGGGTTCCCAAACTGCTTTGCCCCCAGCATCAAAAGACCTCCGAAAACCCCGACCAAACATAGGTAAAAATCTAGATGATTTCAGATTCCAAACATTAAAAAAAATTACAATTCCAAACCCGCTGACCGACAGACCAAACGCCCCTCTTTTCGTTGCTTCAATCCATGCAGTCTTTCAAAGTTTCAACCAAGACCCGGGGGCTAGGGTAGGTAATCGTGTGAGGTAGTGGCCACCCCTGGTGTCAGAGTTTTTTGGACCGCCCAAAGGGCCTCTGACCCGGGGGCTGATGCCTCCGGAGGAGACGCACGGGACAAGAGTCAAAACCCGCACCTACTACTGCGCGGCCAAGCGGCACTGGCAGTAGCAGACGACCACTGATGATCCAGTCTTTCATCAATGCTGAGGACTCTGACCATCACTTGAAGGTGGCGGTTGAGTTCTATGACTATCACTATCGATTGTGATCGCGATGCGGATCAGCTCGTGCAAGTGTACACACGACAGCACGTCAGAGTGTACACTTTTGTTTTAAAGTCGCCCGTAACGTAACCGAGTAGAGTGCTAGCGTGTAAGCGTCTACGTGCTGTCTTGTGTACGAGGGGCATTCAATAAGTAGTGCGAAGCCGAAAATACTGTAATGAATGTTTCCATACACAGTCTAGGCGACAGTGCCGATAAAAAAAATCCGATTAGATATTGTGCGTTATTCGAAAGTTTTGTACTTACTTAGGTTAGATTTTAGGTACGTTAAATAATAACCTTAAAGTTTAATTACCACAATTTAAACACAGATTTTAACGGATTTAACACTCGTTTTATTAACTTTTTACATTTTCCCAACGTTTCGAGACCTTTGCAGGGCTCGTGGTCGCGGTAGACTGAGGTGACAGCTGTCTTGTATGTCATTTGTTGATTGAAACTACCCTCGGTTATGAACATAATTAGACATTGACTACCCCCGTTATGGATACAAATTAAAAAGTAAAAAAGTATTTTTAATAACGTTCCTGACTACGGAGAAGAGCTCCCAGTGACGTGAGATCGTGTAGATGTGACCATGGCTCGAGGTTTCAACCGATGGAGGATCGGTTCCCAAACTGAGGGGATGTTACAACTACTATATTTGTTAAAATTCGGATATTTTTGAATTTCTATTGCCTCCCGTAGCAGACGAGGATGGTATCGGTTTTCCTTGGCCAAAATTTTAGGTTTATCAAAATGAATATAGTGGTTGGTTCCCTCGAGTGTATGTTCACAGACTACAGATGTGGTTGAGCGTTTATGTTTGACGTCCGCCATGTGTTCTTTAATCCGTGTAGAGATGTTCCGTTTCGTTTGGCCAATGTACGAGAGACCACATTCACAGTCGAGCTTGTAGATGCCTGCGTCTTGTAAAGGGATGTTGTGCTTGACAGGTCGTAGAAATTGGTTTATCTTTCTGGGTGGCTTGAAGTAAGACTTTATGGAAGCACGTTTCAAGATATTTCCAATTTTGTCAGTCACTCCTTTGACATATGGGAGTATTGCAGGGCGACGCTCAACTGTGGCCGGCTTCACACGTTGTCTGCGATGGGGGCGCGGCGCTTTCAGCATGTTGGCACGAAGTACCTGCTTAACATGTTTGACTTCCGCAGCCCGGTGGTTACCATCGCAGATGCGGTGTGCTCTCTGTAACAAGGATTTTCCCACGGTAGACAACTGACACGGGTGATGGTGAGATTGACCGTTAAGGTACCTATCAGTGTGAGTCTTTTTTCGGTAAACTGTATGACTTAAGGTCCCATTTGGATTCCTGATTATTAAAACATCTAAGAAAGCCAATGAATTGTTGGCCTCCAGCTCCATGGTGAACTGTATTTTGTTATGAATGGAGTTGAGATGATCTAGGAAGGCAGCAGTTTTACTAGTTGGAAGGATGGTGAACGTATCATCTACGTACCGTTTATAGAACCGTGGTGTGATAGGGGCTGTTCGCAGGGCTCGATCCTCGAAGTCTTCCATGAAGATATCGGCGACGACGGGGGATACAGGTGAGCCCATGGCTACACCCTCCACCTGCATGTAGAACTCCCCATTCCACACCAGGTAGCCTGATGTTAGGCAGTGTTCTAGTATTTCTGCATATTCCTCTGGTAGGTCATGTTCATTTAGCTTTCTCTTGACGATTTCAATGCAGTCTTGTACTGGTATGCAGGTAAATAGAGACTGAACATCGAAACTGACCATAGATTCGTCGTCGGTTAAGCGTAGGTCTTTAACTTCATCGACAAACTGGTAGGAATCCTTGACATGGGCCTGTGTGTTACCTCTGAGTGGTGATAGCACTTGTGATATGTGTCGGGCTAGTTGGTATGTTGGCGCGTCGATTTGACTTACTATTGGACGTAGCGGGGCCCCGACTTTGTGTATCTTTGGTAAGCCATACAGTTTAGGTGGTTTTGGTGCCGATGGTATGAGTTTAGACGCATCCAGACCTAGCCAGTCAGCATGTTTACTTATGAGTTCTTTGGTTTTCCTCAAGATACGCGTGGTTGGATCTTTTATCACCTTTTTGTAAGTATGTTTGTCTGACAATAGATGTTGAATTTTGGCGTTGTAGTCCGACGTGTCCATTACTACCGTGGCGTTTCCCTTATCTGCTCGGAGGACGGTGAGGTCAGGGTTGCTGTGTAGGTTCTTTAAAGCATCCTTTTCCTCAGAAGATATGTTGGGTTTGGGAGGTTTCGCATGCCTTAGTATCGATGAAACATCTTGGCGGAGTCCTTCCAATTCTTCTTTTCCCATGTTGTTTTGGGTGAGACATTCCTCTATGTTGCAGATTATTTCTTCGTAAGGGATTCTTCGCGGCGCGACAGCGAAATTCAGGCCTTTTTGCAAGACTTTTGTTGTGTTTTCATCCAATACTTGTTTTGACAGATTGACAACTGCTTTGGCTGCGTTCGGAAAATTTGCATCGTTGCGTTTCGTTACGGCTGCGTTCGATTTTGACTGAAGCTTTTCAAACTTTTGAATTTGCTTTTGTTTTGATTGAACTAGTTGGTGTTCCTCTCTTCTGTCCAGTTGTTCAATGCATTTGGCAAAATCGAAGGCCTGCAGTTGTGATTGAAGTTCATTGGACAAAACTCTGATTTGACCGTTAACGGTTTCTGCTTGACGTCGTCTTTGCCGAATGAGTAACAATAACAGTTTTTCACTTGCCTTGCTTAGAACTTTAGCGCTACTAAAGATGTCCTTTTTAGGGGTGATCTTGACCGCTGTTGGTATGAGGTTGTGGTCACGACATCTCTTCAAGAAATTCAGGGATGTTATTGTTCTTGCGCGCTTGGTCTTCAAAGTTTCTAGCTGGCGTATTTTGTTCGATGTTTCCAGTCCGTACTGGTTTACATAATATTTTCTTAGGTTTGCACGAGCACTATACATAATTTAAACACAGATTTTAACGGATTTAACACTCGTTTTATTAACTTTTTACATTTTCCCAACGTTTCGAGACCTTTGCAGGGCTCGTGGTCGCGGTAGACTGAGGTGACAGCTGTCTTGTATGTCATTTGTTGATTGAAACTACCCTCGGTTATGAACATAATTAGACATTGACTACCCCCGTTATGGATACAAATTAAAAAGTAAAAAAGTATTTTTAATAACGTTCCTGACTACGGAGAAGAGCTCCCAGTGACGTGAGATCGTGTAGATGTGACCATGGCTCGAGGTTTCAACCGATGGAGGATCGGTTCCCAAACTGAGGGGATGTTACAACTACTATATTTGTTAAAATTCGGATATTTTTGAATTTCTATTGCCTCCCGTAGCAGACGAGGATGGTATCGGTTTTCCTTGGCCAAAATTTTAGGTTTATCAAAATGAATATAGTGGTTGGTTCCCTCGAGTGTATGTTCACAGACTACAGATGTGACGATATGGCGACGATAGTCCTCCACTTTGAAGATCATTGGAAAATAACCTATTCCTTTCCGAATCGATCACTTACGTCAACCCGCTTTTTAGTTGACAATGCGCAAGCGCATCGCACGTAGGCGACGGCCATTTAGCCCGTGGCCCACTCGGGCTCTGACCCAAATACGAACGGGGCCTAATAAAGAACTCTTCGTGATACGATTGGAACTAGGCTTATTGACCTGCCAGAGGCCTTAAGACGAAACGCGGGTAGCCGCTTCTCCATACAAAAAATACAAAAAGAGAGACCTGTTTCCTCCCTGGATAATTATTATAGAAAAAATATGTTTATGCCATTCAATTTATATGTGCCTCTACCATGTCCCTTTGTTTTCCTCATTTTCATTATTTTAATTATTTTAATAAAATTTATTTAATTATTTTAATAAAAGGGACATGGCAGAGGTACATAGATTGAATGGCATAAACATTTTTTTTCTAAAATAATTATGCAGGGAGGAAACAGGTCTCCCTTTTTGTATGGAGCAGCGGCTACCCGCGTTGCCGTAGACTCGCGGGTTTTGTCTATTCTTATTGTAGAGATAGTGTATGAATATCCATCCATACCAATTACCTATAAACAAACCATAGTGTTGTAAGGCCTTAGGGATCCACAAGATCGTTTAATAAAAACTTCAAAAACACTGCAGCTATTCCTTTATTTACACTGGAACTGATAATATCGAGTAGTACCTATTGGACAAAATGAAAATAAATTAACTTAATTAGTAGCGATACTTTTAGCTCGAGAGATGTATATGGAATGAGTCAAAAAATAAAGATTTGAACAAAATCCAAAAACATAAAACTTTTTTCTTATTTTTTTTACAGAAATATCATCTTGTCGACTCGTAACACGTTGTATAATAGTCTTAATAGACACTGAACGTTTTACAACTGTTACATCATTTAATTATCGTTGCCCATAGATCCTTTGACACGATCTTAGTACCTACTTGCAATAAGACATAACAATGTTGAGCAACTGAAGATAGCCCGAATGCGAATGAATGGAACGGGCCCTAATAGAGGATTCTACGTGATGCAAGTATCAAGCAAGACCTATGGCTCTTAAAAGGATGCCGTGCTGTTTTAAATTGTTACATCATGTACCTACTTTGTCCTCGCGAATGTATTTGGCCCGACGACTACGACGCGATCCTGCGATGTGCCGTTACCAGCAATACAACGTGTTAAAAAGGGTCCTAAACTCCTAACCTAACTATTTTGGGTTGTTCCGTATTCATGCTATGAGTTTACTGAGTAATAGCGGTGATAGGGATCACATACTAATTATTTGTTGTGCTCTATGACTTCTTCTCTTCTTCTAAATTTAAATTATAAGATGTAAGCAGTGTGGCGGTTGAAAGGTATTTTTTTTATTTTGTTTTAATTTATTTTATGGTTGAATTTGAACTAAATCAAAAATCTTTACATTTTTTTAAGGTTGAAGTTTTGTTTTGTTCCCTAGCACGGGTTAGTGCTTTAGAAAAAACAAAAAAGTGGTTTTGTACTAAAGTTTACTTTTTTTAAAAGAATTATTGATCATTATATTGACCAATATTTAAGTTACACCCTTCAGAGTTAAGACTTCTTGTAACACGTTGTAATTAATGCTATTTTACGCGCAGATGATGCAAAAGATTGCATTCTCAGCAGCGCAAAGGCCATTCAGGCCCGCGTTGGTTACCGTTGGTTGTCGACCCTTTGTCACGATCCCAGCACCATAATTACATGGGTTGGTAGGTTGCGTGGATTTAATGAGTAACTATGCCGAGGCATTCGGCAAACAACGTTTCGTGCCGGTAAAAACCCATCTCATTTATTCCAAATTACTATGACAGCAGCAAATCCTTCATTACTTCTAATGGTTTGGCAATATTCTTAAGTTGGTCGATTTATTACATGCAGACAACGAACGTAAACCGAAGGCCTTTTTACAACGTAAAATACGTATCATCTCGTAAGGCCTAAGTTTTTGAGCTTTTTTATAAAGAAACTAAATTATGTCATGTTTGTAACGAAACCTAACTTTTTAAGAATTCATCACTTTATTATTTTAGTTACAATCATATTCAAAGTGCATATTTGCGTTATGTCAAATTCGCAAAATATTCAAAATGTCAGTCAGATTAAGTTCTACCTTACTTATTTATGAATGTATACATATATCATAGTTAAATGAAGTAAAACATAATATTCAACTAGTGCCATTATTGCTAAAGTAGGTATCTAACCTGCCCCCACAAAAGCACAACCTGTTTTATTTCTCTAGAGTCTACCTCAAAAGGTTTCAACATTGCTGCAAATCGCATTACATTCACCAAGTGTAGAATTTCCTTTGTCTCATGTTTCCAATCGTAAAGATAAAGTTTTGTTTTATAATAACTGCCCATTACTACGTTATGTGTATAAACTAAACTCACAATAATTACTAAAGTAAACTATTGGCGGTACTAGTGGACGGGGTATCTTCGAGTAGGCGACATCTCGGACAAAATATTTTCGGACACTTATCGTATCTTCCTCTTAGGCATAGGGGTAGTATCGAAGGTTGTCGATGTCATTAGGTAATGGCAGGAAGGTCACATTAGAGACAGGTAGAAGCGTTGCATTGCAACACGCAAACGCAACAGTCGGCAGTAGCCAAATAAGCATGTAAGTATTTGCTCAAAATTGTTTCCTTAGTTGCTTCTATTCGCTGCTCAAGTAGCGTCTTCCATTGTTACAACACTGGCCAATGAACTTATAAGATCTCTTCATTTGGACAGAAAAGTAACAATGGATAGTTGCTGTGTTGAGAATCTAGATTTAGGCCCCAAATTGCGATACCTACCCAGTTATTCAGTTCTGAGACAGTATTTCAACAATAACGAAAAGTGTTCCAGATGCTTCGAAACGATTCTTAGATTAGTATTACAAACATTTCAGGTCAGATTTAACACTTTACTTGAATGTAACGTCCTTAAGTAAACTTTATTATCACCATTGCTGGTACTTGTGTAGGCACTGCACATTTAGGTTTCATCCCAATATCACAAAAATAAGAAAAAAATCCAGTAATGTACACATGGACGGGGACGAAGTCGCGGGAAAAGGCTAGTTCCTGCTATAAAACCAGTGAACAGTAAAACCATACGACATAACCGACAGTTTGTTAACTGAGACTTTATGTATTATTTATGTATTGAAGTCTTGAAGCGAACACCGGTAGCCATCGGTTTACGTGAATGGAATATGTGACTGCCACAACACGGCTATTCTTATTCAGAATATGCGCACGCGCACTAACAATGGCGGCGGCGACTTGTTCTGGTTCCTTTTCGGATCCTGATTGATTCTTATGTGCAAAATGCTGCTCATAATACTTACAATAAAGATATAGACATCTTGTGTACGGTGATTGATAATGAACATTTCTTGGAATCGAGATTTTAGCATTCTTCTGTTTTTGCTTCTGATAGCGAGAGCCTATCTTATATTATTGTTTTTGGAAGTTCTTAATGTACTATATTAAAAACACAAAGAAGCTGAATTAATATTAAACTACTAAATCAATAAAAAATCTCCGTCAACACCTAGATGTCTATCGTCATATTTGACTACTTTCTTAGAACTTTCTTATTAGGCAGGCATAAAATATTGATTGAACTGCAATTAATGTCGATCCATCAAAGCTACAACTCATAGAGTGTATTTTATTTAATTTAAATTTGTAGCTCGGTCACAAATTATTATTATCATTGGCAGGTTTCTATGATTCTCAGTGCAGTCAGTATAGCAGAGAAAATTCTAAAGAGCTCCTGTGGCATTTTGGTACGAATTACCATACCGATGGCTGACCTCTAATTATGCTGAGTGCCCGTTGTGTTGCCATTGTTTTTGACCGGCCTTAAGTTGCATAATGAAGATGAATCTGCGACCATTGTCGTGGACACGGCAAATTAGTGACACAATAGGACAAATGCCTGAATAAGTCCAGAGAAACCAAAGTAAAATTAAACCGTATTGCCCGACAACAAGAACTAAATTCAAAGGGGCATAGGCCAAATGCTACTCGTATACAGGGTGTTAAAAGACCGCCAACATACCCGAAAGCCACGCATACTAGACACCAAGACAAAGTACTTTTTCGATAAATTATTGCTGGGAAATGATTTTGGTTTTTTAGGTTATAATTTTGAAAAATATTTTATCACGCAATGGACGTGTAACGCACAGAAGTCATATTGCGCAAGCGTAGGTATAAGTTTATGTTAATTAAGCTTGAAGTGCCGATGTTAAGAATACATTGCGGGTTGCAATTTTTAACGCCGTTTTTTGTAAGAAATATTCATAATTTTGATATGGCTTCTTGAGAAGATATATTAAGAACTAGATAATGAATACATTTCTGCAAAAAAAGAGTTTTGACAAGTCTGACTTTGAACCTCATTATCTCGGAAACCGTTGATTTCCCAGGCATAGTTCCTAGGGCAAAAATGTTCCTTATGATGAGGACAATACGTGGTTTCCCGCTTTGTTGGCCGTCTTTTAACACCCTGTATAGCAAGAGCATGAGTCGATACATATCGCACGCGAAATAATGCCGACATGCGATGCCACAAAAAGTTAAATGAACTTGAGCATTTCAATGCAAAGGTGCGGTTTAGGAAGGAACTAAGGAAGGAATCAGTGTCGAGAAACGTAACTGACTTACTGCCGGTTTCTGAATTGAGAAATTCGCTAAGCAAATGGGTAAGTATCGTCCTGTCTCTGCAGATTTCTCACAAAAGAGCGTGACAGAGCGATACGTAAGTATGTGCTTAGTAATATTCTCAACTCAGAAACCGGGCCATAGACATCTTGTGTACGGTGATTGATAATGGAGACTTCTTGGAATACAGAAACCGGACCATAGTAACGATATAAGGCTGTAACTAAGCCAAAAATAGAATATTAATATTATTTGACATTTGGCGTGAATTGTGTTACAGTCTACGGATTTTCTATATACTTCTTGATTCTCCCTTTTCATGCCTACCCACTCGATCGAATGCCAATCTCGTACATATGTAGTTCTCCGATCTCCCGCATAGTACAATATCGTCTGATTGTGAAGTTTGCGAATATTCGGCGAACAAAATGGTAAACAGTATAAATATAAATCTAGATTAAAAGCCTGTCACCCACAGCTGGTTGATGCCAATATGCCGTAAGAGTGCCGGTCAAGTGCTGTAATAGACTATAATCGCGAATACGCACTTTCATACATACTTATTTATTTTGCCATCAGAAAAATTTTTTTTTTCGAAAATTTCTCGAAGAAAACGGTAAAAAGAATAAATCCACATTAAAAGCCTGTCACCCACTGCTGGTTGACGCCAAAATGCCGTTAGAGCCCCGATCCACTGCTGTAATAGACGATGATCGCGAATGAATACCGTTATTAGAGTCGCGGTGTTGTTGTTTGTTTCCGCCGTAAAATAACGCCCCACTTGATTCGGTCGGTTAGGCACCATTACGCTTTTCGAGAAATGACTGGAACGTCGCGTTTAGACGCAGCATGTCAAGTTTAATTTTGCTTACTATAAGAGTATGCATTTTTCTAATTTATTTATGTATTTTGTTAGTTAATTTGCCTAGTGGAAGATAATCTGTCGAATTAGATGATCTGTAAAGTCAGTAAATAAATGTATAAATAAATAAAAAAATAAAAAAATAAAAAAAGTACGCAATGTGTGAAATTATCGAAATGTTAATAAAAATAGCAAAATGACAAAAATTGCAAGTCCACTTCTCAAAATGACAATTCGCCAAATGTCAAGTTACGTTAATAGCTTTAATAGTAAAGAAGTTAGAAATAATAAAACACCCGTATCAAAACGTCAGAAGATTTTTTTTCCATACTTACAAACTAGCGAAGTAGTAAACCAAGTACTTAGCCAAGGAAGTTTCAACAAAGTAAAATGATAAAATAACAAACAAGTGATAAATAATCCGGTGTGAAAGTAAAATAAAAAGAATAATTTACAAGAACGAAATAACAAAAAAAAAGTAGCGTTATGGTTTGATGGCCAGCCGCAAGAAGAAAAAACTAGTGCTTAGGTACCTTATAGCAAACAAGCTATTTCTATGATCCCAGTAATCTGTTTGAAAAGTTTTTTAAACATTTTTTTTTTTTTGAATAAAATTATACATGTTTTGCTAGCCATAAGCACATTATGAAGAATATTGAACAATTTGACAGCTTTTTTATGTTTTTGGTGGTAAATTATTATTATTTTATATATTTAGATGCAACTTACACATTTCTTACGACAATCAATTTCCGTGATCAAAATGTCGGACTCGGACTTTTAAAATGTCTACATTTAAACAAACTTAGGCGTTTGCATGTAGGATAGATGATTTATACAGCGTCCAGTGGCAACTCCACTCATACTATATGGGTTGACCGACCACTCGGAAGCTGCAGCGCCTGGGATAGGTACTGGGCATCTAAAACAATGTCTCAGGCACTGCCGAATGGTCTCTTCACCCATCTAGTTATCGCAATTCGCAACAACAAAATAATTATGTTTCTTATGTGGCCAAAAGCAAAGAACAATAACAATTAAGACAACTCTGAGAGGATACGCAGTTTAAAAGGACAAATATTTGCATACCACATCGACACACCACTTTCGTTCCGTCGACGCGAGTTTGCATAAAAAATCAAGTGCATATTTTCTTATTTCGATGGACACTAAAGCCGCTTTTTTGCGGTCTCAGTGCGCTCGTACGAATCCTCTAAAATGACAACTAAGATGCTTGAAAGATGAAGGGTGCACTAAAGTCTAATTTTTCATTCAAGATAGTACACTGACGTTTACGGTGTGACCAGTCTCTGGTGAAAATTAAATAGTGTGGTGACAAAAAGTTTAAGCGTAATCGATATAATCGATTTATAGGCCGATTGATGATAACTTTATAAAAGCTTATTATATGAAATTAACTAAAAATGCATTAATTAGTGATGAAAAAGTGTGTATTGGTCCAGTTTTTTGAGGAGTGTTAAATGCGTTAAAAAATGTGTTTTTTTATATCTATGGAAATATTGCGTTCCGAACGTTTTTTTCCCGTCCGGAATAGGGTTTTTTCCTTTAGTTATAATAAAAATTCTAGATGGCGCTGTATTTTAGTAAGAATAAATGTCATTCAGATCACAGATAACCAAAAAGAACGCCAGATAAGTCTGCGCGCGTCGGGTGGCGTACCGTGGCGTCGGGTGGTATTTAAGTTGCGATGGAAAATAATCACCTGACCAACAGCTGCTTGACCTGACCCCTAATAATCCTTATTTTCTTGCCATTTCTGTTGTATTAAGTTACCGGCCAAACCCGATTTCATGATTTTGAGTTTCGCCTCGGCCAAACCAGTCTAACCTAAGCTCGTATGAACGAACCAGTATAGCCTAGGCCAAACTAGTCTAGCCGAAGCTCGTATGGATAAACCGGTATTTCCTAGGCCAAACTAGTCTAGCCGAACGAAACTCGTATGGAGAAACCAGTTTAGCCTAGGCCAATCCAGTCTGGCCTAGCAAGAATATTGTACGCTCCAGGATAAACTAGTATGGCCTAGCCCGAGCTGATACTGACGAACGAATACGTTTGAATGTTACCATATCTCGTAAACTAAGAGGTTTAGCGCAAAAATAACGAAATTTTCGAACCCCTTAAGAACCCCGAAACCAGGCCTTTTACTTATAAAGGTGTTCTAAAAACCGACATAAAGGGTGTTATACATACGGGGTATTCCTGGACGTGTGACAGACAGTCGAAAAAGATTTAAAACAAAGGTTAGGTCAGTAGGTTCGGTTGGCGACACACTGACATACCTACCTACCTCTTTTTGTTTTCGAGTGGTCCTTCAAACCGGACAAAATCGGATATATAATCCGTGCGGGATGAGAATGGGATGGAACCTTGTCAAAGTCAATCGAAAACATACTTAATTTTACTTTGACAAGGTTGCATCGACGCGAGTTTGCTTACCGCGCGTGTCTCAGTTCCAAAAGGTCGCATCCCATTCTGATCCCGCACGCATTATACCGTAGACTTTTTGAATGTAGACTTTTTCAAATTCGGCCTTTAAATGCGTCCCCTACTGTTCAGATAATTACGGCGGGTTAGTTAGTTCTAAGAAAAAGTACTAGTCTAGCATAACTAGGTAGAATCTGTATTACCCCTATTCAAATAAGGCTAGCCTAGTTTGGCCTAGGCTAAACTGGTTCCTCCATTCGACCCAAAACACAACACTTCCCATACATGGCTTGTAATACATACAAGATGTACAAAAGCACTTATAATAAATTCTAAGTAGGTATTATTTTAATGAAAATCCGTGGATGATCACTTGTGAATTTGTGAAACAAAAATTACGAGCAAGAACAAGCGGCGCGCGGCGGGGTAGTTATCTGTGAAAAAACCTCGGCACAGACCAATAGACAGTCTGTGGACAGACTTTGACATTAATTCTGGCTAAACTCCATTTTCTATGGTGAGATGGATAGCGCCATCTAGAGAAGTCTTCATAAACAACAAAAAAAAAAAACCCGAAAAAAGCCTATTCCTGACGCACGGGCTACCATGCGGAATTTCGTATTTTTGTGACTGAGCTGAATCGCACAACGAGTGGAATGCATCACTATTACAATAAATATGGCAACATTATTTTGCCAAGTCACAGTTAGCATCTGTCAGTTTACTATCCTGAATAAAGAATTAGACTTTAAAATGAACTGTGGACACGATCTGAGTAGCCAGTAGCATTTGACAAGGCACACTTACGCCAAAAAAAACATATCTTCATTTTGGATACGTTTTTTGCCAAAAACGACCTAAATTTCAAATCCTAGAACCTACGAATAAATCCCGGACAAGTCAGAAGTGGTCGATATTTTCTTGTGCGGCTTTTATTCGTAGGATTAGCGATTAAGAGGTGAAATAGACGCTAAGTTAATCGAACCAAAGATCTCGATAGTCGATGTAAATAATCGTTCAGGTCAATGCTAAACCGAGACAATCATTATTCACACATAACTAATGCAACATTTTCTTCTTTAACACTCCACATAGTCGGCAATATTGATAAATCCGAACCACCATTTGCTTACCTTGACGAAAGCTAGAATCCGAAATGGTTTCACACTTATTACGTTTCCCTTGTGTCAAAGTAGCTGAGTTTAGTTACGGGTGATTTAAGACCTTCGTCCATAAAACCAAGAAATAAAATGCCACAAGGAAAAAACATTTTTTTTTTAGAAGTTGTCTCCTTTAGGAAAATATAAAACCAAATATTATTGTAAAAAGTTTGTATTTTGTAATCAGCTTTTTTAAATTATTTAAACACTAGTTATTTTAAAGACATTATAAAACCTTTTTATTGTATTTAGCGACTGCGGCCTTTGGCTTGGCTACGAATGAGTTTCGGAAACTATTTAATTGGGGACGCAATGGACGATGGGTGTTATGCTTACGTGGAAATTCTCGTAGAATGGTGAACGGTGTGAAGCTAAGTTTGTATTGGCATATGACGGTGATAAGGATTGAAGAACGAACGCCTAAAATATGACAATGAGTAGGTAGATACCCTTTTGAAAAACTTGATATTTTTAGTCAGACCATACCATACACCATACGTCTTTTTGTTTGATTGAAGTCCTATGCCGCGCGCGATAAGGTAGCCCGTACTGACCGCTGCCTGTCACTTTCGGTACTACAGGGTGCACTCTAAGTCGACAGCGGAACTTTAAGTGGGCTGTCTACTGATCAATACAAACAACTTGTACTAGGTGGCAATAAAAATAGAGCGAAAAAAATATCAGCTGTTTCATACATTTGGCGCAGTACTGAGTCGACCTTTTGTATGGAAAGCAGATATTTTTTTCGCTCCATTTTTTTTGCCACCTTGTACCTACAAGTTGTTTGTATTGATCAGTAGACAGCCTACTTAAAGTTCCGCTATCGACTTAGAGTGCACCCTGTAGTAAAGGAGTTACCAGCCCAAATAGTGCGACATTGTGACAAACGTCCCAAGATCGCACGATGAAATTATTTGTCGCGATGCCTTTAAATTTTACAACTAGGTAAAATTTACGAAACATAGATACTTAGTTTAGATTTATTTATCAGTAAGTACTTAAAAACTGTCATTTACTTTTGTGTAAATAAACACCACTTTTGGACCTAGCCTCGCTGTTAGCATAGGTTAGTTGACTTCGTTGACTTGCCGAGTGAAAGTCCCACGGAACTCTACCGTACTTGAACTTGCTTGGGAAATTACAATTTTCACACCCGCAATGATGCAGCCCGTCCCATGTCTATTAGAGGCTGTTTCATAACAATTATTACACTTTCTAATTGCAAATGCCGACCGCTGGAAGGGACTGGAATGTTTGCCTGTTTGTTTACAAATGAGAATTGATCGATTCTTCACTTGCTGGCTTGCTTAGCGACGACGTCCACGCTCAGTTGCTATTTAAATAAGTAATATTAATCGTCATGCCCATTGCTTAAAAAAAATGCGCCCGTTCATGAAAAAAAAATCATTAGGAATAATTATTAGATAGGAATAGGATTCACCGTGATAAAAATTAAAACAAAACATGGACACACCATTACTTACATACTAGGTACAAGCGACATAACTGTCGGAACATCTCCGCAGCTAAAAATAGGAACTGACTCAGCACTTGTTGTGTTTATTAGTATTTACCTAGAGCCTATGTCTAAATCCAAATAATTAAATAAACTAGAAGGCTAAAATGGACTCTTTAACGTTATACGAGTTGAAATTAATATAACTTGAGACACGCGGTATTATTTGACGGCGTTATCGCTTATATCAATTTTACCAGGCAACCATTGACGGAGAAATGATGCAGAACAGTTGAGGGCTGGGAAGTCGGTGCAATCATGAATAATACAATCTATGTAATTTGATGACCTATTAATAGTTAATTGTCTATTAATAGACAATTAACCTAAAACTGGTATTGTGGACACAAACTTAACTGCGCTCGAAACCCACTTCCTTGTAAAAACACGACTTTAGTGTCAATATAACCGGTAATAATCTCTCTCGCCAGTCAACCAGTCCCTTTACTAATCAGTCCATTTCTTTCGTTGGGATATAAATTCGAACACGCGGATAAGCTTCCGTAGTTCGTAACAGCTGTGCGTCACTATCTATACAAAACGGTACCACTGGTGCCAAGGTCGTCGACTTCCACACGATACGGGCTGATAATTTTAGTTCCAACCCGAGAACACGAGATGCCGCTGTACCTTTCTGCATCGCGGTATGGTAATGTTTTCGGTGACAGTATATAAACTCTGAGTGACTAAAGCCTCGTTGCCATCAGAAGGGTCTTAACTGACTCGACTGAACAGCGAGTGATGAGTCAGGATATGAATCTCTGTGATTCCACTCCGCTCTCTCGTAGGTCAACTATCGCAGACCTGCGAGGCGAATGTCTGACGCTGTTTTTGGCCCCCTTTATTAATCTAAAATTGCCAATTTACCACAGAAGTCTCCATCGTGGACTAAATGTTTCTGCAAGTCGCTGATGAGGCAGCGTAACCAGATTTTCCCGTACAGGCTATTTTTACGGAGTCTCTATAACCTGCCTTTACAAACAAAGACTTTATTGCAGTTACGATAAAATTCACAAAACATAAAAATAGAGGTGGATTGACTCTAAATCTACGGGGACGATTAATATACAAAGTTACAAGCCATTTTAGGTACAGTATACGCAACACTAGCCTGTCTCGTGGTACAGTAGCCTGTGTCTCGTGGAGGAAGTAAACATTTTTTTTTTTACATTTTTTTTTCAATAATGGAATTCTCTGCATAAAGTACTCGTATTCTGTCTTTTAGTTTGCAATCATGTTTCGAAAGCCTAGAATAATATAACGTTAGTGAACTTTAAACCCTGTTAATTGCTATATTTAGAACAGTCACTATTTCACCTATGCTAACAAATTCGGTGGAAGAGTATTGATTCATCATACTTACGTGTTAAAAAATGCTAATTACTATTCTATGGTCGCAAATATGTTTACCGATTGAGTTGACATGACAGCATCCGTCATCGTCTTGTTCACTTGCAAAATTAATGACAGGCATTGTCAAGCACGACTTCATTACCTGTGGACAAATACAAACAAACGTTATACAATGAAATAACAAAAAGAATACTCTCAAGAACGGGTCATCAAATGTTACGAGTATAAGTTCATTAGGCTACGAAAGTTTATAATCATCTTCTTATTTTTTACTCTACCTTTGTTCTCTATCTCAACTCTCTATGCAATTAATTCCTGCAACTCCTCTTGGGAATTATTAGAAACAGATTATCTTTAGCTATTTCGAACGAACAGCAACGACTTAAGTACTATAAAGAGATTATGTGTTTTTTATAATGACAATATTTTTTCATTAGCGTATAGAAAAATAAATTGGAATTTAAATACTATAAAATTAACAATACATCATCATAAAATATTTTGTATGATTTTTCTATTGTAACGATTATTTAGGACTCGATACATTTAATTTTATTGTCTGCAACCCTCGATGATTGGAAATCCTACCAAATCCTACACCAAAGAATAAAAAAATATATGTTCTTTTCGTTTATGTTTTCAGCAAAAACCAAAAAAAAGGATATAATTTTAACGGCCTCCTTTCTCCCATTTCCAGCCAGCCCGCCAGCCGCCGCGCGCGCACGAGCCGCCATGGGTCAGGAGCAGTCGTACGCGCACGCTAGCGCAACGCAGGTCCGCCGCTACAAGGACAAGTACGAAGACCCGCTCAACTACCGACACAGCTCCGTCGACTACGACTACGACAGCGACTACAAACGACACCGCGTCAGAAGAAGCGGAGACAGCTTCAAAAGCGACAACTCTTCCACAGAAAGCAGCGGCTACCGAAGCGGCTCAAACAGTACCTATGAGTACAGAAGCGCATCCGAACGCTCTAACGCAAGCGACTATTACAGACTGTCAATATACAAGAACGATCATTACAAAGACGTCAACAAGGAGCTTTACAAACCAGTGAAGATCCCAAGGGAGAAACGGTACAAACTACAGCTCTTAGACATCGACAAAAGCGACTCGATAAAGACAACCAGACTGACAAGCTACTTAAGCGAGACTGAAAAGGCGAAGCTAAAAGCCGGCCCGAACCCGGCGAAGAAGTCTGGCATACGGAATTACACTCCAAAGATTCTGTCTGAAGAAGAGCAGAAGAAAAAATTGGAGAACTGGATCTAAGAAGAGAGCTTAAGACTAGTAGCATAAGGTTGTAAATAGTTAGTTTTATGAACATTTTGTTGGCAAAATGGAGGCTGTCGGTGGGCTCACGGCGTTGGGAAGCTTGGCGCCTTCGCCGATCACCGTGCTGGGTCTGATACCACTCCTGGCACTGGGAATCACGTATTTCAGATACCAGCAATTTGATCCTGAATCGCACATCACGGAAATCAATGCTGTAAGTTGAATTTCATATGTTTCTACTCGTACTTTGCAAAAAATATTTTTCTGCTGTCAGATCTATGATAGAGTTAGACAAAACAATCACAAAATCTATCCCCAAAAACGCTTGAAATACATATGAACATAATTTTTACGTATAGGTATGTACTATCTTAGACATTTTGAAAAATGAAAACAACCTAAGAAAACCAAAAACCAAAAAAACCATGATAAACCAAAAAAAAAGGCGAAAGCTAAAAAAAATCCTTAATTTTATGATAGCATTGCGGCTGATATGAAATCAAAATAATGGTCTGTATAGATGCTGTTACTTTAACCGCCTCTTTTCTTTCTACTCCAGGTCCTGCCAATCTACGACTTCATAGTCGTCGGCGGCGGTTCGGCCGGCGCGGTCGTGGCCTCTCGCCTCTCCGAGATCGGCAACTGGACCGTCCTGCTTCTCGAAGCCGGCCAGGACGAGACGGAGATCTCCGACGTACCAGCCTTAGCTGGCTACCTTCAGCTCTCAGACATGGACTGGAAGTTCCAGACGACACCGTCGCATAATAGGTCCTATTGTCTAGCCATGAACGGCGATAGATGCAACTGGCCCAGAGGCAAGGTTCTAGGAGGCAGCAGCGTCTTGAACGCTATGGTATACGTCAGAGGCAACAAGAACGATTATGACCTGTGGGAGGCGCTGGGAAACCCAGGATGGGGCTACGACCAAGTCCTACCCTACTTTTTAAAGTCGGAGGATAACAGGAACCCGTACTTGGTCAATACGCCATATCACTCGGCTGGAGGTTATTTGACGGTTCAGGAAGCGCCGTGGAGGACTCCCTTAGCCGTCACGTTCTTGAAAGGCGGTATAGAGTTGGGATACGAGAATCGAGATATAAATGGAGCTAAACAGACCGGATTCATGTTGACACAGGCCACTATAAGAAGGGGTAGCAGATGCAGCACGGCAAAGGCATTCTTAAGACCTGTGCGGCAGAGGAGCAATTTGCACATCGCGCTCGGAGCCCAGGTGACGAAAATTCTAGTGAATTCCGTGAAAAAGCAAGCTTACGGAGTCGAATTCATAAAGAACGGTCAGAAGTACAAAGTGAGAATTAAACGGGAAGTCATCATGTCAGCTGGGGCTTTGGTCACACCACAGCTTCTCATGCTCAGCGGTATAGGACCAGCGGAACACCTGAGAGAGCACGGAATTCCTGTTTTAGCTAACCTAAAAGTAGGTCACAACCTACAAGACCACGTCGGATTAGGTGGCTTAACGTTTGTTGTTAACAAACCGGTGACATTCAAGAAGGATCGATTCCAAACGTTTGCTGTTGCTATGAATTACATTCTCTATGAGAAAGGACCAATGACAACACAGGGTGTGGAGGGCTTAGCCTTTGTCAACACAAAGTATGCTCCGCCCTCTGGGAACTGGCCTGATATACAATTCCATTTCGCGCCAAGCTCCGTGAACTCTGACGGTGGCGAGCAGATCAGAAGGATCTTGAACCTGCGTGATAGAGTCTATAATACAGTGTACAAACCACTAGAAAAAGCTGAGACGTGGACTATACTGCCGTTGCTTTTGAGACCAAAGAGCACGGGCTGGGTGAAGCTAAAGAATAGGAATCCAATGACGCCCCCTTCTTTGGAGCCTAATTACTTCGCCTACAAAGAGGACCTTAAGGTCCTGACAGAAGGGATCAAAATTGCCATGGCATTGTCGAACACAACAGCTTTTCAAATGTACGGTTCAAGGCCACACAATATCCCCCTACCTGGCTGTACTCAACACGTGTTATTCAGTGACGAATATTGGGAATGCTGTTTGAAACATTTCACTTTCACAATTTACCATCCGACTAGCACTTGCAAGATGGGACCGAAGCACGACCAAGACGCTGTGGTAGACCCAAGATTGCGAGTCCATGGAATTGCGAATTTGAGGGTTGTCGATGCAAGTATCATGCCAACGATCATAAGTGGCAACCCTAATGCTCCGGTTATAATGATAGCGGAAAAAGCTTCGGATATGATCAAGGAAGACTGGCTAGTATTATGACAGTGTTTTGTTTTATTTGTGACATTTATAAAGATGAAATCGAACTTTCGAATTTGAATTTGGAGTGTGGATATATTTTAAGGCTGCTTGCGTAGTACGCTATCACAGTGAATCACAAATTGTTAGTAAAGTTTTATTGTAAATAGAGATGGGCGGTGAGTAAATACTAAATAATATTTACTGAATCGGTAAGATTTTAAGTACTTACCCGTTATTACACAATACTATTTTTCTTGTACTGTTGCATTTCTGTAATAATAAATAAATAATAAAAAATATTTATATCATCCCCCATAAGGCCATAGTAAGCGAGTTTACATTTAAATTACACATTTTACATTTAATTTTGCAGTATCAACTTATCACACACAGTTCATTTATTAGGTATCGTTTCTTGTGTGTATTTTTAGTAAAAAAAATATTTTATCTCAGTATCTATCTCACGTAGAATTTACTCACCTTTGGATGAATACTCATCCGTAACCCATCATCTTTTAACCGATTGTAAATAGGTAATTATTTAAAGAGTATTAAAGTTGTACTTAAAATAATTATTATTGTTCTTCTTATGCAATTGCTATTGTGAGATAGGTGATTGTGTACCTACTGTTGATGTGAGAATTTATTATAATGCTGTAAGTAATTAAAGAGATGTGTTCCAAAATATTGAAAGTTGTGTTTTTTTAATTTCATTTCCATCATAAACATCATTACCACATTAAAAATTATGAAAGCAAAGCAGTTTTTTTTTGTAAGCCCAAGAAAGAACAATAAATAACTAAAAGTACCAAAAAGAAAATAAACATCTATTTGTTTTTTTATAATGAACTAACCCGGGCCAGAGAAACATTTAAAGATTTAGAATTTTTAACCTCACAATAAATATTTAATAAATATAGACGGGAATTGAACCCACGCCCACATCATGTCACTCGAATCACTCGATCGTTGTTTGATTGCCTAATTAATGACAAATATTTAATTAATTGTCAATAAACAAAATACATTTATAATATTATCTAGTATGAGCCTTATGTTTACTAAACCAATTGATATGAAAATAGGGACATACTTTGTTTTTATATCGTGTTAGCGCCATCTGTTATTGAGTAGCAAAACTTTTTTTAGGAAGCGTAAGCAACCAACATCACTGAATACATTTTTAATATTATCTAGTATACACTTCGATCAAGAAACTAGATAGTACATATAACTCTGAAATGTGTCCGGAAAATTAGATGCCCAAATCCTCCATGGGAGCTTATTTGCTCGTTGTCTATGCAATTTGCAAGCCTACTCCATCTAAAACAATGTCCCAGGCACTGCAGCGCCGAGTGGTCTCTTCACCCATCTAGTGTGAGTGTAGGTGCCACTGGACGCTGTATAAATCATCTCATTACGTAGAAGGCCTTAGTTTTTTTTTTTAATGCAATTTAAGTAAAACTGTACACTAATGCAATAAGGTTGACATTAGAATATTAGACGTATGGTCGAAATTATGTTTTGTATTGTTCTATTGCTGCTATCATTTGTTTCTGAGGGGACAAGTTTTTATTGTGATTTTATACGTAATGCGGATTCTATGGAATTTTGTTCGGTGAGTAGAGTATACACCATATTATGTTTACTAAACCAATTGATATGAAAATAGGAACATACTTTGATTTTATATCACGTTAGCGCCATCTGTTATTGAGTAGCAAAACTTTTTTTAGGAAGCGTAAGCAACCAACATCACTGAATAAACCACTCGTGCAAGACAGTCAGATTGCGTGCCGAGATCCTAAAGTAAAAGACAGGTATGCCATGTGAAAACCAGATGGCGCTTTATACAATGAATACGATGATCGAAAATGTAGAGCTGGGTACACAAAATATTGATTTTAATCTAAAAATGTATGGGTAATATTAAGTTTCTAGGATCTGGGATCTAAGGTCAGTCTTATAAACTGTTACGATTTAGAGGTTTAGGTAAAAATAATTATATATAGAAAAATACTATACAGGGTGTTAAAAAACCGCCGACAGACCCGAAAGCCACGCATACTAGACACCAAAACAAAGTACTTTTTCAATAAATTATTGTCGGGAAATGATTTTGGTTTTTTAGGTTATAATTTTGGAAAATATTTTATCACGCAACGCAAGTGTAAAGCAGAGAAGTCATACTGCACAAGCGTTGACTTAAAGTTTTGTTACTTACGCTCTAAGTGCCGATGTTTAGAATACATTGCGGGTTGCAATTTTCACGTCGTTTTATGCAAGAAATATTCGAACGTTTGATATGGCTTCTTGAGAAGAAATGTTAAGTACTCGGTACTGAGCAAATTTCTGCAATAAAAAAAGTTTGAAAAGTCCGCCTTTGAACCTCATTATCTCGGAAACCATTGATTTTCCAGGTATAGTTCCTTGGGCAAAAATGTTCACTATGATGAGGACAATGCGTGGTTTCCCGCTTTGTTGGCGGTCTTTTAACACCCTGTATAAGGGACTTGACATATTCATAGAAGTGCCTGCCATGGGGCGCCATAATTTTTACCGGGCGAGCGCCAGATGGTCGCGCCCTGTACTGGCGCTCGCCCTGTAGGCTTAGCACGCGGGTCATTTTGCCTGCTCTCAACTGTCACCTTAGCCACTGTTAACTCTCACCTCAGTAGTACTAAGTGGCTAAGGTGACAGTTGAGAGTAGGCAAAATAACCCACGTGCTAAGCCTTCTGGCCGCTTTGTATAATATACCCTTATTGTTTCTTTTTCTCATTGGCGCCAGTGTGCCCATGAAAAAATAAGTCCAAACTCAATATTATTCAGTAAACCGAACGTAGATAATTCAGGTTTAAAGTTACACATCATGCATTATTCCATATTTAGGTTTCAAAGCATCAATTATGTTCGAGATGATTGGACCGTTCATGCCACTTCAGACGTGGTCCATTTCACCTACTTTCCAAGTTAGCTCATTCACCATCAAAATCAATATTCAAATTGTCGAGCATTGGCCTAGAATCTACTCAACAAAGTTGCAATCCTTTAACGAAAATTTCAAAACGATCACTTGTTCCTTACATAACTGGCTAGGCATAAACATTATAAAAATATCTAAAAATCGTTATTACGATAATGTTGTCGTGATGTATGTGCAATAGAGATTACAAAATATCCACGCCGATATAAAACTGTGGTCGAGACAATATCTCCGATGGTGTTCAGATAAGACGCTCGTGTCGTGACGGAAGCCAGATGTTTGTAATGACTGCCACGGATGATGAAAAAGTCTGCTAAAGAGTCCTTATGATAAAATAAACTAGTGGTTCGCCCCGAACTATGAACTCGCGACCCCATATAAACTTAACAACCCCATATCTCGGCAACCCCTCGACCGATTTGGCTCATGTTCGAACTTAAAAAATCTTTTAATTTCATTCACCCGCCTAACAAATTTCATAACGATCCGACCAAATTTACTCAAGTTATCGTCGAACGAACATTCATTCATACAAACATACATACAAACATACAAACGCCGGTTTGTTCCAGTAGACTCGGAGAACTTCGCTCGCTTCGCTCGCTCGTTCAATAAAACACAAAGTCTGAGCACAGATTAGAGTAAGTGCGGTAGATTTATTGAGCTGAGAGTTTTAAATGGATCTATGGCTCTACCAAATCGCATAAAAAACTAAAGAGAGTTGGAATTTGAGTTTTCCTGGTTTTTTAAAGCGTCACGTACCTCATACCTAATTTGCTCATACATAGTAAATTTAAAAGTTTTTGTATTTTATTTTATATTGTGTTAGTAGATAAGTTATTGGATTTTGTTATCTGAATAAATAAATAAATTATTATTATTATAGCTATCGCAATGTCAGGATTGTAAAAAAAAAATGTGTGTGTACTTGGTCATGGAGTTCGCGTTTGTTTGTGGAAGATTGGAGAGAAGTGGCGCAAGACAGAGAGAGATGGCGTCTTTTGGTTGCGGAGGCCAAGATCCACTTCGGGTCGCTGAGCCAGCGTAGTAGTAGTACTTTGTCATGAAAAGTTATTTATAGCAACCACGCTAGACATTGAAAAAACAACTAAATAAAGTTCTCTCCTGATCAGAGTATGAATCCATTAGTTAGATAATTCTTTAAAGGTCAACTTAATAAGCTACAGACTTAATTGATTGAGTTCAAAAAGATACTGCCTCGGCGGACGTGCGTCGATCAACGGTCGATTACTGATTGAAAAAAAAAAGTGTAGTCATCTGTTATCAATAGGGCGGTCCAAAAAGCTTTCGTCTTTTGGAAAGTCGTTCTACACAACTTTAAAAAAAACTGAAATTGCTATTGTTTCATTATCTTGTCTTCTTCTTCAGGTGCCATTTTCCCATCGGAGTCGGCTACTTGTGCTTGGGCCAGTTACAGTCCAGTGACTTGGGCTTCTGTCTTGGAAGACTTCTGTGTTACAAATATTGAATTGTTCACCGAGGTTTTGGAGCCTTGGCATTCATCTTCATCTTCTCCTATCGAAGTCGACTACGACTTAGCTTCTCGGAAGACTTCTGTGTTGCTCGTGTTGAATCATTCACCGAGATTTTGTAGCCTTGACATTCATCTTCATCTTCTCCTTTCGAAGTCGGCTACGACTTAGCTTCTCGGAAGACTTCTTTGTTGCTCGTGTTGAACCATTCACCGAGATTTAGAAGCCATGACAGTCATATTTATCTTCTCCTATCGGAG
The DNA here is from genome assembly GCA_949319315.1 of Zelleria hepariella. Taxonomy (NCBI): domain Eukaryota; kingdom Metazoa; phylum Arthropoda; class Insecta; order Lepidoptera; family Yponomeutidae; genus Zelleria; species Zelleria hepariella. The sequence goes on along the minus strand of OX439396.1, from coordinate 4,625,938 downwards.
TCGGCTAAGACTTAGATTCTCGGAAGATTTTTGTGTTGCTCGTGTTGAATCGATTTTGGAGCCATGAGAGTCATCTTCATCTTCTACTATCGGAGTCGGCTACGACTTAGCTTCTTGGTGTGTTTCTAGTGTTGAATCATTCACCGAGATTTTGGAGCCATGCCATTTTTGTCGGCCAGATCCCAGTACATTTCGTTGCCTTGCAGATCTGGTGCAGAAAGCTATACGTAATGATTGTAAACCAGGCCCACAGATCTAGCAAAGGCCTACAAGTAGTTAAAAGTTACGAGTGAAGAAAATACCTTCGGCGTAATGTTTAGAGCGTTATCAAAGTGTTTGCGTGTTGTCTTGTCTATGCAATGGACTGGTTGTCGGGGTACTCCAGCATTATTTAATCATTGCATGTAGGTAACTGATCCTAATCAGATGATCAATATAAAGCTGAAGGACTTATGTTTTTAGATTATTAGGTGATATTAACACCAATTCAATACGTAAATTATAAGTAGTAGGTATATTCAAACTGCACCTAAAGAGGGCTGTTTTGTATCATTTTATTTAGTTAGAATCGAATAGTCATATGCCTCAAAGGAAGCCTTGAGCTGGATGTCCAAACTGTGCGTCGCTTCAAAACAAATCGCTTCTCTAATATAATACTCGCCCATTTCCTTAGCTACAGTCAATTTCGAGCTCTGGTGTTCTCCATTTTCAGATACGGCGCCGAGACATAGTGCGTGAAAAGCCGCAACTGTGACAAAATCGATGTTTTCGAGATACGTGGTGTTGGAGGAAAATGCTCAGAATCAATCACGTGGACCGCCTTCAGAATCAATATTTCCATCCTAAACGAGCTCAGAATAACGAAGCGACTGTCAAGATTATATCGCCAGGGGGCCCTCAGCTTCATCCATCCAGCACGCATCTTTACGCGCCCATGACCTTGACGAGTGGAGAACCATTGTATATGGTCACGATCCTCAAAATTGAGGGACCGATCCAGAAGAAGAACTGTCAAAATATCATTTCACAAAGCCTCTTATTGGCTTGCCAGCCATTTCTGACCATTACACGTCCAACTTTGCACCTGCAAATACCACTAGTATTTAATTGAGCTCCATAAAACAAGTTAATCTCTTCTCTAGCCACTTCCTTAGCTGCTGCCGAACATTGATTAGCAAACTGATCATTTCGCAAAGGCTCTCAGCTTACGGCCACTCCTGACCATCCAAAGGTTGCATAAGGCGCCTACGTGAGCGCCCGCGCATCAACATTTGCGCCCTCGATTTTCCGCTCTGCGGCCTAATATGAGACGCACCTCTTTGGACAGCGAAAATTCATGTGCAGCATACATAATTCATGTTAAGTAAACAACTCGTTACAGACACGCAATGTTAGAAGTATCTCACCATTGCGAAAAGTTTACTTATTAGATCGGGAAGTGGAACTGGTGGTCGACGTCTGTTCGACGGTGCGTAACCTGACTTATTGAAAAAATAAAAGGTTATCAAGGAGTCTAGTACCATTAGGAATCTTAGCATGCATGTTCGAAAGACGCCGAAATGTCAGTTACCTACTTAAGCTAGCGTTGAGAAAATCGATGACTCAACTCGAGAGACTGATTTTGTCGTCGACTCGAGCCTTTCTCGGGCATGCATCCTAAAGTGGCTGAAAGAGTATTTATATACCAAAGACCTATGGAGAAAGAAAAAATGATTTAGATTACGTGTGAGAAAACTGTAAACATAGGAAAATACATATGGACAATCTGATTTGACAGTGCTATTATCTGGTTGGGATCCCATAAGATAATCTTCACTATACAAAGGAATGAAAATGGAAAAGTTCGCATACATTACCTCTGTCACAAAAACAGATGCTATCACGACTTGAGAAACACATATTAATCGTATTAATTTAGATTAAACTCGTTGCAGATTACTTCTACAGTTTTATCATTAAGGTTGGACGTTAGCAGCCTGGTGGGAAATTATGATTTTTTCAGTTTTTTTTTTATTTTGAAGCTAAACTGAGCTATTTTTGTTCAGCGATTTTCCGTTCGGCAATAACATAGGTAGTTCTTTTCATTATTGTAAACGACAGAACAACAATAATTCAGCCGATTATGTGTTTCGGGGGCCGATTCCGGTCGCTTATTGGCACTGAAAGTTCAGTTAAACTTCACGACCCTGTCACTTTTGACAGGTGTTGGTATTCTGATGCGCCATTTTACCGTCGTTACTTGGCCGTTACCGATGTTTCGATGGATTCGTTAGGATTAGGACCAATTTGACAGTTGTTTTGTCAAATATGACACCTGGTCGACAAAGCAGTGGCACTGCCCAAAAAACTTATTGATTACCAGAACACATAATCGGCTGAATCATTGTTGTTCTGTTGTTTACAATAATGAAAATAATGCTATGTTATTGCCGCGATCGAAGAATCGGTGAACAAAAATAGCTCAATATTTAAAAAACTGTGAAAATTTTGAATTTCTCGCCTCCCTGCTATCGTCCAACCTTAAGCTCTAACAGTCAGCAAGCTTGTCCATTTGCCAGATATCATTATGATACGATACCATTAAATGGAATTAAAGAAACCTAAGAAATATTTTCCCATGGGAGCGATCCATTGATCTGTCTTCAGAGATATGGTGACATGTCACGCAAAGCAGAACATAAGAAAGTAAGTGAAACTTATCTAAATACAAGAGATGGAATCCATAAGTCGTTAAGTTTACAGCTGTATTGGAGAACTTAGTTAAAAAGCCAGAGATGCCACAAATACTCGTGACAACATCACTTGCAATCATCAATCTTGACTTGACTGATTGATCAGTGAGAATGTAAGATGTAACCATCTTAATTGATCAGTGAACACGTACCTAATACAATGCTGAGCAAACCTTTCTTATAGATTGTCAAACGATTGCCACGAGTGTCAAACGAGTTCACGCACCTTTTTACACAGTTTTTATGTTGTAGATAAAATGAGACAATAAAACACTAAGTTTTTTATTTTAAACAACAACGACCAAACTAACCAGGTGGTTTCTATACTAGGAGCAATGTCAATGCAACGTCAAAAGTTGCACTGTACAGTCGGCAACGTGTTGAGATACCCCATATAGTCGCTCTTACCGCGCGCGACATACGTGCATCAACCAAACAAAATGGGGTATTTCAGTGTCGCCGACCGACTTTGCTAGCAACGACATTTCTATCACAGGCTTAGGTTTAGTTTCACAAATAACTTTAGCACCATTGCGAGGTTAATAGACCAAATTATAGATCACCTATCGCATAATCATAGACAGATCACGCACAAGGAAGAATCGACTACCATTACTGATGCAGAACTAATGGATGTTTCACAATTTTGGGATTGATGCCTTGAGCGATCTAATTTTGCAAGTCGTGAAATCACGATCGTGCTAAATAAAATGTTTGGGGAAGGTGGAAAAAAAGAGTTTGCTATTAATTAATTCCTGAAAGTCACAATACCACTTTTGCTCGCGACAGAGACATACTAATATCTATCTCTCTAGGCCAGTGTTTTTCAATCTTTTTCATGACGCAACTCCCTAACAGTGGAAAAACCTTTCGCGACCTCTACCAGGATTTTGTCAGTTTATTACACCCTTAAACCATACCCACTAAAACGCTCCTATTGAAGCTTCGCGATCCCCTAAAGAAGTTTCGCGACCCCCCCTAAGGTCGCTTGGCCACCCGCCAGGGAGTCGCGACCCACAGGTTGAAAAACACTGCTCTAGCTAGGCTATTGTTCGATAATAATTTGTTCTCGTGACCTTAACGATAAGCGATCATGACCTCAAAAAAAACAGGAGTGATGATTTACACCCTTAGTGATGATTTACACCTTCAATGAACAGTTGGGCCAATTGCAAACTTTTTTTACTCTGTTATGCCAGTACAGCCCATCTGCCGAAACGGCCGTCGATGTCGAAACAATTAAAACTCCAAAAATCGCTCAAGCCTCGTGACCTACTCCAAAAAGGTGTATCATGCGTCCCCTGAGCCATCAGCCGGGCAGCGTGGGGCGCGCTTGCGCCACCGGCCGGCGCTGCGCCCGCGCCGCCATCCGCAGTCAACTGCGCGGAGTCGCGACGCGCACCAGTGCCGCGAGCCTCAGCCTACAGTGTGCTACCAACCCGAGGTAGCTACCACCAACACTCCCCGACAGCTTCGGCCTTCGAAGCACGCGATTGTCTTTTGTCTCGAATCGGCTGGTGGGGCTTCGATCGTCCTTTGTTTTTTTGGTATAGGGGTTGTTGCACAACAACCCTTTCTGGAAATTCAAATCGCGACTGTCTTTTGTCTCGAACCGTATTCGCTGATGGGTTATCGATCCTCCGTTGTTTTTGGGCTAGGAGTTGGTGTGCACGCAAACCTTCCTGAAAATTCAAATCGCGATTGTCTTTTATCTCAAACCGGGTTCGCTGGCGGGGATCCAATCGTCCGATGTTTTTGGAATAAGGGTTGGTATGCACGCAAGCAAACCATCCTGAAAATTCAAATCGCGATCGTCTTTTGTTTCAATTTGAGCCGTCAGTGGGATAGAACCCGTTAGTTTTCTATTGTGGCTTTAGGTATTTGAGGGTTTCCGGTTCTTCTTGGTCCTTTGAAATATCAACAATGTACTTTTTAAAGTCAGTGTCCTTGACAAAATGTTTAGGAATTCTTCGTAAACCTATACAAATGGTTTTGCCTACTGTCTCCTTTTTCTGAATTATTAGTCATCGAAAAGTTAACCTAAACAAACTTTCCAAATATGCAAAAGACTGTTAACAACCACATGTACCTCAATGCATAGCTACACAAACAAGTCAACTTAAACACATTGTGACCTATTGTACCCAGCAGCACTTGACTAAATGTCACCCTCACTTTCCTTCGTCACAACGAGACTCGACGTATCCTACAATTCTTCTTGACCTATGGCAATAATGGTGCACTCACATACCCCGAGCGATTACGTATTCCCGGCTCACTTCCTCACTTTCCTTTACACGTAGGGTTACCCAGAACCTCATTACACCATGCTATTTAGACAGCCACTTGAGCTGTCTGTCACCAACTTAATAATTCTAACATCTCTGAATGCCACACTGAAACGTTTAGAAGTGACATTTCAACACGATCAAAATGCGATATCATTTCCTTCTCGCTTCAGTTAGGAGAATAAAGTTATTCATGCAATTTGTGAATGATGTCGCATGCGTTGTTGATGTTGCAGGAGACAAAAGACAATCGTAGTACACCATCGAAGGTTGCGGAGTGCATCGATAAATAGATCGCCCGGTCCGTGGGAATGTGTTACGTATTGAAACAATAAAAGCCAGACTTTTAATAGGTATTACGTGGAGACTTTCCAACTAGATGCTTCGGGCTAACGAGTGACATTTGCTGTGAAATGTGCTTAATGTTCTGAGTCATTAGTGAGTGCACAGATTAGTTGAGAATTCCATTTAAGCCGAACAGGAGATAACAGGCTCAAGGACGAGATATCCGTACCTGGATAAGTTGGAATTTGGAACCAAGATAGCAGGACATCTTCAGCAATGAACGTAAGTTTATTTACTTTCTACAACACAACCGCAAATCATGCAACGAAAGTAAAGTAAGACATAATTCAAATCTCATCTCCAAGAAATGTTAATTTACTTGTCACTATCATTTTTATACAGCTACAAATAAGACCATAATATAACATTAATGACCACAGCATGTCAACATACTTACCATAAAATTGGCGAAAAGTATATCAAGGCCACACATTTAATACAAGCTTGATATTACTTCATTATTAACTCCATGCAATGCATTGTGCAGCTTGAACTCAACAATCTATTGCACAAACACAGGTTTTTAATAAACACAAACGATCTAATTGACTAACCTTGAACAAACAAAACTATTGAGTACCGATACACTTGCAATACTTGAAATACTAACTAACACCTACTCACTAGAAAATTGGGTATCAAAAGACAAACAGGAGAATACTAATAATGCTAATCAGAATTTCGCAAAGCATAAAGAGGTGCCTTAGGAAACATTCTGAAGGAATACAGAACAATTATGAGTATCAAAGGAAAAAAATATTGTAATGACAGAACAAGCGATAGTGATAGCAGTATAATGATACCGTGCGATTTCACACACGCTTAACAAAACCAACAATCATCATTCATGTACGTTGAGAACGTTGACATAACCCCTGAGGCCGTTGAACACTGTTTCCTAAAACACCTCATTAGGTGTTCTGAATTGAAAGAGTCAATAGTATCACCCCAAAAGTTTCTGAGACATGTAACTGGCTGGCACCGATTATGCAAAAATTCTAACGCCGATATAGTCCGATTCTGGTTCAATTACATCAACGTGCGTAAGGCCCGCACCCGATTGCGTCTACACACGCCAGAACGTTATGTTTTCAACCTGTTCTACTAAGCGTTCACGGTTTACGACTTGGATCTAGTAAGGGCAGTTTCACAGTATACCCTGTTCCTGTCAATCACCCCCAGCCTACATATAACTAGGGCTGGTAAATCAGCAGTGTTTTAATCTCTTTTTTTTAAAACGTAGCTCGAGTTTGGCCCCATTGTAAAAGTTGCCCTTTTAAGTATGACAGAAACTTTCCGTAACATCTTGTACATGTTAACCTTCTCATGACACAACATAGTACTCTCGTACCATTACACCTCTTTCGAAAAGAGCTCATTTATCTAACAGCTTTTGAAAAAATGGAAATGGCATGGAAATCGGTTCATCTGTTTGGAAGCTACGTACGATGCCACAGACAAACCTACGGATAAACAGACATAAACATCGAACTAACAAAAGTCGTAAACGACGCTGGTAAAAAATATAATAATATCTAAGAGGAGTTAAGAGGACTGAAGCACTTTGAATTCGGTTACTCGATTTTTCAGGTTTACCTTTTCCTTCTGATGCCCCTCCCTCCACCCTTGTAGGTTGGCCGTCAACTCTTCATACATCATTTTGTTCTTGGCCAGACGAATCATATCTACTCTAGCCACTCCTGTCCAATTTCTGATGTTTTGCCGGTTATAGAAATACGTTTTGAGAGCGGCAGTTTCCCCTCGATATTTTCCATGAATGTTTCCTAAGCTATTACTGACAATCACAATCCTCAGCATTGAGGAAACGACTGAATGGAAGGATCGATTTGCTACTTACAAATCTTCTACAATAGATCTTAACAAGGTCATGCGTTTGCACATCTATGTCAGTTGGGTGGGCATTTGTTCTACGGGTCGTGGTCATCTGCTAGCTTCGCGAATTAACACTTCACATTTCAAGACTAGCTTGTGTAACTTGGATAATTTTAATTATCATCTCAGGCTAACTGTTGCAATTTGTTTCGTGATAGCGTTATTACTCGTATCTTCTTATAAACGTGAGATTGCTGAATCGTTTAAAATAGTTGCACAACGGTACGCAATTTTTGTGATATCCAAAATCGGATATACCTGTAATTTTGCTTGAAGTCTGCTACGTACTGAGTACGGGGCCAAGACGTTTGTCTATTAATTTACCTACACGTCAACTCTACACGATCCAGGGGAGGAATTCACGGGTACTATCAGAAATGTAAACTGAGGGATATTTTGAAGGAAAGGAGCAATATCCTAGATCTTTAATCATTTCATTTCCTCCTTCGCGCGGAGTCTGGGACACTACTATCCTTACTATTTTCCTTCTTACTATCCTCCGTTTTCTGAATTGAGAAATCGATAGTTCTGTCTCTGCAGATATTACAAAGAAAGTCATAGAACGATACTTAAGTATTCACTAAATGATTTTTTCAATTCCGAAACCGGCCCTTTGAGTATCTTTACTTAAACATTTATAATAAGTTGAAAAAATTCACTCGGGACTGGACTTGAACCCGCAACCAAACCCAAATAATATTCGCAATAGATAAAATATTATGCATATTATCTTCTGGTTTCTTCAACATTGAATTATAAGTATTTATTGACTTTGCGTGATTAAACTCGTTATAATATTCACTATATTCAGGTACGGAAAGCAAGCCAAACACCCACGAGGGCACCAAAACATTGGCAATCTGTGTCAAGATACTAAATCTATCGGCCAGGTCCTTGCATCCATAGCAAGGCTGTTTGCTTGCAACACCAGCGTCATTGGAAAGGAATTACTGTCGGTATTATGGCTCGTGTTATATAACAACTAGCGATTTCTTGCAAAATGTTCCAGCAACTGCAGTATGCAGTGCATCGCAAGTGATTCACTTTTGTGTTAATCCTTGTGTGTGAGTTGTTTATTCTTTCTTTCTTTGGTTGGACGGTTAGTGATCTATGCTCTATGTTTATATCCTTTACAGTTTATTAATAGCGAAAGTGTTGTTAAATTTTCCTGCGGCACCAAAAAAATACAACGTGTTACAAAACATCCTAACTCTTTTTACAGGGTGTAACCTACTGGTCAACAAGATGTCAATTTTGTAAAAAAAAGTTTAAATTAACAAATTTTATTTTATAACCACAAAAATGAAAAATTTTCATATCTTTTTTGTTTATGTTATTAGCTCAAATTTACAAATATGTTTGTGGGTGTAGGTGCATATGCATAGCTTTGAGTTGTTAAAACATTGTGAAAGTCAATGAAAACAATATTTAAAAAATACTTTTCTCCCGCCACAGCGTTCACATTTTATTAATTTAAAAATCAACAGAAAGTCATAGAGCAAAAAAAATATTTAGGTGGTGATCCCTATCACCGGGTGCTATTACCCTGTAAAAAGAGTTAGCATCTTTTGTAACACCTTGTATATTAACGTTTTTACAAAGGTTTTATAAAATCCCTATCCCAGCGACTTTAATGTAGCTGTAGGTTGAGTAGACCCAGGACGTTAACATTTTTTTTTTCTTCGAAAACATACAATTATATTTTAGGCGCCTGTCTAGTGTTTTGCTGAAGTGTCAACTGGCACTGGTGCCAGATTTTTTGTGTGCCAGTTGACGCCCAAGCCGTGCTTTTTAGGTTACTAGAAATTTGCTAAAAATGTTTTGGGAATCACTCAATTTGATATTCCCTGCAGCAAAGTTCTGCAAATCTACTTGAGAAATCCGGCGTTTGTATGTTTGTTGTATGGATGAATCTTTGTTCGAGAATAACTTGAGTAAATTTGGTAGGCGGGTAAATTAAATTAAATGAATAAGTTCGAACATGGGCCAAATCGGTGAAGGGGTTGCCGAGATATGGGGTGTTAAGTTCATGCAATGCGCACGCGCTTGTTACACATCGCGAGTGCACAGTTCAGGGCGAATCTGGCATAACTGAACCAGGACAAAGGTACTAATTGCCATTAGTAAAGCGCAGGCTCATTAAATCGCTTCTTATGTCGGTTACGTCAATAATTTGAGCCGAGACTTTCACGAATTAGCATAGCCTAGAGTACTTTTGTTTTCACAGGTAATTGTCTATGAGCGTAACTGCATTGCTCCACTTGTGGTAAAAATTAAACCAGCAAATGATAATTTACTTCATTAACCAAGATAGTAAAAAAGCAAGTAACCTAAAAGTTAACACATGAAATCGCTATGAAATTAGATGCCAGACGGCCGTTCCTACTCATTGACCACGTTTGCTATGGGGCAAACGTTGACTCAATTATGTCACCGACATTCGGTAGAGTCAAAGTTGCGTCAGCGTCAGCGATCCCTGCGCTTCCTCGAGAGAATCTGCGCACACGCAGCCAGCTGTCACGTAGCGCCAGTTGCGTCACCGAATTGGACTCACTTTCCTTGGCGTTGATTGGAGGGAAGCCCATTTGCATGGCCCATTGCCGTGGTGACCGATTTCATGGATCCGCCCCCCGCCTGGGAGATTTACGATTAATAAAAATGACAGTGTACGGCAGACAACAACAGTTGTAATCTTACGAGTAAAAATGCGAAAGCCCTAAAACAGGTCACGCACGATTAATAATTGCGAGTCTTGCTTGGGTCTTGCTGCTGCTGCATCTTCATTAACCAATAATAAGAACAATAGATAAACAATGGCTGCGATGACAGTGCTGTCTATCTCGCGAGCCCGGTGGTTTAAAACTGTTCACTGGGCCTATCCATAGGTTATGAAATCTGTTCGTTAGTTTTAAGATTACTAGTCTGCAAAAAAATATCTCAATACGTACCACCTACAGGAGGAAATCCTCTGACCAAAGACACTCCCTGATTTTCTCTTTAACCAGACATTGTTAGTTTATAGACAAGCTTTTAACATTACGTTACCGTCGTGTAATCGTGTTACCATATTTTTCCGGCCATTGAGCACGGGGCGTAGTATTATTGGGAAGGACTCTACTCTCTCACTTACTTCTGACTTTTGCAAAAAAAGTTCGCTACAAAGTCCATTCGCCGCGACACTAATCCAGCATCATGCAAACCGTGTAGTAGTGAGTGATGTGTGCGAGCAGCAATATGGCAACCACCAGCGCCACCGGCCGTCAAAATAGTGGGAATTATTAAAATATTATTATTAGCAATACAAGGTGTTACAAAAGTACCTAACTCTTTTTACAGGGTGTAACCTACTGCTTAACAGGATGTCGAATCTGTAAAAAAAAGTTAAAAAAAACTATTTTTATTTTATAACCTCAAAATTGAAAAATTTTCATAACTTTTTTATTTTTGTTATTAGCTCAAATTTAACAATATGTTTGTGCGTGTATGTGCATTTACAAAGCTTTGAGTTTTTAAAACATTGTGAAAGTCAATGAAAACAATATTTAAAAATACTTTTCTCCCTCCACATCGTTCACATTTTATTAATTTAAAAATTAACGGATCTTAAACTTTCGTAAGCACTGCACATTTTTCGACAAAATAAAAGTAAGTGAAACCGTTAAAGCGATATAAAAATTAACGGAACGTCATAGAGCAAAAAAAAATTAAGTTGTGATCCTTATCACCGGGTGCTATTACCCTGTAAACAGAGTTAGGTACTTTTGTAACACGTTGTATAATCAATGGCAACATTTAATATTATCAACGGCAGTGGCAAACGCTCTCTCTGACGACTTAACTGATTTTAGGCATCCGAATGGGCAAAGTACGAAGTAGGAGAAGAAGAATAACGCTGCCGATAAGGAGTAGGCGACATCTCGGACAAAATATTTTATTAGTCTCCTCAACTCTCCTCATAAATAAGATCGTAGGAAGTTTTTATCCGACTGTACAAAACAGCTTTATTTGTTAGTGTCCGAGATGTCGCCTCAAAAATATTAAAAATACATAGCGACATTTCGGACAGTGTCCGAAAATATTTTGTCGAGATGTCGCTTACTCCCGATAAGAGGTGATTAGCCTGACTGACTGTTATCAGATCACCAAATATCACTGGTGATCCACGACGACACATTCTGAGTAGGCCCCCGTAGCAAAACGGTGTTTGATATTCTAATAACTAAGACGTCAAGCCCTTTTTTGCGTTGCGCTATAGGAAGTGTAAGCTTGTTTATTTTTCCCTTATTGTTGTTACCTATTGCCACAGAATGACGTTTAATGGCACAGCAAGAGGCCAAAGAAGAAAAAAGGGAGACCAGAACTATAGCTCGTAAAATGTCAGAGGGCCAACTCGATGCCTACACAAAGTAACTAACAGTACAGAACGCTGAGTAGGTAAACTCGGAAAACATGTCCCAACAAATTCTTATCTATTACGAGACCGGTCAAAAAACTGTTTCGGTGGACGCAATGCGCGCGCTTGGGTGCGATTTTGCCTAGCCGATTTTGAGTTGATATCTACACGACACACCGCTTTGCTCACCTGTGCAAGAAAACATTTTACACACAAGTTCACGCAACGTGTGTAATATGTTCCAAAATTCAACCTCAGTCGGTGGATCCGCCGTGGGTCTATACCTGACTCACTGACAGTTTTGTTACAGTAAAACACCACATGTGGCACTTCACCACTGTTGGCGACCACTAGAGTGGCCCTGTCAAACCTTAACTATAGAACGTGGCCATTGTGTGAGCGACAAAACGCAGCCACTCAAAATTAAGGATGAAAAATCTTGTCTCTATTCTCAGTGTGCTAATAGAAATAGAACGCGAGGGTGCAGGAATCCGATAGCTAAAAGACTGTCCCTCTGTCTACAATCGTGCTTTGTGCTCGTGCTGTTGGCTCGCCAGTGTCGGCCGCACTTCGGATGAATGAAAGCGAACTTAACACTGCTTGTATTGTAGTGATGTAAAAGCGATTCCGGTGAACGCTATTTGCATACAACTGTAGTGCTGCTAGTGTCACAACAGTATTGTACACTTTCGATGACGATGGCAACTGCGAAAATGCTGTTAAGCAATTTAGGAACATAAGATGAAATAAAGATAAAAATCTATTTAACTGGACAAGAATCGTATGAAAGACCTAACGGCTATAGAGATGGAAAAGAAGAATAATAGAAGCGTTAATAAGCAAATAAGAACTTGAAACTGACAACATGATGAACGACCTCAAGATTCGCAATAATTTAAACAATTCACGAATTACGTTTTGGCAAAGAGGATGCAATCAAATTCCGAGACTATCATTTTCATGTCCAGCTGAGAGACTTATGATTAGCAATTCAATTGAAAAGTAAAGACGCGAAACATGCAAAGGGTACATTATGGATAAACATCAAACGCGTGAAGAGGCATTATGTAAAAGCATCGTAAACGCACCGCAAAAGCACCACAGTTTGCCTTCCTCACCATCAAGACTTTACGTAACACTATTCTTGGGAATTTCACTGGATTCCAGAAACATCTTAAAACCAAAAATTCATTAGTGCCTAACTCCAAACAATAGCTTAATGTTTTTACACTTAAACTTTCGTAAGCATTGCACATTTTGTATTTTGTGGCATAATGTCTTCAACGTAATAGTCGTAATAGTTGACGTACATTTCTATCGTTTTGAAAAATAGCTCGAACAGCTTGATTTGACTTCCCGAAACAAAGTCATGACTTCTTCAAAAAGTGATGGACGGGACGACAGCATAATCAAATTAATTAAAGCAAAGAGTAAACCCAAGGTTAGAAAAAGTTCTTGTTACTCGACGCTTGACCACAACTGCGTTATTTGAAGCATGACAAATAAGATACAGTGAAAAACACGACTAGACGATAACGTAACACACATAATATAAATCAGTGATTCCCAACCTAATTTCAGCCAGGACCAACTATGGTTGTTTTGTTCTTAGTATCACAAGGTCCAAATGATGTACCTCTATACTTGCTCTAGTGATCTGGGACAAGGGCCGTCGTATAATTTATAAGTTAATTTCGTTAATAAAATATCCAGCCAGTAATTATTATAAGTTGCCATATAGGATGATGCGCGCACGCCAGCGCACCCGAATATTTAAGTATGTAAAGCTCCTGAATCTAAAAGTATAGCCATGTTACTGTAAGTCAAATACATTACGTTACGAACGATGACAGAAATCTGGAATCTAATTAACACTAATAAAATGGTAAAGAAACGGATTTATTCATCTGGCGCGGAGCACTTTTATTTAAGGCTCTCGCGGACCACTGTTTGGAAATCACTGATATAAATCATTCTCTCGAATCAACGGGGCAATTTGTTTAATGGCTGTAGCGCCAGTCTGTATTTTGATTCAATTTGTAGGAAGTATTAGTGGCACGCTGTAAGAGTGGATATTGTAGAGATATATCATATACGGGATTGCTTCTGTTTCGCCATAGCTTGGTTTACTGGTGCAACTCAGATCTTTGCCGATTTTAGATCGGAAATATTATTTAAGTTTTCAAGGTCACATTCTTCGGTAATTCAATAAGTTGGTGCCAACCTTAGTTTCTCTGCAATTGGCTTTGCAATGTTTGTATTGTTTCGTATGCCAAACTTAAAACATGAACAGCCAAATTGAATAAGGAACAGGAACTTCTTTGAACAACTTTAAATTTACGAATAAAAGACATGTAACATGGTGCCGCAACAATAAAAAGATGTGCTCTCTTGTTTCAAAGCAAGGAAACAAACACGTTTAAGTTTATACACACAACATTGTGTTCCTAGATGATACACCAGATAACACAAATCGCAATCAAACTATTATGTTGTAATTCTGAACAATAGTCGGAGCCAAGCGAGCGTATCCCGGACAAGCGATGTGAGCTCAGACATCATAGCCCCGTGAGATTATTGGAAGAACAGACGACTAGCACAATCATATTCTAACAATGGATGCAGCTGAGATGAATTTTGGGGTTCATGTAATGATATCCTCCGAACCGAATCTGCAAATTGTCGGTAGTAAAGGCAAGGAATAGAATATGAAGAGCTGACGGCCAACCTCCATTAGTGGAGAGGTACGCCAAGAAAAAGAAGCAGTACCGACGAATCTGTTGAAATATATGTTGCTGTCTCGCGTGCCCAAATACTGAGCGAAAGGGACAACCTGAAGAAAATCTACAAAATCAAGGTTTCGTATTCCCCACTTTCTTCTCTCAAAACTGGTCCGATTTTGTTTCAGCACTCATATCACAAGAAACTTGATGCCGGACCGTTTACGAGACTGTTAACAATAATTGATCGAAAAAATCTATCTACAGTCCTACACCCGTTCCCGTTTGCTGGCGGCGGGATTTATTCGTAGGTTCTAGGATCTGGAATCTAGACCTTAAGTTCTAAAGATGGTTAAGCCTTGCAATAAACACATCCGAAAAGAAGATATGATTTTATGTTCATTGGCGGCGCTAGTAAGCCTAGACCTGGGCTTTAAAAAATCCACTCATGCGTCAACCGTCAAAACCGGTTTATTTGCGGAAAATGCCTTCTTTTTCGACCTTTCATAGGGGGAACATTTACAGTGCTTATCAGAGAATACAGGTGCTGATAGAAGTGTTCCAGCGAGTCAGCCTCTCTACCAAGTCTCTTATTTCATCGCATCACACACGCCTGCTAAAATACCAAACAAAGCTGACCCCGATCGCAACTAATACCGGAGCATTTAGCACCTTCGCTCGAGTACTCGTTAGAGACGGTCAACAAGTCACACCACACGTGAATCGTAACGATGTTCCAGTTAGTATAGATAGAACTAGTAAGAGACAAGTAAGATGTAGCCAGTAAAAATGTATAATGTCCCACTATAGCAGGGCAAATGCCTTCTATCAGAGAGAGAGAGCTTGCGCCACTTCGGATTGGCGATTATAGTGTTTAGGGTTTTATGCCTCAGACGCTCAGGTTTCCTTACGATGTTTTCCTTCACGGTTAAGGGGTTATTTAAAATTACGTACTTTTGGTATTATTTTTTATTTTGGTTTACCTTCTTCCTCCTTGGGAAAGTTGGTAAAACACTGGGGCTCTATCTCGGCGTACGTCAAAGCTAGCGTATCGGTGCGGTACGAATATTACGTGCGTGTGTACTGTGTAGTCACCTGTTACGTGACGTAACGAGCGTGCCTTACGCGAGTGCACGTAATGTGGGTAAGGCTGAGACGGACGGATGGTGCGCTTGACAGAACACTTGTGGACGCTTCTGTTGATTGATATGATAATTATTGAGGATGGAGGAGACCAGACGAGGAAAATAGAAGTTGTTCTGTTCAACCACTTTGACGACGTTGATAGGGAGATAGATATAGTCGAGTAATAGATATAGAGATGGATCCGATATATTCCTATTAGTTAAGATATCACTAATATTTGATGGATTCATGTATTAGAATCCGAAGAATTCAAATATGCTAATAGGACTGTATTCACTTCAACTGTACACTGAACATTACGTATGGATCGCTTAATATCTTACTTCGTCTCTGATTCGTCAATCCACGCGATCTTGACGAAGCACACACTAATACATATTAGTGCGAATATTCTACGAGTCGCAATTTGTGATTGGATACAGGCACGAATATAATATCGAGTTGATACCAGCGAACCACTGACCCACGTGATACGATAATATTTTACGAGTCGCGCAATCTGTGATTGTATACAGTCGTGAATCTAATATTGGGTTGTAAGCAGCGAACCAATGAGACATCACCGATATTCATTATTGGCTTGATATTCAGTATTAGTAATACTCGAAAATATCGGTATTAACCCGGCATTAAATAGATAGCGTTCGATACAATGCTCTCTTCTACTCTTTTGATCTGTCCAGAACGGAAGGGGACATAGGTGTATCATAATCAGTTGGTTCAACATGAAGGGCCATAACAACCTTCTGAAGATAAATTCATATTCATATTAATATAAATTTATTGTGTATCGAGTAACAGGTTATTTACAGGTGGTAAGTATTTGTAATAATTAATTTATTATATAAGCAATTTAAACGACACCCAGTTGGGGCACTACAATATATCAAAATTGTCTGATAGGAGGTAAAAATTATAAAATTTAAATACTTGAATTACAAAAAAATAGACACAACACTCATTTCAAGGCAAAAAACATTACTTATCATTTAATTGAACGAGTGAGCGAAGCGAGCGACTTGAACAATCCGGCGTTTGTATGTATGTATGTATGTATGTATGTATGTATGTATGTTTGTATGTATGAATGTTCGTTCGACGATAACTTGAGTAAAAGTCGGATCGTCATGAAATTTGGTAGGCAGGTAAATGAGGCCAAGAGAATTTTTAAGTTCGAACATGAGTTAAATCGGTCGAGGGGTTGCTGAGATATGGGGTCGCGAGTTCATAGTTCGGGGCGAACCACTAGTTATTTAATTTTGTTATCTGTATCGTTATAAAACTCCTGCAGCGAATAAAAACATTTTTGAACGAGCGAGCGAAGCGAGCGAAGTTCTCCGAGTCTACTGTAACAATCCGGCGTTTGTAAGTATGTATGTATGTATGTATGAATGTTCGTTCGACGATAACTTGAGTAAATTTAGTCGGATCGTCATGAAATTTGGCAGGCAGGTAAACGAGGCAAAGAGAATTTTTAAGTTTGAACATGAGCCAAATCGGTCGAGGGGTTGCTGAGATATGGGTTCGCGAGTTCATAGTTCGGGGCGAACCACTAGTTTAATTAGATATAAATTTAGTGCGGTTTTAAAAATATTATTTTTTGCAGTGACTTTATCGATTCCGGTATTAGATTAAATATCTTTCTTTACGGCCATTTGCTGGGGTCCCGAATTTACGAATTCTAGTTTTGACGTAGAGGTAGCTAGCATATTTTTTGGTCTTAACTTTTCCGGACGGGAATATTGAGGGAAATTATTGCTATTATTTTTGACAAGAGTGCATAATTCTGCGACGTTCATTCATTTTTGCGAATTGCTAATATCTTAGTCAAACTGAAAATGAACTGAGAGAGCGAACAAAATTGCAAAAGAATATGAGGACGAATGGCGAAGGCATTTGTAAGATTTGCTGAGACCAATCGGCAATGTATTGTTTGTGTTATCCAAGCCCAAGTAAATCTTCTACGTCTTCTAGTTTTGTATAACATGCGAGTGTACGCAGCAGCATGTTTGGGGAATTTGTGTTAGATGCCCAACATTGATTTGGTTAGAGATTACCGATTTTACTTAGTTGTTGCTGTTGTGTGGAGCTACTTCCGCATACTTGTAAATTGTTTTGGGGATAACGACTCTTGGAGTGCCTTTTCACTAATTCAGTTTTCCGTATTGTTCTCTATTTATGTTTATCAAATACTGAGCGAAAGCGACAACCTGAAGAATATCTACAAAATCGAGGTTTCGTATTCCCCACTTTCCTCTTTCAAAAGTGGTACCTACTGATATCAAAAGAAACTACTTTATGTCGGAATGTCCTGTTTTATTTTAATTTAAAGTTGTGAAATAGGTTTACCAGACTTCTTTTGCCGCCGCTTTTAAATACGCTTTTTTTTCCCTAGGTCCCTAGCTCCTGCTAACAATAATTTATCCAAAAAATCTAATCAGTCCGACATGCCGGGGGTGGAGATGTCCCAGCATACCAAAAATGTTTGCTCTAGTGCCATTATCCAGGGAGGAAATCGGGGACTAAGTTTGTGTGGAGAATCTCTTATTTTCTTCTTTCCATATTGTCATTTATTTTGCATCGGTTACTACATATTTAAGACGTAGGAAAATATTGCAAAACCAGCATAGGGCAAAAAACCCTTTAGTCATCGAACTAGCCGAACATTCTAGGTAGACCGGGCCGCGCGCGCATCAGTATGCAGGCACCGGTCATGCGCCGGCGCAACAGTGAAAGTGGTCCCGTGGCCTTCACCTCGCGTAACTCGCCGTAACACTTCTGATGGGATAATCGCGGCGTTGGTACACGCAGAAGGCGTGCTTCGACTTGATGACTTTAGGCACTGACTAAAGTCATCAAGTAAGAAAGTTCCTCCCGGAGTCATCATCATCAATCCACCTCCACCCGCTTCTCATTTTCTTGACATTGATTTTTTGACAATGATTATTTGGGGAATGAACACATGTCAAGGTACTTTTTAGACCCATGTGTCGTATTATTTTTTCCACAGTGATTTTATGAAAATAAAATTTTTCTGTCACAAAAAATTGGCCACCTTGTTATAAGAATACTCGTCACATAAACTCAAAACCCTTAGTTTCGCCACTATGCTATGCTAACCTTCTGCCATATTGTGACATAAGACTACCATAATTTAAACAATATTATAACTTGATCGAATTATCATAATTAACCACTTGCGACAGCGAGAATCGGCCGCGGACAACTTTTTAATTGGTCAAGTTGTGGTGAATGACCAATGCGGCAAAGTCAAGGTGATGATGTTTTGTCATTGGTAGGTAAGTAGGTAAAAGCTATCAAGCAATAGTACATTACTGCCGCGATCTGTAATGAGTGCGTTTCTGGCGCGCTTTTGATGGCCGACAGAGCGCAGCGTAGCGCAGCTCAAGGCCCTCACAGTGCGGTCAGCATTGAAGCCCTTGATGGACAAGCTGAAATGAAGGCCGAGACCGAAGGTCGAGGCCTTTATAGCGCGGCCAGCAAGGGCTGCAATGATGACCAAACTTGAGGGCCGAGAGCGTAGCTAAGCTAAGCTCGAGGCAATCATAGCGTGGCCAGAAGCGCACTCATTGCAGACCAAGGCTTGTATAGTGCTTTACTCAAACAATGCGAGTAATTAAAATATTAATTAGAATAGTAATTAACATAGTAATTTAATTAGCTTACCATTTGTCGTAGATTAAGTACTTTTTGTCGATTTTCCATTCCGCAAACTTTTTGTTGGTAAGCTTGCTTGTATTTTTCTTTTGACTTCGGTGGCAATAAATTTCCAATTACTAATTTCGCTTGATTTTGAATGTCCGGCGGTGTTAAACACATTAAATCCGAGGATTCGTCGCTTTGAGAGTTCACTTTTTCAACAAAAACACAGAAAAAAATCACTTCGAACAACGCGCGAAAAGTCGAAAACAATATGGCCGCGCTTTTTTTTTCTGTGCAATGTGTCGACTGCCAGTACCCATACAGCCTAATTCTAAATAAATACTTTTTGCACCTGATGTTTGAGTTCTATTTATGAAACAAAACTCGACATTAATGTTTTTCTGGCCGCAAAACACAAGACATTAATGAAATTCCATAC
This sequence comes from Zelleria hepariella, assembly GCA_949319315.1. Lineage (NCBI taxonomy): Eukaryota > Metazoa > Arthropoda > Insecta > Lepidoptera > Yponomeutidae > Zelleria > Zelleria hepariella. The sequence continues at coordinate 4,606,319 of OX439396.1, read as the reverse complement.
AACTTTTCTGGCGCCTAATCCAAGTAGCCCGCAAGTCCGACTTTGCTCAAAGAAGGTTGTCGAATTAATGTCCACATTACGACCTTTTTTGAGTAAAGTTACTTAACAAACCAATGACTTAGTAGGTACCACCCTTTTTTTATCTGAAGATTAGGCCAACTAAGCAGAGACTGGATGTATTTACGGTACTTTACCTACCATAGTAAAAGGCAGAAATGGAAAAATGCAGAGGAAATGAATCAAAGAGTGCTTTGAACCATGTTATTTCCGTTTTTTTGCGTTTGCATAGGAAATTGAAAATCTAGCCAAGCCAATCTAGCCATCACTCGCTTCCGTTGCCATCATAAACAATCATATCCCAGGCACTGCAGCGTCTGAATCATCACTTCACCCATAGAGAGCTACATTTGGACTTCCCAGTAAATGTTTACTTTAGCGGCAGATTTTATTATATTCGTATTCATGTCGCATCTGACCATCCATATTCTGCATATTCGTGATCTCATCCACCTGACCCACGAAAGATGCTATTTAGGTCCGTAACAGTTTCGAAATATGACGCCTCGCACTTTTTTTAATAGCCGTTTCGGGTTAAACTGTGATTGATACATTGAGCCAAAACAAGCTCATAATCATGCATTTTAAGACACACCCAAGTGGCCACATGCAGTATCCATAACCAACATGGACAATCATTAAGGGACGATAGCAAGGTGGCGGGAAATTCAAAATTTTCACAGACTTTTACATTTTGTAGCTAAACTGAACTATTTTTGTTCAGCGATTTTTCGTTCGCGAGAATAAAACCGTATTCTTTTCATTATTATAAACAACAGAACAACAATATGAGTTCTGGTCTACGAAGCAGTGGTACTGCCCAAAAAACTTGTCGTAGACCAGAACACATAATCGGCTGAATTATTGTTGTTCTGTTGTTTACAATAATGAAAAGAATACGGTTTTATTCTCGCGAACGAAAAATCGCTGAACAAAAAATTGCTCGGTTTAGCTACAAAATGTAAAAAACTGTGAAAATTTTGAATTTCCCGCCACACTACTATCATCCAGCCTTAAGACGCAGACGCAGACGGTGCCATCATCAGCTCGCGCAAGAGTGAAAGTAAATTCGGTATCGTCCGCGGCCTTCACCCCGCTTGCCGTAACACTTGTGAGCTAATGGATCGTCAATTCGTCACTCGTTATCGACATACTGCGATATACGGTGTTTGCAAACAAACTTGTTTGGGGACCGGTGCAGAAGAATTGCGTAGTTTATTTTGGTTACTTTTTTTGGCGGGCCTGGACGTTGGCCGTCAGCTCTTCATATGCTTTTCTATTCCTTGCGAAGCGAAAGATGTTCCACGCTGGCTATATCTGATGTTTCGGAGCCACGACTCTTCTACCAGCACGCTACTTCCCCTCAATCTCGCCCATCATGATGACTTGAAAAAGTTTGCCCATCATGATCACTTGAAGAAGTCGTTGCGATACACATGTTGCAGGTAGTAAGCTTATTTTCTTCTTTTTTACTGTCAAAATGATTTCTCTATTTTGATTTACGAACTTCAATTCTAGGGATCTTCCCCAGCTGATTATGGTGGGTAAGATTGAGGGGAAAGGCGTGTTGTTAGAAGGATAATATCATGTTTCGGAAACATCAGGGAATGGGCGAAATCAGCATATTGCTTGGCAAGAAATAGAGAAGAATATGGAAAGCTGACGGCCATACTTCAGTAGTGCAGAGAGGAACGCATTTTCTCTCCTGATTCAGATTGCATCGTCAAGTAAACGTGTCAACCTTAAATCTAGATCTAAGTGAACAATGGCCTCATTAAAAGTGCGGCTATAAATTAATGAGAAATATGCAGATGCATCTCAAAGAGAATGCAGTTTTCTCTGCAACCATGTAGGTTCATATAAATTACGGTGATTTGTATCAGTAGTATCAGCTTCCTTTTCTCAATAAATTAATTAAACAGGTAGTGAAAAATAAACGGAAACTTCAATGGGGTTGTTACCTACGATCTAAGTTTCACACAGTTTGTATATTCGCAACTTATTAATCACCAATTACTATCAAAGGTTTTGTCTACACATACTCGTACAAGAGTAGATACATTGTTTCGAGTGTTTTCCATTTCAGCGGCGAAAGTTGGTTTCTTGGCCAACGCAATGCGATCGGCCTTCACCCACTTCCACTTTTTCCACATGACACAGTGTAGCAGGTTTCGATAAGAGCATATGCCAATCGTCATAATTATGATGCAACTTGTATCTTTAAGGCGATGTGTGGTCAGTGTTGGGGAAAGTCTTTTGACCTTGAAGAATATAATTCTCTTGCAATCGCTCCGACTACTTCCCAAGTTCCCACGTACTAATTGGAAGAATATTACTAAGATAGGGAAATATATAGACTCTTTGTATTTTCTGACCGCCAGGCTCAAATGGAACTGGGCTGGCCATGTCTGCCGAATGAGACAAGACAGGTGGGCAATGATCTTCACCGACTCCATCCCACATGACGGACAACGGCGGCGGCGCGGCAGGCCTAGGCGACGATAGCGATAAGTTCTTGCCCGGATAGCTAGACGTGGCCCAGGATAGATGTTTGGAAGACAAGAGGGAAGGCCTTTCCCCAGCAATGGTACACAAAAATCCGGTCAAACTAAAGTTTTCTGAAAACAGTACAATCGTGACCGCGATTTGCTTCTGGGCCAATCATCACATTGTGATTACTTTGTGATGTAAGTAACCATTTGTCATCGCCTGTCTGTTGTTCTCGCTTCGGACAGCTTGCGGTCATTGTGCTGTCAGCGGAGGCATCAAGCAATAATTCATTTTGTTAACAAGACCTTACCAAATAGACGAGTGTTAAGTCGATTGTTTGCTAAATATATTACATACTTTGCAAGGAGTAATGCTACTGTTATATTATTTCGAAGTTCTGTCTAAGTATTCATCTATCAAACATCTAATTACGAGTACCAAGCCAACAAAAATTTATGATATCATCGACCTAATTTCAGCTTGGTAGGTACCTACTTTGAAATCCAGCTGATCAATATTGTTAAAGTTCATTCATTTAAAAAAACGAATTATCCTCGAGCCTATATTGATCCCCGAGCCTATGATTTATCGTAATCTTATGCAGGGTGGCCCAAATAAGGACGTCAAGATTTTTTTTTTAGATTCCTCCAGCCTAGGGCTGTCCAAATATGGAAATATATGTAGACTGGGAAAAAGTTAGGACTATCTTTAGACGTTCCGGAAGGAAATTCGTAGCGCGAATAATCTAAAAAAAAAATCTTGACATCCTTATTTAGACCACCCTGTATTCTTGTTAAAATCTACACTAATATTATAAAGAGGAAAGATTTGTACCTATTTTTGTATGTTTGTATGTTTGTAATGAATAGGCTCAAAAAATACTGGGCCGATTAAAAAAATTCTTTCACCAATAGAATGCTACATTCTTCCAAATTGACATAGGCTACATTTCATTTTGAAAAAAATTAGGGATCCTTGGTAAAATTTGAACAATGTAACCGAAGGTGTAGAAAAATGAGTCTTAAAATATCTTTTTCTACCCCGTGCGAAGCCGGGGACGGGCTGCTAGTAATTAATAATTTCGTAACGCTATAACAGCAAATGCATAAAGTTATTGCAAAAACTCCTTCAGAAAACTTACAAGTAAAAGCGTTTAACTGTGCAGCTTTTTTATATTTTACTTTATTTAGTTACGTCGAACCACAAAATGAACAGATTCAAAAGAATGTCAGCTAGGCTGCCTATAATGGTAATTTAAAAGTATCATAGATAGACCTATCCCTTGCAAGATCTTCAACTTTTTAATAGAAATCTTAGATAATGAATCTTCCTAGATAGTGCAGCTTGATCTTCGGCTATCTAAATCAAGTTGATACCAGCTGACACTACCATATCGTCATCACATACCTACCGTAATTCTTTTATAGTTATTTTGTGATGTAGTCAACTTCCGCTAAAAATATATTCATTCAGGCAATCAATTTGCCAATCTATGATCCGATTTTCTACGGAACAATGAGTTCCGCACAAATAACTGAATCGGGACAACCAGCGTAGACACAAAAAATATCAATGCCAACGATAAGTTTCAGAAGAACATTAGAATTAGGTTAATGAGTATCGCATAGTAGAATTTACACCACATATCTTTGCCAAAGCACAGATTACCATAGAAGTAAGCGTTCTGAATCCATTTCTATTTACATACCAAAAGAAAGAAGATTCGCTTATTTTGTATGTACTCGTATGACGCAATGTTGCTATTGAAATGCTCTGATAAACCGCAAGTTTTTAAATAGTTATAGTACGAAAACAGAATAATACAATAGGGTATTCGTGTCTCATTTGGAGCGTGACACGCAAACTGTCCAATGATAACAATGTGGCGTTGATTGGACTGAAACAAAAGACTAAGCAAGAGTGGCTGAATGATGGAAATATTGGCAAACTTCGATGTAGCTCAAAAGATAAGGCAAAAGGACACTATACAGGGCAATTTTTAAATAGCCTTTTTTCCTCAAACGCCCCAACTTCTAACAGTGCCTGTGACACTTACACCTTCCTCTCAGTGTAGTCGGCCTAGTCTAGAGGACAGAACTTGTCAACATTGTAAGGAAACCTCGGTTTCATTGGCTCAGCACTTATCGCCCGGCTCTGCACTCATAACAAGGTGGATTATTTTAGTAGAATCAAAAGATAAAGTAACTATTTTCGACATTGTTGGTGATAATAAGATTTGTGAACTGATTATGATTACATAACACCTTCATTTTAACTATTTCGCGCAGTATCAACGCCCGCAATTTGATCTTATCAGACACCTTAGTCTCTGCAAAAAGAGAGGATAGTCTGAGAACACTGGCGCACCAAACCACTTAGCATTCATTGCCTCGTTATACATTTAAATAACTTTAACAATCGCTTTAACGCGAGATCAGTTACGCCCATTGTTATTCAACACAGATAAAACACAAATTATCGTATCACCGATAGCAACCTACAAAGATCGCTTTCACATGAACGCTACGTCTAGAATTAGATCATATCTTCCGCACGGTCTCTAGGAAATAGACCTGTTGGTGTTCTCGCTCGCTCTTTCCCCAATTGCTATCCAAGTATCCCTATCGCACAGTTATTATTGGTACAATATTATTTCCTATAAGACACCTATTACATCTTGCAATGTGCATTTACTTTCTCTGTGCTATAGAGTTATAGATGCGATGATCAATGTCTGAGCATGAACTACGGCTTCAAATTTCAAATGTAGTAGACAATATAATCACCAGAAATCATGAATGTGTTACCTTTGTTTTCATCAAGACTCCCTAAGGAAATCCGTAACGACTTACACTACAAGTTTCCCCTTTTCAGCCCGTACATAATATATAATAACGCATTTAGGACACTGTTGCGTCTCCCCCGTTATTGTAGTGCTTCAGCCATGTTTTCTGAGGCCAGGACTGACTCGTTTCATACGATTATCAGGAAAAAGACGGCTTCTCTGTTGCTGAGGGTGCGGGGCAGTAGCAACAGTCTGCTGAGGGTTATAGCTGAAAGTTTCAACCCTTTCATGAAACTTTTTATTACGATTACGAAGTCGAAATTAGCCTTACTGTACTAAGTAATATCATAATATTAATTAAACCGACCGTAATCGTTCCAAATTGTAAATTTAAAAGTTTTTGTATTTTATTTTATATTGTGTTAGTAGATAAGTTATTGGATTTTGTTATCTGAATAAATAAATAAATAAATAAATAAATAAATAAATAAATAAATAAATAAATAAATAACTGTCATTGTATCTGGTAATGTGCAAAGAAAGTAGGTTTCTTGGTACATAACCCGGTTTTTAACGAATAATATTTTTTCTTTGTACATAGCTAGTCTTTAACTCAGTTATGTACGAAGAACAAGGGGTATTTTACGCCACTCACTGCTGGGAAAAGGCCTCCCCTTTAGTTTACCATTCCTCTTCATCCTTAGCCATATTCGTGCAGGTCGCTCCGCCATCTACACCTTGTTGTGCCGTATCGTTGGTAGTAGTTACTTGGGTGTTGGGTGGTAATTATCCTATTACCTAATCTGTTAGCCCAACTACTGCGGAGTTTACTAGTGTAATTTTTGTGCTGATGCGGAGTTTCCTAGTGTGTTTTTTATGACATAGCGAATAATTTCTATGTCCACAGTCAAACTTGCGTATCGCCTGCGCGGGTGAGAGATTTGCGGGAGGAGGGAATTCAATATACACATTCAGTCTTACAATACTTACATCAAAGTTTCACAGTGAGCCTTTGACCTCTACAATCAGGATGAATCATGAAAAAAAATACCTGAAACAAAAAGGAAAACCAATTAAAATCGGCATCTACACCGGGTGTGGCAACGTTTTATGAATGCAACATATAGTCATTATCTAAGTAGCTTGTAATGTAATACACCACACACCTAATTTGTTAACGAATCATAAGCATACAAGCAAATTACAGAATTCCATTCAATAATGATAATGGCTAACTTTCCGCCTTTCCGCTAATTAACTGTTACGCAAACTGCAGCCATGAGCGGTTTTTCTGCCAATTTGTCCAACTCTGATTCGATTAAGCAATAGTGAAACTAGAAAGCAATTTTATAGTTAGTCTATCGATTCATTATCAATAATAATTCATTTATAACCAATATTGTCAGAAAAGCTCTGACCATTTCTAATATCCAGTTCCAAGCCAGATCAACCCTCGTGATTTATCTGTCCAATGTAATAACGTATTCCTTTCTGTCAAATTCCAGAGAGGAGAACCAAAGGAGCCCATCAACCAGCCGTATTGCCATGTGGCGTAACATGACTGCGGCGCGTCGGCAACCATCGAAATCTCGGAGCAAACGCATGCGAAGAAGCCGACCTCCAGATCGACGCAAAACGCTGGACAACTAACCCGATCTAGTCGAAACTGCAAGCCAAAGTAAAGAAGGGCTCGATACAAAACTGTGATAAAATAAAAACAAAACAATTGGCACACATGAGACTAAAATAGAAACAAACGAATGACCAAATTCGAATTTTAAAAATGGCAATTCATGTCCTCTTAGCGTCTGCAGCGCTAAAGACGGTCAGTGTGACTGGATTGTGGCTGATTCCACTTCTGCTGGGAGCGCTGACATTTCACAACTACCAGTCATACGATCCGGAGTCGAAGGTGTTAGACAAAGAGCCCAGAAGGGAATACGACTTCGTGGTGATTGGGGGAGGATCAGCAGGTGCTGTCGTTGCGAACCGGCTGACCGAAATAAAGCCATGGAGTGTGCTGTTGTTGGAATCAGGTGAGAAAATACAAACTTATGAGATATCATCAACTCTTTTCGTCGTGCTAGGGAAACCAATAAATATGTAGAGTCAGCTACACGCTACGATACTCCTTTTGTTTGATTTGCGCCCTTATGTCGCGCGCGTTAAGAGATACCATGGGATATCCTAGCTGGACTGTGGCCGACCTTACATATTTATTTTGTATACAACATATTGATTATTATTCCTTTGTGATTGTTATTTATTATAACGTTAAAGCTGCGTTTTCCCAAAGTCAATTTACCTGAGTCCGTATGGTTGATACATAGAAGCAATAGGTACACACGACAGCACGTTAGAGTGTAAACTTTTGTTGCAAAGTCGCCCGTAACGTAAGTGAATAGAGTGCACGCGTGTAAGCGTCTACGTGCTGTCGTGTGTAAAAACGTAAACTGACTGCTAAACAACTGGTTTAAAAATCGATTTTACATGTATTGATTTACATGTATTTGTTTACATGTATTGAAATGCTATTAAAACCTGCTACTGAGTAGTAGAACCCCTGAGACTACGGTGGGGAATAGGCACTGATTGCTGTAATACAGACTTCTAGTCTAGCACAGCAACAGAAGCTAAAATCTTGTCTTGATCAACAACACCTAGTTAAAATACTTTTGTAACACTCTATGTATCACTTTTTACGCAAATAAACTTATTCTTATTTAAAAATATTCTAACACAAACAACCTCTCTCACTTTCCAGGTCCAGACGAAAACGAGATCACCGACGTCCCGTCTCTTGCCGCCTACCTCCAGCTGACCAAACTGGACTGGCAGTACAAGACCGAGCCCACTCAATTCGCCTGTCTCGGCTTCAAGAAACGCCGCTGTAGCTGGCCAAGGGGGAAAGTCCTCGGAGGCTCCAGCGTTCTAAACTACATGATCTACGTTAGAGGAAACAAATTCGACTTTGATCAGTGGGAGTCATTCGGCAACCCCGGATGGGGATACAGAGACGTGCTTAAATACTTCATAAAGTCTGAGGATAACAGAAACCCCTATTTGGCAAAAAGCTTCTACCATGGCAGAGGAGGATATTTGACAGTGCAAGAAGCACCATGGAGAACGCCTTTGGTAGCAGCTTTCGTGGAAGCTGGTGTCGAAATTGGGTACGAAAATAGGGATATTAATGGAGCAATACAGACTGGATTTATGATGGCTCAAGGCACTATAAGACGCGGTTCTAGATGCAGTACAGCCAAAGCCTTTTTGAGGCCAGTCAGAACGAGAAAGAACTTGGATATTTCACTGAATTCTCAAGTATTAAAAATATTGATAAATCCAGTCACTATGAAAGCCTATGGTGTTGAGTATGTAAAACGAGGAGTCAAAAGAGTCGTTTATGCAAAAAAAGAAGTGATTCTATCCGCTGGAGCTATAAATAGTCCACAGTTATTGATGTTATCCGGAATTGGACCTAAAGAACATTTACAAGATGTGGGAATAAGGGTCCTGAAGGATCTACCAGTTGGAGAAAACTTACAAGACCACGTCGGCGTTGGGGGATTGACTTTTCTAGTCGACAAACAAGTTTCAATCGTCCAAAACCGCTTCCAAGCTTTCCCTGTCACTATGAACTACGTTATCAATGAAAGAGGGCCAATGACAACCTTGGGTGGACTTGAAGGAATAGCATTTGTGAATACAAAGTACGCAAACAGTTCTGGTCTGTGGCCCGACGTTCAGTTTCACATGGCACCGGCGTCCCTTTCGTCAGATAATGGACAAATAGTAAGAAAAGTTTTGGGCCTCACTGATGAACTATACAACACAGTGTTCAGGCCTATAGCAAACAAAGATGCATGGACGATCATGCCCCTTCTACTACGACCCAACACGCGAGGCTATGTTAGACTGAAAAGTTCAAATCCTTACCATTATCCCATAATGAATCCTCGATACCACGAAGATCCATTGGACGTAGCTAGACTTGTGGAGGGCATAAAGATAGCTTTGAAAGTTGCCAACGCTTCACCTTTCAAGCAGTTCGGTTCCAGACTCTACATGAAGCCTCTGCCAAATTGCAAGCATCTAAAGTTCATGTCGGACGAATACATCGAGTGTCAAGTGCGGACTATATCAATGACAATTTACCACCAAAGTGGTACAGCGAAAATGGGGCCTTCCTGGGACTCAGAAGCTGTGGTGGATCCAAGTCTCAAAGTGTATGGTGTAAAAGGTTTAAGAGTTATTGATGCTAGTATAATGCCTACTATAGTGAGCGGTAATACGAACGCAGCTGTCATTATGATTGGTGAAAAAGGTGCGGACCTTATCAAACACGATTGGTTGGGTAATCATAAACGATCATAAAAATTAAATCTAGGTTTAGTGAGAACTTAAAGAGGCTATGATGGACTAATGATTTATCGAAAGGTGGAAAAAAAGATAATCTCCCTCTTTATTTTGACCTATCAAATACGATGATTAATAATAGAGCATTGCCGCGTAAACTAATTTTGATTATTAGACCCTGTTTTCAATGTGATTCGATTCAAAGTTAGGTTTGAATTTAATCACATAGAACTAATGCTAAATAAATCTAAGTTACGCAGTATTGCACTAACATTATCATCACTGATGTCTTTGTTATAGTTTCTATGTCTAAAATGTTTAAATGTGTCCCATTACTAGACAAGTAATAATGTTTGTAAATATGTACATAATAATCAGTTTTTGAAGGCTTATTTATAAGTTTAACGATTATATTGTAACAGACATATTTATAGCGAGAGACCAAACCAGCTATAGGTAATGATTAAAACTTTATTTCAATACTTTAGTAATGAGGGGAAATTCTACTAGTTATGTAAAGACCACAGATTACATTTACGTTTATGTAATTGTTTTTATTTACTTATTCATTGTTACTTTTCTGAAATTGTTTTATAGTGCCATACATAACATTAGTTTTACTCTCATATAAGAACCTACGTTCCGAAATTATTGTTTTCCCATATTATTTGTGTAGAAACCTTTTAGCATAGCATGAGCGCCATATCTAGGTAGGTACATGGATACGATATCTCTATCCCACTCTTTTGATCTACTAGATAAAGCGGTACATACATAGTCGTATCGAGCTATAAACCTGAAGCTAAGCTAGCTGAAGTATTTGGTTTTTATTTCTTTTTTTATTGTTGTTAGTAAAGTTTTAATATAGTTTTTAACCGACTGCGGTGAAGCCCAATGGGAGGGTTGTTTTGTATTTTTTTTTATTTTGCTATTTTATTAGTTACCTACCTTTTTATACCGCTCATTTTTATACGTGTGTCTGTTTTAGCAATAAAAATGCAATAAAATGTTACCATTTGACTGAATCGGTTTTTTTTTTCACATACATTCACTTGTTTCACAATTTACAAAACATATAGGAATATTAATAAAATAAAGGTCTTTATGTAGGTTCCTGTAGATTTAGTTTAGATTATTTATACATCGTCCAGTGACCAGGGCCCTTAGCCTGTAACACAATGGTGCCAAAATGGGCGGCCGGTTGACGATTTTAATTACGATTTATTGATGATGTCAGTCCAGTGTCGGTCCTTTTAATTTAATGTTATTGTGGTACCGCAAAGAATATTAAGAGTCTAATCCTAGAGGATTAGTTCGCTGGTTGTAGGAGAACAACGAAAAAATCCAGTTTTTGTCCTTCTACCTAGGACGCCATTGATACGCCATTGTGTTACAGGCTAAGGCCCCAGGGGTGACCACTCAGATTCAGTCGCTGGTAGTGTAGTGGCAGCTGAGTGGCAGGGATATCTTTTACATGAAGTAAGGCTTTCTATTATTGCTTGGTTTTGGTTTAAATACCATGGGGCTAATTCTCGCTAATCTCGCATTCGACACATCGCAAAGGAAAAATCTCGTGTCATATCGATCTCGACTGCTCCCGACCATCGAATCATGTCGTGCGAAAAAGGCAAACATCTGGCAGAAATCTCGTGCCTTATGTCGAGGATGACTTCGTAAGAATAGGAGATGTAACATTTGCCGCAAAATGAGATTTTGCCTTCGAGATGTGTCGAATGCGAGATTCCCGATAATTACGAGTAGCTGGGCGGATGCTATCCGCGAACAGGCGGGTTATTACGACTGGATGAGAAAGACAACACTGGATTTTTTTGGGAGAGGCCTTTTGTTCAGAAATTAAGCAATAGACAATAGAGGCTGCCAATGATGATGATGATGAAGGCTTGCTCATCATTTAATGTAAGTTTGTAAAGTCAATTGTAGAGCCCTGGTTTAGCTGAAGGACATAAAATGAAAATTTCTAACAGTGTACACAAATATGCATTAAATAAACAACGTTGTACCAACTTAACATCTTTTAAATATTTTATAAGCCTTCGTCTTTTTCATCATTTCAAGGGGGATTTTAAGGGGAATTTTCTGGGCTTTGTTTTTTGGGATTAGTGGAATAAGGCCCGGTTTCAGAATTGAGAAATTTACTAAGTAAATACTTAAGTATCGTTCTGTCACGTTCTTTTGTGAGAAATCAGCAGAGGCAGAATGATACTTAAGTGCTTGCTTAGCGAATTTCTCAATTCAGAAATCGGCAGTAAGCCTTTTGTCTTTTCCAGCTTTCCCCCTCAAAGGGGACCGTCAGGGGTGATTTCTACACTTTTTTTTATATTCCACTTTTCACCCCCAATGGGAATTTATTTTATTTTAGGGGGAATAACCCGATTGTAAAATACACAATAATCTATCTATTAGGACTAATTTAATAAATCATTAGTTAAGTAAAGCAGATCGATTTCACGTGTAATAATAAAACCAGAAATAATGCCCATCTAGTAGAATCTAGTTTTATAAACATTCTGTGGTTAGGGTATGCAATGTTGAAAATGCAATCTAAGAACACAATATTCTTAAAGAAGTCGCCACTTTTAGCGATAAAAGATTTTATTCGTAGGTTCTAGGATCTGGAATCTAAACTTTAGGTTCTAAAAATAGCTAAGCCTCGCGTTGATAACTTAATGAAGAGTTTTTAGCAAAAAACGCATCCAAAAAGAAGATATGTTTTTTTTTTCATTAGCGGCGCTAGGTTTGGGCCTTAAGGGACTCGAGTAGTTTGCCGAGTCCCTTAAGGCCCAAACTTCGTAAGTATACCAAAAACGCACAATAGGAATGCCTTACTTAATTTTATTTTTGCGCACTTCTAGCGGCAAGGTGCATCACTAACCAAGTACTCGAAGTAGTTCGATCAAGATTCGCCAGATGTCACTAGTGTTGCCCAATAAGAATAGAGCTCTGAAACTTCCAAGAAAACTATCCTAGTACACGACAGCACGTCAGACTGCAATTTTTTTTTGTAAAGTTGCATCTAACGTAACCTTGTAGAGTGCTAGCGTGTAAGCGTCGACGTGCTGTCGTGTGTACTTACTGGGTCCAAACAAACGTTCATTGAATACCTGGATTGAAATTTTTGAACAATTTTTAAAAGGGCTGTAAAACGTATAGCCAAGATGATTGCCAACCTCCGATAGGAGGCGGCACTACAAGAAGAAAAATAGGTATAAGCAAGTAAGTATGTTTTTTTTTGTGGTGGCCTCTGGTTTGATGTAAGTTAGCCCCAAAAATTGGGACCATTCCATTTTCCCCCACCTGAGTTGCCCCACTGGTAGAGAAAAATGAAAAATTAAAATGAGCTAAAAGGCATAACTAGGGAGATATTTAGCAAAATCTTAATCCTGTCCCCAAGACCAAGGACATTTCCGCCGAAAACGGCCAGGAATAGTAGGATTGCAAGAAATACTTGTGACTATTGCTAAGAAAATAGTTTCTACCGAAAATCTGCGAGGGATATACAGGGTGTTAAAAGACCGCCAACAAAGCGCGTATTGTCCTCATCATAAGGAACATTTTTGCCCAAGGAACTATGCCTGGGAAATCAACGGTTTCCGAGATAATGAGGTTCAAAGTCGGACTTTTCAATACTTTTTTTTTTCAGAAATGTATTCAGTATCCAGTTCTTAACATATCTGCTCAAGAAGCCATATCAAAATTATGAATATTTGTTACAAAAAACGACGTTAAAATTGCAACCCGCAGTGTATTCTAAACATCGGCACTTCAAGTTTAAGTAACTTAAACTTATACCTACGCTTGCGCAATATGACTTCTGTGCGTTACACGTCCAATGCGTGATAAAATATTTTTCAAAATTATAACCTAAAAAACCAAAATCATTTCCCAGCAATAATTTATCGAAAAAGTACTTTGTTTTGGTGTCTAGTATGCGTGGCTTTCGGGTCTGTTGGCGGTCTTTTAACACCCTGTATGTGGGGCATCAATTTGGATTTCCCAAAATGCAGGAAGGCCGAGAGGACGATCGCGTCGAGTCGTCGCCAGCTCAGCTAGTAAGTAAAAACTGGCTAAGCGCGAGTCGTAGTCGCTCACCAAGGCACAATACAGCAAGGGTTCCGTACCACCAAATGTGTTACTATTCAATAAAAAAAGTATTTTCTCTTATTCAGTTCGGGATCCTAAGCGCGGGTCCGATTAGTAACCAATTTTTACTTACACTGAAATATACAAGTTAGAAAACCACTTATAACCACGTTTCTTGTTTTGAAACTCCACTTAGTAAGTAGGTAAGTAAAACTTTGACTACTTTGTTTAAATGTCAACCGTACAGGTCTAGTTCAAGAAGCCCTAAAATATAAAGCAGACAGATGTATAGATGACCTAGGCTTAGTTAATTATTACGGAACCCTAAAAGACTTGTGAATACGGATGATACGAAAGGGATGTGTAGACTTGCATAATCCTGGTTTGCCCTTCCGTGATGTGATACAAATGTGAGCTTAAATTATGTGTTCTCCACTTTATTTTCATAATGCAAGATGTTCATCAGAATAATAGGTACTTAGGAGTACATAGTTGATGATGGTGATGAGTACATAGTTGCAATGCAGAGGCAGGGCGTCTGACGAAATAGGCTACAGATTTGAGGAATGCTGCCAGCTTTATGGAGACCTTTTGATCTGATATGTCTCAGGCAATCGGGGGCTAATTGTTAGCATGATTTTATTTATTTTAGTTTTTTCTAAAGCACTAACTAACCGGTGCATTTTAAACATTTATAATAAGTTGAAAAAAGGGTTCAAGTCCTGTCCTGAGCTAATTTTTTCATCTTATTATACAGGGTGTTGTTTTGTAAAGTTACACCCGGCTCAGGGGTGATTATTTACACGACACTGAAGCCAGAAAAAATATAAAAAAAAATAAAAGTATGTCAGTGAAAAATACCCAAAAATAATTTAATTGTGGCCGCCTGTACTATTACACTAACGCTAGCGGCGAGTCGGGCGCAACATCACGCGCGCGCTTTGAGAAAACGGGGGTGTCCGCACGTCGCGGTTATTAAAGAACAACTTGAACAAGGTGATTCGTGCATCAAAAAATTTTTTGAAAAAAAAAGAAGTTTTTTTTAGTTTCAAGCGTTGCTCAAACTATCGTCCCTGACTCGGGTGTTACTGGCCAAAACAACACCTTGTATAGATGTTAAAAGTTAGTTTATTTGTTTCTTTGTACTTTTGTGTGTGTTTTTCAGTTCTAGCTACTATAACATTATCATCAGTTTTGGAGTCGACATATTCCGAAACAAGAGAGTTATATATAAGTAATAGGTACCACTAATAAGTACCACATGGACGTATTTACGTAATGTTGGTATATAGGTGTGTTTTCACCTATTGCATGATGTGACATTATTTGTATCTGCTATGCGCATTAACTAAGTAACTGTTTGTTATTAACAACAACAACATGTCAATTAAAGATTCCCGCCCTATCAAGGGATTATACAACCGCTTATTTACATTTGCGTCAGCAACCGCAATATTTTCCACTGACATTTCCGTTACAAATTCTTCTAGACGAAAGTTAATGCACTAGTCAATTAATTGTTAGTAATAGGGAATATTCTGATGATTAAAATGTTAAATAAAGGTAAAGGTGTAAAAAGGTAAAAATCATCTATCTAACGATAAAATATGTATTTACATCATATGAATGGTGAAACCGATGATATTTTATTTTTTATTAACATAGATGAGTTGTAAGTCGCACGAAACAAAGCTTAATTTGAATAGCCAATCAAATTAGCACTGAGTGACGTCACACCGTTAACATGACGTCAACGATACAGTAGGTACTACGTCCGTTTTTATGGAAAATTCTTATTTCTTTACTTACAAAGGTACGCTCTAATTGATTAGGATTCGGGGATTCCCCGTAGGGATAAAGTGGTAGGCAGAAGAAAGTTGCAGTAATTTTGCCGCATACATTTTGTAAACGTATGATAAAAATCTTCCTGATTCGTAGCGTCTAGTGGACGAACTGTTACAACCCAGTGAAGTCACTTGCAGTTTCGATACTACTTTTAAATAACACTCTTTTATTGGCTTTGGTTACCTATCTCGTCCTAGCTCGTGATTTTGTCTCTTCTGAAATTAGCGTTTTCGTCAATTAAAAATAAAGACTACGCAAGTTCCCTATTGTATGACGCGCGATGGAACTAGTCTGTCCCGGTATACAAAAGGTTACTGGGCGAAGGTGGTCATTACAACCCGGTTTTTGGGAAAGAACAAGGCTTTGTTTAATGACCCTTCGGAGGGCAGAGTGACCTGACATCGAAGTACTTTACTCATTCTGAAATTTGGCTGGTCAGCAGCTGCAAGTGTCTCTGCAATTTGCATTGCCGGAAGTAATTTTTATGGACAGATTTTTTGTGAACCTTGCAACTATGTGGACCGCGAAAAGGTACTGCGATATCCTTAATGTCTATTATTCTGTTCTAGTGTTGGGTTTGAATCGTGGATATTTTTTTACCGTTTCAAAAATGTGACTTCTTTTCATTCTGATTTTGTTTTCTCAACTCTTGGAGCGACAGCAAAGTGGAACAAATTCAAAGACAGTGAAAAAAGTGAGCAGTGCTACAGAACATAATGCGGTTTCGTTATTTGTATTTTTATAGCTGAAAGACGTTGTCCAGGTCAAAGCAGAGCCGGATCTAGGGGGGGGGGGGGGGGGCGCAAACCGGGGCGCAAAAATGGCCAGACCAGGCAGGACTATTATTTTTTTGGTTTGCTCCTGATATCTTCCCGCTGCGCCCCTAGTGCTCGATTCCAACACATACGTACCTACCTAGTTTGTAACTACACCTCGCATTTCAAATCTTTGTTAGACTTTCAAGCTGTAACCAACATTTACTGTGCAATACAAAGTCGACCGAACTTTGTAAAGTCAATAAAGATCGAAAAACACGTCCCTTGCAGAATCTTAGTGGTCGCTATTCTATTAGATCTATGTTTTTCAAGAGTGGTGGGTAATCGTATGAGGTATTGGTCGGAGTTTAAGAGTAAGATGTTTAAGGGCCGCCTCAAGAGTAAGATGTATAATTTATTGTACATGTACATGTCCCACTAGCTGGGCAAATGCCTTCTCACAGACTGAAAGAGTTCGTGCTTCAGAGAGTTCACCACGCATGCCAAATGAGGATTGTCGATTTTCATTTTAAGGGTATTATGCCCTCTGACCCCAGTTGCCCTGAGCTCTCTGTTACTCATTATTCATTCAACATTCCACAGAATCGCATGCCTCCTCCTAATCCTGCTGACGACGGAAGCTCGGCGCGGCACACTCTTAGAGGCCGTCTCTGGCATCATCAACGACATCACGCAGCTGCAAGATGGGGAGCCCCCTGATGCTGAGGTCTTGCTTCCCGAGTACGACTTCATCGTGGTCGGAGCCGGCACCGCTGGCTGCGTGCTGAGCAACCGACTCACCGAGGTCAAGAAATTTAAGGTGAGTTCAGTTCAAGGTTCATTCTGATTCATCGAAAATCTATGACCTAAGATACAATTTAATTGACCTAAGATATAGTTAAGTTAATAAGACGGCGGGGACTGAGGAGGTTGGCGTGACAAAGAAGAAGCCTATGCCAAACAGACGAAGAAGGGCGACATTCATAGGCTGGATAGATAGACAGATAGATAGAAGCTAAGAAGCGATGCGTGCAGCAAGAAACCGGGGAGGATAGCGTGAAGGGCAAAAAACATATACCCAGCAGTGGGCAAATGTGGGCTGAAAATCATGATGATGATGATTAAGCGAAGAAACAAACTGAGTCTACGCCTGCTATCTTAGGTCTATTGATCATACTTCGCACTCCCAGAAGCGCTAATAGAGAAGTTCTTATTACTAACGAAAACATACAGTTGCAAGACAGGGAACTCTTACAACAGTACCACTTTATCATTACTTTGTCGGAGTGGAACATTCTAATTTCAAGAGCTCTACCCTGGCTCTACCAAAACCCACTGTAAGGCATAGGCCTCTTTCTTTTCTCGCCAACCCCTTCGGTTAGTACAGCCAATCTCCTGCTACCTAAGTTCAAACTGTGCAAGGTCAATTGAGTTCCTGATATTCCGGAACTGTTGCTAAACCAGTATTTTATTACAGCGCGTGAGCGTAGGCCGTAGGCACCAGGTATTCACGTGTAGAATCACGTTCTCTCAGGATAAACACGCAGCAGGTTTTAAAAATGAGTTTTCATGTAGAACTACTTGACTGCATACCTATGCGTGACATTTTACTTGAAAGATTAATGGATAACAGAGTAATGGATGGGTAGATACAACAACAAAAGGGAAGAGATAGATCGTCCTCAAGTTTATGCCTTTAGAAGTCGCAGTAATAAATAATACCAACGAAGGGCTCGACTGACCGATTAATTTCAATGTTTCCAAGATTTTTATGTGTCGCAGAAAAGCTGTGTTATCTGTAAGCTTGAAAGTTTCCTAGAAAAGGAAGCTTTCCTCCCTTATAGCTTTTAGAGGTAGATGTTCCTTAAAAGGTCCACGTTGTATAAGAAACCTTCATGCCACAAGTTTGAAGGTAGAGTAGTTTCTTAGATTTCTCTGTTATTTATATTTCCCCCCCCCCCCCTTTCACAAAATCCTTTCTTAGTAACTAAAAGCTCCGCCAATTTTCAAGTTTCTAGGATGGGAAATTTTGTAGAAGACTTGATATACCTAGTGAGTTAGTGATCAATTTTCTATAATTTCCTAGAAATCCTAGAATACTAGCAAGTTAACCTATAATACAAGTTTCCTGCGACATAATATGCAACAAAAGGGAGAAATAAAATGCGGAGCCGGTTGATACGAGTTCCTGCTACGAGACATGTGGAGAGTGAGGTGGTCGACCTTCAAATATGCAAGTTGAACTGTTCATATCGTTCAGCGGAATGACTCTGCAAGAATATCTAAGTAGGACGACCAAATCTTGATTTTGGTAGGTATCACTATAAATTATACATCAGACACGTGAATGTGGAAGGTTGAAAGGACGTTCCTTGGTGAACCGTATTCTAACGCCGCCAATGAAAAAAAAACATATTATCTCCTTTTTGGATGTGTTTTTTTTTTCAAAAACGAGCCTTTAAATGAGAATCCCTAGGATTAACAATTTTTAGGACCTGCCCAGATTCCAGATCCAAGAACCTACGAATAAACTTTCAGAACCTACGTGACTTTCAGTGACATTGCGTGTATGTCCCTAGTCTGTGCAAGTTTGGAAATGTTTTTCTTTGAGTGCATGCCAGTATGCCTCTTTTTCCCATTGTTTTAGGTATTTTCTATTCTATATTTTTATTTTATTTTTTTGTTTTACTTTTTAAATTATATTTTGGGCTCTGGCAGAATACCAGCGCTATGAGCACGGGTAGCTACCTACCCGTCTCATAGCACACGCTGAGTCAGAGCCCTTTTTACTGACCACTGCGCACAGTGGAAATTGGGTAGGTATGGGTACTATGGGTTAGGTAGGTGTGTATGTGTAGGTCGTCCCATCTGTATAGTATTTTTAAGTTAGTAACTGCCTAATTATAAGTACCTATATGTATTAGCTCTATAAGTTGTAATTTGTGGTCAGTAAAATAAACGCTTTCTATTCTATTCTATTCTAAATCCCGCCCCCGCCAAAAGAGGCCGTTTTTTGACAGCCCGTTTTTTTTAGCAAAATATCGCATGCAAAAAGAAGATAGTACGAGTATGATTTTTTTTCATTGGCGACGCTAGTTGTGCGTCCATTATTTCACATGTCAGAGATTTGATTAGCTACGATGACGCAAGCGAGGTGCATTACCAAAAAGCAAAAAACTCTACAGGAACATAAAAGGCAGTTTAAAAAAATATGCTAAAAATCTAGACCCGACTAACATATTGGCGTCTATTTATTATATAGTTTTATCTCGTCATAAATCTTTTACAATACGCTAACAACCAATTCAATTCATCTTAACAAATATAACTTTTTAGCTATACAGAAAGGTGAGTTAATGAAAGGAGTCTCTTAACTCACCAATACAAGTAACTTTTACTATGGGACCAAGTGCGAAATCTCGAAAAAAATATCAGCTGCTCCATACATTTTTAGGTAGAGGAGTAGGTATCGAATTTTCGAATGGACCAGCTGATATGATATTTTTTTCGAGATTTCGCAGTTGGTCCCATAGTAAAAAGTGCTTTTAGTGTCACAGGATCTTTCTGAAACACCCTGTAGAGGTACTTGAACGAAACCATAACATTAAGGTGCCTTTCTTTCAACAGCACAACAACTTACACTGCCGATTTAAATACAAAATTAATTTAAATTATCCGTCATTTACAGTAAACACTGATTAAAGCCCAGATGCTTAAGGTCGAAGTTGATGTCATGTGAAGGTGATGTCCTTCGCACTATTATTTCCCGCAAAATATGTAGAGATTTTAAAGACCGTTTCAACGAGGATTTTGAAGACCGTTCAAAAGAAGATTTTGAAGCCTGGGCTGTGGGTATTCTCTACAACTTATTTTCTCTTCATTCATGCACTAAAACGTGGAATAGGAGATATGATACTATTTTGAATTTGTCGCGTTTTTCAGGTTTAATTTCCAAAATATCGATCATAGAAGAAAAATTGTGGGGACCAATTGTAGAGAATCAAATTTCCTACAATTTTTGTCCTTACGCTTACGGTTTTACTGTAAAATCAAAAATGGCCAAGTTATTCAAGAAAAGCCGTTTTTTTTTAAAAAAAAACATTTTTGGAATATACGCAGGAGCCTGATTCTGTCTACTTTTTGAATTTACACTTCCAGTGACCCCCCCGAGGGACCTACGAAAAAAAAATCCAAGAACTAATTATTCACGGTAAAAATCTAAAATGACTGAACTAGCAAGCCTGTCCCAGGCACCGCAGCGTCCGAGTGGTCAAAGACTCACACACAGCTGATTTCAATCGATTTTGTTCCAATTTATTTGCCCCATAGCTAAAGCTGTTGGTATTGCTGAGTAGAAAGAGCTTCTCCTGCTCATGCTTATCCTACGGAAGTATAAATCATATAAATCAGACGCTGTATAAATCATCGATCCAACAAAATGACGTAGCGTGACATACTGACTGACTGACAGACTGTAATGTACTGATAACGCGGAAATTAACGCGATTTTTTAAACATATTATGTTACTTTCGGAGTGTAGAGGTGCATGTAAGAATGGATTTCCCGAAAACCATAGTCACAGACGTAGAGGCCTAAAAGTCTTTTATTTGGCATTTTCCAGGTGTTGCTGATAGAGGCAGGCGACCGGGAGCAGCAGTTCATGGACATTCCGGTGCTGGCGACCATGTTGCAGTTCACTGATGCCAACTGGAACTACCATACTGAACCGCAGGTGAGCTGCATGCAACTTATACGGGTACCTAAGAACTGCGTATACGTAGAGATGTGTGTTGCGAGTGCGTTTAAGCCCTAACTACACGTCAGTGCAGACAGACAGCCAACGCAGAGCCGAAAGCACTGAATGTGTGGTGAAGATATGCAAAAACGGATTTTATGAAAATATCAAATTTACTGCTAAGGTGGTTAAGCGGGCTTTCCACAAAAAATAAAACAAATCTGTCGGTCTGGTCTTCAATATCAAAACGCCAAAAGTAATTAATGTATTGCATAATAGGCGTTGCACTGCATAATTGCTTTAAATTTAAGCTAATTCAACTAGCTAATCAAGAACCGCAAATTCATAAAACATCAATTCATAGATAACGGTCATCGTCTACCAAAGCGACGAATTTTAGGCATATTTTTTACACACTCAAGTTCACTAGTTCAGAATTGACAATATCTGCCAAAATCAGGTTTTGAATACAGTCATCTGAATAACAATATCATAACGTCTGAATAAAAATGGAACAAAGACCTGAACAGTCTCAAACATCAGTCATTTGGAAAAATATTTGACTATTCCGCCTAACAAAACAGGTAGTACAACGCAAAAACAAACGTCTCTACAAAATTATAAACTTTCATGGTCAACAAATTAATTCTCAATTTCATTTGACCATGAACTTTAATTTTAAGTGTCACCTTAACCATCATCTTCTTATCACACATCATTTTTACACCACGTTAACAAAAAAAACTTCTAAAAATAAGAAGTGAGGCATAATAAAGTAAGTATAAACTAAAAAGAGATATTTCTTTCTAGTAACTATAATTAACCGAAATTATAAATCTGAATTAGATGCAGACAAATATTATTTCAGTGCATAAATTATTTTAAATCACATAAATGAAAAAAATAAACATTACAATGGCAATCATAGAGCCTAATATTTGGTGGAAAGAAATCTCTCAAGTCTAATATCAACCTCTCTGTTTACTATCAGATCAGCTTTACATAACACCGTATTAGTAATCTCATGCAATAAATATTAGATCACGATACTAATCTCTAATATCGGAGTGTCTTCTTACAATACAATACGTGACAAGCACGCGGTTTTACATAGAGGCTACGTGACAGGTGTCACAACAGGTCAGTCAGTGACACTATTCATTATCAGAAAGTCCTTGTTTATTGTATTGTTTATGCAATGGGGATAAATTGTTATCGATGTAGGATCAAGGATATAAAGGACGAGGCTTGGTAGGTACATTCAAGACTGGCATATGAATGAAATAATTGTAACCAGGCATTGAATATTATAGAAGGAAAGAAGGTGGATATCGTGAAAGAACTGGCCGGTAACCAGAGTTTGAGGAGGGAGCGTCCTACACCGACATCATGAAAATCCAGACAATATTGTTACGTATAATGTCGTCCTTATGATGTTAGCCTTTATAGTCTGAAATATTATAGTCGACGTTTGACATCTTCAAGAAGCTGTGGTTATGTGTGATGCCCAGGTAAGCCCATATTCTCTATCTGGAAAATGGCATGTCCTCAGTAGCGGGTCAACATTTTGGAAGATTTATACAGCATCTACCAGTAGTACCTCCGCTTACAATAGATAGGTGAAGCGACCACTCAGACCCAGAAGAGCCTGGTAAAAAATTGAAATTGAAATTGAAAAAATATTTATTTCGGGAATATCACAAAATAAAAACAAGCACAATAAGATTAAAATTAAAAATATTTACAAATTATCTTCCCGAAAATGGACCTAGCTCAGCTGTATGCCGTCTGAAGAAGTCTTCAGACGGCGCTGATTTTCAGCTAAGCCCATGCCACTGATTCATTTATACACATATTAATAACTAGGTACATACACCCATTTTTACAAACAGATATTAACCCACGTTCACGATTTTTCAATGGTTCAATTAATTAAGTAAATAAGATCCCACCAAAAACATTCTGTAAAAACTAGCCAGGTCTCGATGGATCTGCTTGTTTATCTCTAAAAAAGTAATGAAATCTAGACAAAGTCGTGCCAAGTCTAAGGTTCCTTACTGCGATTTCTTTATTATTATAGTTAATGTTGTGAGACTTGGCCGTTGAAGGGTACATAAGCGGTTCTGGCGACAGATTGGTGCAATGGTGTCATGGAGCACCTGGTTTTGTACCCTTGTGTACCCTTCAACAGCCAAGTCTCACAACATTAACTATAATAATAAAGAAATCGCAGTAAGGAACCTTAGACTTGGCACGACTTTGTCTAGATTTCATTACTTTTTTAGAGATAAACAAGCAGATCCATCGAGACCTGGCTAGTTTTTACAGAATGTTTTTGGTGGGATTTCACTTCTTTTTGTTGAAACGAGCATATTGATTAATTTTATTAGATTTTCTTATTTGACACAGTTTTTAAATTTGTGTAATGTTCGAGTAGAATAAAGTTAATCGTCCGACTATTTCTTGTTGAACGAGCGAGTGAAGCGAGCGAAGTCCTCCGAGTCTGCTGGAACAATCCGGCGTTTGTATGTATGCATGTTTGTATGTATGAATGTTTGTTCGACGATAACTTGAGTAAATTTGGTCGGATCGTTATGAAATTTGATAGGCGGGTACACTAAATTAAAAGAATTTTTAAATTCGAACATGAGCCAAATCGGTCGATGGGTTGCCGAGATATGGGGTTGTATAGTTTAAATGCAAAGCGCGCGCTCGCCTCCACGAATGGCGTAAGCAAAGTTATACATCTGTAACTGAGGTCGCGAGTTCATAGTTCGGAGCGAACCACTAGTGGGACACTATAGGCTAGATTAAATGAAGATGTGTCCCACTACGCTGGATTTTTGCAATGACAGTCGATTTTTTTATGTACAGCCGACCTCACCCAAAGATACCCCTTTTTGTTCGATTGGCGCCCTTATGCCGCGCGCGTTAAGAGCTGCCATGGGGTATCTGTGACTGTGGCCCACCGTACCAATAGTAGAAGGGGCATTAACATAATATCTCTAATAAAGCTGATACCAGCTGAGGGTTCTTCATCAGTTACTTCAGACCTTAGATTTTTGACATCAAATGAAGCGGCCCACCAAGTTGAATATTTTTTGTAAGGGCGGTATATGTCGATCTATAATAGTTTGGTTGGGCTCTTGTGTTTTCTAATCAGGGTCACCAGGTACTCCAGATCTTCGATTATCCTAGTTTTTATAGTTTTCCCTTTATGTGGCCATTAAACCCTAACTCTCTACCAAATTTCAGCTCTCTGAGTTTATGGGAAGTACTAGTTCTATTAGGGCTCTTGTGTTTTCTAATCAGGGTCACCAGGTACTCCAGATCTTCAATTATCCTAGTTTTTGTAGTTTTCCCTTTATGTGCCCATTAAACCCTAACTCTGTACCAAATTTCAGCTCTCTGAGTTTATGGGAAGTACTAGTTCTATTAGGGCTCTTGTGTTTTCTAATCAGGGTCACCAGGTACTCCAGACTTTCGATTATCCTAGTTTTTATAGTTTTCCCTTTATGTGCATATTAAACCCTAACTCTGTACCAAATTTCAGCTCTCTGAGTTTATGGGAAGTACTAGTTCTATTAGGGCTCTTGTGTTTTCTAATCAGGGTCACCAGGTACTCCAGATCTTCGATTATCCTAGTTTTTATAGTTTTCCCTTTATGTGCCCATTAAACCCTAACTCTGTACCAAATTTCAGCTCTCTGACTTTATGGGAAGTACTAGTTCTATTAGGGCTCTTGTGTTTTCTAATCAGGGTCACCAGGTACTCCAGATCTTCGATTATCCTACTTTTTATAGTTTTCCCTTTATGTGGCCATTCAACCCTAACTCTGTACCAAATTTCAGCTCTCTGAGTTTATGGGAAGTACTAGTTCTATTATGATGATCATGAGTGAGTGAGTGAGTGAGTGAGTGAGTGAGTGAGTGTGTGTCATAAATGCGAAACTTTGCTTTCGCTTAACTTCGGAACTAAATGACCTACAGACTTGAAATTTTGGATTTTAAGTATGTGATTATAGCTTACCAGATGACGAAAATTTCTGCGTTCTGGTCTTATCCAGAGGTTCTCAAATAGGGGCCTGAAAATGCGGCGAAATGGTTCCAGTAAAGGATGGTACGGCAGTGTTTGCTTCGCGCTCGACCTGGCGGGGGCACTGCCGTGCCCCCAGATTAGCAAGGTACGTGTTTAGATGGAGAACCGAAAGGCTTTCACCGCTGACTGAATGGTAGGTAAAAGCTGAATGAGCTTAATTTACGGAAGGGAAAACAACATCGTATCTGAGCGTGATATATAGCATCGACTAAACGAAATCGCATGACATACCGGTTCAATGACCGGTGACATTTGGAAAAAGTTGGTGCATTATTCCGATGACTTGGTATCGAGTAACTTAAAAGTATGCATAATTTATTTAATTTGCAACCAGTTCGGGACATGTCTGGAACCCGGATAAATGCTGTGACCACAGTGGCTGTGTAGATTTTTATGTGCATGATTTTGTTGTTCCTGAAGTTTCAGCAGACTGATTTGTCATGTGGTCTATTAGTGGTATTTATTTTTTTATTAAATTCCATAATCGCATATGGCAATGGCAAAATCTCAAGTCGTGACCTCTAACAATTTGGTATGTAAATTGGTAACAATATCAAAATCAGGCTGATCAAACTTCACGTGTTTTATAGGTCAATAGCCTTCTCCCCTTCGATGTCCACAAACGCGTTTTTAATTTCACATTTCTTTAGTGCTAAGGTCCCTCCATCTAAATACAATACGTTCCAGGCACTGCAGCTTCCGAGTGGTCACTTTAACCATCTACTGGAAAGCGGAGCTGCTACTGCTGGATGTTGTGTAAATCATGGCCTCGATAGATAATATAGTATTAGTATCATCATCATCATCAGCCTGTTAACACCCACTGTTGATTAAAGGCTTCTTCATGCTCAAGCCACCTCTCACGATCCTGTGCTAGACGTAACCACTGTATTAGATAGTAACACTTTATTGTACACACAAAAAAAAACATTATTTACAAGAATACTTTGTGCTGCGATTCATATTGTGACCCACTACGACTACTACGAGGGACAAGGCATCTGTTAGATTGAGAATAGTAAGTTATGGGCTTGTACTGCGTGTCACTTTACTGTTTTTTTAGTACTGGAAAGATAGCGACGTGGCGGGAAATTCAAAATTTTCACTGTTTTTTACATTTTGTAGCTAAACTGAGCTATTTTTGTTCAGCAATTTTTCGTTCGCGGCAATAACATAGTATTCTTTTCATTATTGTAAAAAAAAGAACAAAAATAATTCAGCCGATTATGTGTTCTGGTCTACGAAGCAGTAGCACTGCCCAAAAAACTTGTCGTAGACCAGAACACATAATGGGCTGAATTATTTTTGTTCTTTTGTTAACAATAATGAAAAGAATACTATGTTATTGCCGCGAACGAAAAATCGCTGAACAAAAATAGCTCAGTTTAGCTACAAAATGTAAAAAAACTGTAAAAAAAATGAATTTCCCGCCACGTTGCTATCGTCTACCCTTAAGTTTCAAAACTCCACTACCCAAGGAAAAATGTATGTTAATTCGTAAGTATATCTAAATCAGGCTGTCCCTTACACGTGTAACGTGACATTGGTCATTAAAGTGGTGGAAAAAAATCACGATTCTGGGTAGGTACGTGACGAATTATTCTGATGTAGTTCAGAGCCCGACTGACCAAGTTAATAGGTATGGCGTGCGTAGACCTTTTAACTAGTTATGCTTGTGCATGAAGTTATGAGTATGACTCAAGACTGGGTAATCCCCTTGTGTTCACTGGAGATAGAAAGAGAGAGGTTTGTGAAAGGGGCGTGAGGGTTTATGTGTGTGCGTATGTGTGTTGTGCAGGGTGTCAGTTTTCATTGATGGAGGTGATACAAATTCTACACTAGCCATCTAAGCCGCGGATTAACCCACGATATTTTGATGACTAGGAAAGATGCAAAAGGGCTAAAAAGACACTAGAAGTAGCCTTAAAATTGTAAACCATATAAATCGCGTTTAGAATCAATAAATGGTTTTGTGTCTTTATGTTATGTATATCCATTATTCGAGAAATTATTATAAACTAGCTTTTGCCCGCGACTTCGTCCGCGTGGACTACAGAAAAAAGATATATGCTTTACTTTGCTTCTAAGTGTAAAAGCGTGATAATATGTAGCCTATGTGTTATTCTGATGTCTAAGCTATCTCTATTCCAAATTTCATCCAAATCCGTTCAGCCGTTTCAGCGTGAAAGAGTAACAAACATCCATGCATCTATCCATCCATCCATCCATCCATCCATCCACACTTACAAACTTTCGCAAATATAATATTAGTAGGATTGGTATGTTACTTTCTGTTTTAAACCTAAGGTACATGAGACTATTAGGTATTCTGTGCAGTGGGGTTTGTTTCCGATTCACGTAGGCACTTAGCTTAGTGACTTTGTTTCTCAATGTTAGTATAGTACCTTCCTTCCTGTAGACCCAAGGATGACATGAGGATGAAGATACTCGATTCTGTTTTGCTAGTTGCTTTATTTATTTAGGAGTTGACTCGCCGGTTCGGTGAAGGCATTTTCTCACCTAAAAGTATTCCTATATGACCGATGACCTTCTCCTTCTTCTTCTTAGCGTAACGATGGCAGACCGATATCTCAGATTATAATAATAATAATTTATTTATTAGACAGACAACAATGGTCCAAAACAGTTAGTATGCTTATCCTATGTTAGTACTTAAAAGTTAGATTTGTTTTTGTGGTACGCACAAAGTGGTACATTAAAGGGCACGCAAAATTGTCAGCTATCGCTTTCAGGATGCTGTTGCTACTATCCCTCACTCTGCGAAGAAGTGACGCCGTTTTTTTACGAATAATGGCCTTAGATCCGTCTGTGTAGGCATACATAAAACTTTGCTGACGCACTACAGTATCGGGGTAGCCGCAACAGCACCCTGAAAGCGTTATTATATTGGATATGCAGAGCATCGTCAGATTTTTTGGTATACCTGACCACTGATTATATCAGAGTTTTCTATCTATCTTAATCTAAATTGTTTTCGCCCAGAATGCGGCAACGCTAACTGCGTTATCATTAGCCGCAATTAGATCCTCCTGTGTACATTTATTAGGGCATGATTCGCTCGGGTTAAAAACGTAGTGGCAAAATCAAATAAATTCCAATGAGCATTTCGTCTGTAATGATGAACGCATTGGGTAGTGTAGATAAGTGCAAACTATTACACTAGATGGCGCCCCATCGTCCGTAAGACGAGTTTCAATGAGGTTAGAAAATTCGCAAAGACAGTACTTGACTCGGTAGCTCAATTGGTAGAGCGCCTGCACGGAATGCAAGAAGGTTGCGGGTTCAAATCCTGTCCCAAGCGAATTTTTTAACCTTATAAACATCTTTATAAAGATCCCTAGCACGGCTTAGTGCTTAAGAAAATACAAAAAGTGGATAAACAGTATTGTATTGTAGGTATGAGATCTTCAACATAACAAATAAATCACAAAAAAGCCTTTTCCCAAAAATACTCGTAGATTATAAAAGCATCGACGTAATAATGATAACAGTGCAGATTTTATTGAGACCTAAATCAATGAGCGTATAAAATATTAAGAACGTGAACTTTGATTGCCTAAGGACATGCGGTCCAGTAAAGATAAGAAGGATCTCAAGTTCTTAACGCACGACACACAACATCCAACAAAACTGGAAACCTCCGGGTTTGAATGGTAGATTTTAAACTGCCTCAGTTATAGGAAGATAACACTGATTATAATTAACCACGAAGACGTTAACTTCGTGCTAGGATGTGGTTAAGCTAACAAAAACCTTGTTTATATTAGGTACTTTACTTAACAACTCGGTTTTTTTCAATGATATTTTTTTGGAAAACCTAATAACCAAGCTATAAATCTACCAAATCGGTCCAGCCCATGAATGACGCCCACTTTAGGGTATAGGCCTCTTCGCTGTTATAAACCGTGTCATTAAAGAAAACATTTAGGACGGAGTTAAAAACCTAGCGTTGTCTCGCTTTGACTGTATTAATTAGAGCGAGAGGGCGAGTGTTTTGAAGTTCATCCTAAATGTTTTCTTTTAATGACACGGGTTATACCGTCTCTTCCCCGATCTCTTGAAAGTTCCCTATTTTCCAGCCGCCATTTTGATTTGAAAAAAAATGTATAACAGCTTATTGCCACCTTCAATCAGACAGAAACTGCCACTTATTTCCTTATGCAGAAAACATCTTATGTTTCTTACGCGTCTCGCGTTCATAAAATTAAATATGCCTTATGATGAGTGAAGGTGCCACTTCTCGTCTCCTGTAGTCCTGTCAATTGGACGCTCTGCATCAATAAAGTCGTTATTTTCTTCTTTTGGTACCAATATCTTATCGGAGGTCGGCTATGGTGGTAGGCAATCGTCTAAAGTAGTGGCCACCCCAGCAAGCGTAGCTTATGGCTGAGTTAGGCCCGTAAGATCAATCACAGTTTAAACCAAAAAGGCTAGTTTAAACCCTATCTGTCGATTAACTTTCATACAAAATTCTAGGTTTAATCTATGGATTGAGTTTAAACTGTGTGATCTTACGGGCCTTAGGGGGTTATATATAACTACGTAATATGTATATCACTCTTTTGTTTGACGTGATCGGGATAGCTACGGTTAAACCCATGGATACGCTCTAACCCAGCCTTATGCTTCGCTTGCTGGCGTTAGTGTTTTTGGTTGGTTATGAGCCATTAATTACGTAAATGCAAAGGCCTATTTTTATGCCAAATGCTTCATGTACGATAAGAGTATATCATAAAGACGCAATTGATGCGGTGAGTCAATTCGCCAAATTGAACGCCAACATAATTATTATTTGCAAAATTTAAAAACCTCAAGTCCCGAAAAACGGGCCGATAATGATGATGATTTCCACAAAACGATTTCTTCAGCCATGCCGTCCGGTGTCATTGTGGACAGCTTATAAGGCTACTTTTTCACGTGTTGAGTTAATTAACTCGTTTTTTAAGGAAAACCGAAGGCAATAAATTATTCACTTGGTGACCTACCGTACTCTGCAATTCTGCATTCACAGTGCATCGGCATTCGGCACTAATCGATTCTTACAATGACCGTTTTACATGCTCAAAACAGTGTAATCCAAGCAATGGGGACAAAAAAGGGGCTTTGCTTTACTAAAGGTGGAGAAGAAAATGTTTTGTTTGGTATTGCTTAGGTATGGGCTGGCCATGAAAAATGTAAATTTTCGAGCTCGAGAAGTGAGAGCGTTAGCCGCCATCTTGGATTAGAGGGGCCTAAAATTTGTATTTTTAGGGTTCCGAACCTCAAAAGGAAAAACGGAACCATTATATTTTTAAAACTTATTTTAAATTGTATGGCGGTACGGTACCACGCGTACGCCAGTCCGACTCGCGCTTGGCCGCGCTTTTTTATTTTATTGAATCACAAAAAAGGCTTCCTAAGCAAGAAATGGGTTGTCCAAATTTTTAAGTGGAGTGACCGTATTATTGTGGTGTTTGGTATGAAAGGGCTTCATTAGTACAAGCTAAAATTTATCTACACTAATATTATAAAAGAGGAAAAGTTTGTAATTATGTAGGTTTGTAGGGGGTACTCTCAAAAACTACTCACCCGATTTAAACAATTCTTTCACTAATGGGAAGCTACGTTATCGCTGAGTGCTATAGGCTATGTTTTATTGTGATAACGAAAAAAAACTAAGTCTGCGCGGACGAAGACGCGTGCAAAAGGTAGTTTATTTATAATTTTAACAGTGTTTACTTTTTTATTTATGACGAAAAATAAAAAATATATACAGGGCGTCCCACGGCTATGCCACATGGAGGGAAAGTACCTTAAATATTGTAGATAGAACATTTTACTGAAAGAAGACATTATTTTAATTTTAAAAACAATTTAAACTGCATTCATAGATATTTAAATAATTACATGGTTGAACCGGGAATCGAACCCGTAACATGAGAAAAAATATTACCTTGTAGTTTTATCATACCGATCGAAAGGCTTCATCATAAGGATTATTTTTTGCTAAATAACATAGTGTCAAAAATAAAAGGAAGACCATGGACCAGGTCATTTAAAAAAAGTACTTTTAAGAAGTCTTTAGCGTAATTTTTGGAAACAAAATTACGCTAAAGAAGTTCTTAAAAATTAAGTATAGCTGGTGAAATCGGGCATAAAAACTTTTGAATTCAATATATTTATTTCAAAAAGGATCCATACAGTTTGTTAGCATAAGACTTAATTTTTGTTAATAAATTATTTATTTCTAAAAACTTCATTAATTAAGGTATTTATTGGACCCATACATATGTGTACGGACCCAATGTCCATAGATATGGCAATCAGCCCTATCTGCAATTACTTCCAGGATGCTGTTGGTGATCCCTTGCACTCTGTGCATAATTGAGGCAGTTCGTTTTCGGATGATTGCATAAAAATCATCAACTCGTGCTTCAGCGAACATACCGGACGCGCTGCAGTATCGAGGAAGCCCCATCAGCACCCTGAATGCATTGTTGTACTGTACTCGAAGGGCGCTGTAAGTCTTCCGCGTATAACGGGCTAAAGGTGTAGAACGACTGGCAAAATGCCTTAAATAGGGTTATTTTCACGTCCCTAGTACACCTTGCGTTGCGAACCTGCGAGCCAGCATGTTGCATCGGACTGCCAGCGCCCTCCTTTCTCGATCCATGTTACAATCATCAGACAGGTCCTCTGTCACAAAGTGTCCAAGATATTTAAATTTGGATACTCTGTTGAGTTCAGTACCCATGAGCTTGACTGGAGGCACAGTATCATATGCAGCCGCTCGCTTTTTAGAACCGGCTCGAAAAATCATGAACTCACTTCTTTTTACATTGTAAAGTAAGCTATGAGCAGTTGCATATGTCTCACATATGCTATGCAACTTTTGGAGTTATGCAGACGATATGGAGACTCAGCAGCACCATATCGTCTGCATAACTGATACTATTTACCATAACACCATCAATCGAGTAGCCAATTCTGGCGCTGCCGAGCCTAACAATGAGTTCATCCACATACAAATTGAAGAGTTAGGGGGAAGAGAGCCCCCCTTCCTCACCCCACACTCCAACACGTATTCATCAGAAAGACCACCAGACCATCTGACCTGGTTAATTTGATGACCGTACCAAAATTTTTATATATCAATTATTTCTACTGGCAACGCTATGTTATGCAATTTTTCCCATAATAAGTCGTAATTAACCAAGTCAAATGCCTTAGAGAGATCCAAGAATGCGGCATACACCTGTGTTTTTCTTTGGGTGTAGTACTTGACGGTTTGTTTCAGCGACAGTATAGCACTCTCCGTCGATAGACCGGGTCGAAACCCAAACTGAGCATCGTTTAGCTTAAGGTGGTGACTAAGCCGTCGCTCAAGCAAGCCGTCAAGTACTTTCGCTAAAACTGTGGCCAGTGAAATAGGCCTATAGTTTCCCTTGTCAGACATAATATCTCCAGTCTTATTTTTAATAATTGGGAAAAACCCCAAATAAATTGCCACTTTATGTGGTTTTCAAAAAACGTTTTGTGGTTTTCAACTAAACCTATTAATACAGAGGGGATTTTTAGTCTTAACCATATTCTATTTCTTGGAAAGTCATTGGATAAACCAGTGTGCTTATTCTGTAAAAAAAACTGCGCAGTTGCTAGTCCTCAAAATCAATTTATTTGCGGGAAATTTTAAATAAATAATTTGTATTATTTGTCGAAAAAAACATTGTTTATTTCGATAAGAGCTATTTTTCCGCGGGTCTGAAGTGAAATAAACTGGTTTTGAGGACTAGCAACTGTGCGGATTTCTTTGCAGAATAAGCACACAAAGTCAAAGTCAAAAGCATAAATCAAATATACCCTAGGTACTCGATCTCGATTGGGTACTAGGTACAGTCAGTGATAATGCTAAAATAGCCCTTTTTGCTCGATTGACGTAGGTACTTATGCCGCGCGCGTTAAGGCTCGGTATAAGGCTAACTAGCGCCACCAATGTTAAAAAAATCATATCTTCCTTTAGAAGAAGTTTCTGAAAAAATCCTAAGATGAGCCTATGCGCCATGCTTTTCTAGATTTTTAAGTGTAGATACCCTCTTCGAAATTTACTTTTAAGCTAAAAAATTTTCGATAACCGCCAAAAGCGGCCGTTTTTTGCGATTATCGATTTTTTTTTAGCTTAAGACTAGAAATTGAGTTGGGTACCTACACTTAAAAATCTAGAAAAGCATGGCGCATGAGCTCATCTTAGGATTTTTTCAGAAACTTCTTCTGAAGGAAGATATGATTTTTTCAACATTGGTGGCGCTAGTTAGCCTTACACGGAGCCTTAAGGACTACTGACCGTGGGTATTCCTAGCGTGTCGCTGAATTATTCTGAATAAGGAAAAGTCAAACAGAGGATTAAATGTCTATTTATAATCTGATTAATTGTTCTGTTGTCTCGTGTGGAAACCGCAAGATGCAAGCGATATGTTCGATTAAGGCGAAGGGGAAGACACCACTACCGCACCGCCAATGAAAAAAAAAACATATCTCCTTTTTGGATTATTTTTGGACCTCATCATCATCATCATCAGCCCACCTCTGCCCACTGCTGGGTATAGGCCTTTTCCCCCTCACGCCACCTCTCACGGTCCCTCGCCATCCGCATCCATGGGCCCTCCGCCGACACAACGATGTCGTCCGACCATCGGGCTGCTGGTCTGCCCACCGACCGTCGTCCAGTTCTTGGACGCCACTCTGTTGCTGTCCTTGTCCACTGGCCATCTTCCCGCCTCGCCATGTGTCCCGCCCATTTTTGGACCTAACGTTTCGTTTTTAGCAACAAACGCATCGAAAAAGAAGATATGATTTTTTTCCATTGGCAGCGCTAGTTGTGCCTAGATTTGGGCCTTAAAAGAAAATCCCTAGTTTTAACTATCTTTATGACCTAAGGTCGAGATTCCAGATCCTGGAACCTACTAATAAATCCCGCCGCCGCCAAAAACGACCACTTCCAAAAAGAAGAAATGTTTTGTGCCTATACCTGTTAGGGGAGCACAATGACACGATAAAAGTTATATCCCACTATTGGGTAGCGGCATCTCTCTTTACGCAGTGAAATAAAGCAAGATGGCGCTTGCCGATAGTGAGATAAAACTTTTATCGTGACGTTGTGCTCCCATAGCTGGGCCAATAAAAAAGAGAAGCATAAATGAAAAGATATTCTGTTTGGGGTTTCCATTTGTCGTGTAAACGTAGCATAATGATGGGTTAAGCAGTACATAAGGGGGTTATTTAACTATGTATGTATCTCACTCTTTTGTTTGCCATAGAGTGGGATAGATAGAGTTATAAACCCATACATAATACGCTCTAATCCAACCTTACGCTACGCTAGCTGTGAATGTTTAGGGCAATGTTCGACTAGTCCAGGGGTCGGCAACCTGTGGCTCACGAGCCGCATGCCGCTCTTTCGATGAAAGTTGCGGCTCTTCAGTTACATACACAAAAAGAGCCGTAAATTACTTAATTTTTAATATCTGAAGCAATATAACATCTGAATATTGCGATAAAATGTTTCGAGGGGTGTTCATTGGGGTCTCGAGCTTTATTAACTTTATTAACGGATACAATTCTAGATTGAGAACTGAGGTTAAATATGCATGTGCACTGCGCATTAATGTCTTAATTTTGTAAAGTACAATTTTTCGCTCTTCCGCCTCCAAAGGTTGCCGACCCCTGGACTAGTCAATAAAAACACTATTATTACCGGAACCGGGACAATGTACTGAAACTTCTTTAAACTGCAGCTGTTCACACTCAATACCTGCTGCACCAATAGAATTTATGCATGGTGCATCTGAAACAGCTCGTGTTATTGAGTTCAAAGACTTCCGTTTCCCATAAAAAATATTTTTTCCAAGTAGTTATGCTGAAACTTTACATAATAATAGACTGAAATACGTAAAATATATCTGTCTG
Organism: Zelleria hepariella; assembly: GCA_949319315.1. Classification (NCBI taxonomy): domain Eukaryota; kingdom Metazoa; phylum Arthropoda; class Insecta; order Lepidoptera; family Yponomeutidae; genus Zelleria; species Zelleria hepariella. The sequence goes on along the minus strand of OX439396.1, from coordinate 4,571,133 downwards.
CTCTAATTTAGATTTTCATTTGCTTAAAATTGGCACATCAAGCTGGGCTTGGCAACCACTGTTTGCCACAAACATTTTGGTAGGTAAATATGGATACTGGATAGTTCATAGGTACAATTTATAGGACGCACAACAAGCGCCAATGAAAAAAAAACATATTATTATCTTCTTTTTGGATGCGTTTTTTGCTAAAAACTCTCCTGCAAAATCTCAACGCGTGGCTTAACTATTTTTAGGACCAATTTTAAGCAAAAAACGCATCCGAAAAGTTTTTTTTTCATTGGTAGCGCTAGTTGTGCGTCCTACTGGGCCTTAACTTTATTTTCAAAGTTACATTTAGCAAAGCAGGAACAGGTAGTCGCCTATTATCATCACAATTATCTTTTCATCCAGTTTACTTACATTTGCATTGCATATTATATGCAACTCGTCTCGGCTTAGTCAAAGGCACATTAAAATACTTCATTAAAATAAGTACAGACGAGATTCGCTTACATTTTGAGGGACTTTGCAACAAAAAATGTAAAGGCAGCTCTGTTGACGACTGTCTGTTGTTTTTAGCGATAAGACCGGCATATTTTTCCTGTAAAATGTTTTTCTGTGTGCATAAAGAGTTATCTATCTAAATCTATAATCCGCGCGGGATGAGAATGGGATGCGACCTTTTGGAACTGAGACGCGTGCGGTAGGCAAACTCGCGTCGAAGCAACCTTGTCAAAGCTGAATAAAGTATATTTTCGATCGACTTTGACAAGGTTCCATCCCATTCTCATCGCGCGCGGATTATACATGGTTAAAAGGGCGACCATCATGCAATCAGAGTGCGTGCCTACCTGTACTATAAGTACATACCTCTAGATAGGCAATGTCGTCCATCTGCATAATGTTATGTAAATATGTTTGTTACCTTCATCTTCGTCATAATGCGTTTCTATTGTTCTATGATTCTACTGACCTCTATCAATTATTTGTGGTGTATCCTGCTACGTAGGTACCTATACATATATGTCGTTGTGAAGACACCAACTGTTTTCACCTTGTTTGAGTTCCGGGCTTTTGGCTCAGTGCTTTTTTTTTCGTGACAAAGAAAGATGCATCTGTTCTGCATCCTACAATCCTTGACCTCCGTCGGTCGAAGACGTTCCCATTTACGTATGAATTACATTACAGATAGCTCAGGATATAACTGCCAGATCAATAATAATTAGCAAAGAAGACAGAATAAAAGAATTGCAGCTCTTCTCTAGACGACAAAGCCTTGTCCTTGTCACGCTAATGTATTATGAAAGCTGTAGGTAGGTATATGAAGCTGGGAGGTCCGACCCCGAAGTTCAAGACTTAAAACACAATGTAGATGATAAGGAAGGGACACACCTAGCATGAAGTGTACACTCGACGATGTGCGATGAAAGAGGAATACGGCGTCTATTTTTATTTACCACCGACCCAAAAACTGGGGTGTAATAAGTTTTACAGCTGTGTGTGAGGGTGTGTGTGAGCCCTCATATGTCATATCTGTCTGTATGTCAGTCTGTCTGTGTGTCTGTCTGTGGCACTGTACGTAGCTCTTCAACGGGTGAACCGATTTAGAAGCCGTTTTTTTTTAAAATTTGAAAGTTTGTTTTCTAGCGAGTGTTCTCAGATAATATGTTTAATCAAAATCGGTTTATGAGATATGATAATTTAAAGCTTAAATGTCGGGGGTGTTTTTTTATTTTGTAGTTATCTAAAAATCCACTTACGTCGTCAACCGTCAACCGTTTTTTTCCTGCAAAATAGCTCTTATTGAAAGCTATACCTACTTTTTTTTCAAAACAGTTGATAAAGAGTGGACTTACGGTGGATACCGGCTGTAGTGTACATTGGTTACTCATGATAACGAATATGTAGAGAAATAAACGCTTAACCAGTAGCTGAAGCCACGCTTGTTATGCAACTATACTCTTCATCTACAAGACATCTGAATATTATGTCACAAAGTCGCAATCTCTCAATCACTGCAAGCTGCAATAGGGTGGTTGACTAATTTAAAATTGTACAAATATTTGCAGCAAAATGTATTTAAAACGTAAGCACCTATTTGTAAAGTTTGCTGTTACAGCTCGACACCTCAACTTTCAAAATTCGTTTTGGGTTGGTGGTGTTGCTTACTTTATAAAAACAAATAGTTTTTCTTCTTCAAGTAAAGTACTCATTATAATTTGATTCGGAACGGGTCAAATCGCTGCTCTGTTTTTTTTTTTTACGTCGGTATAAATGACATACAGTCGGCCACACGCTAGGATACCCATTTTTGTACAACACATAATTCGCTCTACCAATCTAAAAATAAACGAGATTCGACGCGTTTCGAACCGAAGTTAACATTGTGAGATATTCTTTCCGAACATCAATCAACCGCCCTATTGTTTGCTTCCTTTTTGCATCCCATTTAAGAGGCCCCTTCAGGACCGTGGGAACTCAGTGACGGCCAAGCGCGTGAAACACTGTTTTCTATAGTTGTTTCACCCAGAGCGAGACGGGGCGCGGGAAAAGTGAGAGGCAATGCGGCTGTATGAGTCTACGTGTGTTCGTGTCCTTTCGCGAGTATGTAGTTGTAGTTGTAATGTAATAGATGTATTTTCCCAAAATTTTTCGTAGTTCAGCTGCCATTTCTACATTTTATTAGGTATTTCAAAAATCTATTTTTTTCTGACAAGTACAACACATTATGTATGTTCCCAAGGTAGTTAGACTCCAATAGACAGTGTAATAATGTAAATAAATAACAGCTGAAAGTAACCCCTTTTTCGGCGCGAAAAACGCATCGCTCTAATTTCTTTTAGGCTATTTTTTTTATTATAAAACTATTTGCAAACCTCCATATTGGTCATCTACTGATTAAACCAAGTTTCAGCAAAATCTAGCCTGTAGTTTAGAAATTAAACCGGAACTACGTTTGTATGGGAAAATGGTGCTCAAGGCAGATTACAGGGTGGGACAGTATGAGTGTAGGGAGGCCCTTTCGACTTTGGCATTCGTATTCCGCTGTTTGTTTACAAAGTTTTAAACGTAGAATGGAAAAACCGACGATATACATCCTACTAGAGTGAAATGAATCAGAGACAATACAAGTGGAATAAAACCCTTTTATGCTACGTTACTAACACTAGATTTTCATGCCGCTTTCGCTCACGTAGTTTGGAAACTTTCATAATTTTCTGGTCCTCCAAAATTTGACGAGCAAAATTATGTTATCTGCTCGGCTTTTTATGTTCACTTTTACAAGATAAGCGCAGAAAAAACGTAGTCTACGTCTGACATACTAAAGGGTGCACTCTAAGTCGATAGCGGAACTTTTAGTAGGCTATCTACTGATCACTACAAACAACTTGTACTAGGTGGCAAAAAAAGGAGCTAAAAAAATATCAGCTGTTCCATACAAACGGTCGACTCAGTACTGCACTGCGCCAAATGTATGAAACAGCTGATATTTTTTTTGCTCAATTTTTTTCGCCACCTAGTACAAGTTGTTTATATTGATCAGTAGAAAGCCTACTTAAAGTTCCGCTATCGACTTAGAGTGCACCCTGTAGTCTAATTAATCTGGTGTTTTTCTTAAAGAATTGGTCCAATAACTTGTATTTTTATGATATTGTACTTACTCACAGTTATTTCTGTACCTATATTTGTTACATAATTAGCTTTGAGATAATGTAGTAGTTTCATGCAACTCGGCAAGTAAAGTCAGAAGTGATACCTAGGTACTTCAACCATTTTATTTGGGAGAGTTCCAATCGGATTTTGTTTTTTGGTTTTGTATCTTCAAATGAAACCGCCAATCATTATAAACCACGGAACTGATGAAAATTTTTCGTGATAGAGTTCTAAAATTGAGCCATGGGCGTAGCGAGTGGTTAAAAAAAAGGAACCTGAGCGTAGCGAGGTATTCAGAAGCACGAGGCGCAAATAATATTGCATCCGTGCGAAATACACAACTTTTCATCGCAAAAAAGTGGTAATATAAACCGAAAAAAATATTCGTAGCATGAAAAATTGTAACATGAATACGAGAAAAGTAAAGAATTGAGTTATTTATTTGTTTTCTCATAACATGTTTCTTCTTCTTGAAGTGCCTCGCTCCATCACTGGAGGTTGGCAGTCAGCTCTCTGCACCGCTCTCTGTTCATGGCTGCCCTGAATATTCGCAGTATGAAAAATTGTAACATGAATACGAGAAAAGTAAAGACTTGAGTTATTTGTTTGTTTTCTCATAACATGTTTCTTCTTCTTGAAGTGCCTCTCCATCACTGGAGGTTGGCAGTCAGCTCTCTGCACCGCTCTCCGTTCATGGCTGCCCTGAATATTCGTAGCATAAAAAATGAATACGAGAAAAGTAAAGACTTGGGTTATTTGTTTGTTTTCTCATAACATGTTTCTTCTTCTTGAAGTGCCTCTCCATCACTGGAGGTTGGCAGTCAGCTCTCTGCACCGCTCTCTGTTCATGGCTGCCCTGAATAATTGTTCCACGGATTTGATGCCGGTCCATTCCAAGTAACTAAGCCCTATAATACTCTATGGTTGGTGGGATTGGGATGTGTACCTATGAATATTGTTTAAAACTTGGATCACCACTGCATGCCTTGGATATGCTCTGTCGCACTCTTTTCATCTACAAGTCTCCAACATAATAAAGAGCGGTACCAGACATATATATCGATGTGTAGGCCAGAAAAACTGTATAAGATGTGTAGACACCAGAGGGTGGCCTGTCTACCTGTCATACAATTAAATAAAATGCAAAGCCAGCTGCACCAACAAGTGTCCAACTCCTAGATATAACAATGATAAAAACTTCAACCAAACTTGTGAATTCTGTTTCAGCAAGCCGGCTGCATGGGGATGAAGGCCGGACGGTGCGCGTGGCCGCGCGGTCGCGTTGTCGGCGGGTCTTCCGTACTACACTCCATGATGCACACACGCGGCAACAGGCGCGATTACGACCGATGGGCCGCCAATGGCAACCCTGGTAAGGATCCTTCAAAGTCAAAGTCAAACAAAACAGGCAGGTTTCAATAACAAAAGCGGGCTATCCATGATGCCTACACGCGACAACAGGGTACGACCGATGGGCCGCCAATCGCAACCCAGATAACCCAGATAAAATTGATACTTCATTCACAGACAGGTTTCAGTATCAGACATTGGGAAAGTCGTTAATCACACATAATAATATTGTCCATGATTATGCAGACTCACGGCAATACGTGCGACTACGGCAGATGGGTCGCCAATGGCAACCCTGGTAAGAAACCTTCTTTTAGCCGACAATCTCTAATAGGCAACGTTCTACATGATGCACACAAGGCGATAGGCGTACAATGGCAACCCTGGTAAGAAACTTTTGATTTGCCAGACAACATGTATACAGGGCTTAGGCGTAAACTGGCACGCAAAAAATCTGACACTAGTGCCAATTGACACTTTATACCAGACTTTTAGACCAGAGTGGTTATATGACACAGAGTCTCGTGATACTTGTCGGGTTCAAAAATAGCTAGGGGTCAAATCACACTTAAGACACGGGCTCATAGGTGCTGCATCTTCGTGGCAATAGGCGTGACTACGACCGATGGGCCGCCAATGACAATCCTGGTAAGAACTCTTTGATTTGCCAGACAACCTTTTGACAAGCAAGTAGGCTTCAATACCGCAAGTACCAATAAAAACAATAGTGAACGAACATGTTTAATAAAATTACAAAGGCGTTGTCGCTAACATCGGTATGTATTTAGGGTGGGCCCAATTTATCGACGCTCTGGTGCCTCATATGTTATGTTTCCTGACTAAAAGCGTGGGACGGGATGAACCGTCAGCTCGATGGAGAACTTGCTGACGCACTTGCGGTGAGACCTAAATGGATTTAGAGTTTTTAAAAGGATTACTTTGTTTATTGCTGGTTTATCCATTCACTGACGTCAAAAGGCTAGAGCTTGATGTTCGAAATGAAGTTTTGATTTTCTTTTTTAAATGCCCCCTGGTCAGTTGTTTCGAAATGCATAAATAAATTCACCAATAATCGAGACTGACTCATAATGAATTTCGTGGAACGCTCCGCTCGTACGCCGAGCGCAGTAAAGGGTATCTCAGCGTGCCCCAAACCGTACATAATAATTAGAAGGAACAGTACCTAAGATTCTATTTCAGTTTCTTGATCACGTTTAAACGCCTGATATTCCAGATCACAAACTTCAAACGCATACATTCGACACGTGAGACCCGGCGTTTATTAAACGTGTTTACGAAATGGTGTTTAACCTTAAACCGGTAGAGGCAGATCAGTCAACTGTGATGATTAACCGTGACTAACAAAGTTACAAAGTGCGGAAAATCAATCACGCCATCATGACATAGGTTCATTAATTAATTAATTGATAAATTAAGATCTAATGAGGTAGGAAAATAACCGCAATGAACAGAATGCAAACAGTATTTTTTTAATAAGTCTATTGCAAAGAGTTAATAACAACAAGCTGACTACGTAATTGTGGAAAGGTTGAGACTATAACTCGTGGAGGCCTGATAATTGGATCCGGATTACGGAAGGAATACATCGAGTATACAGAGCTGACAGCATCAGACATCCATCAGTGGAAAGGCACACTAAGAAAAGGTCGAGCTCTATGTTGTAGCGATACAGTGCTCTATACAGGAAATTTGTCTTAGAAGACAATAATAGAATTTTCACTTCAATTGAGTACCTAGTTGTCCACAAAGAAAGTCTTCTTGTAGCTATAATTTTTCATGCTGCTACCCCTTTCAGACGTACCTCAAAACTCTATATTGCATAACAAACCGGGAAATCACCCAATAGCTTGGATGCCGTAGTGATTTAGTTGTAGAATCACCTTTCTAACGGAATATAACAAATGAAGCGTTTTTTACAAGAACAGCCAATGTAAAATTTTTACGAATTTCGGTTTTCAACACTGTTTAACAAGCTGCATTAGCCCCACTAATCAGTTTTTACAAAAACTTCCCATGTCCACAGTTATTCCATCGGAAAGTTTCGGCAATTTTACAAAAACCAACAAGGTTTGCTTGTAGGACAATCGTTTTGGCCAAAAAGCGCCGAATTTTCTCTGGGGACAAAGGTTGTTCTTGTAAAAAGCGCCTCAAATGTTTTGTTTGGCTGGCACTTTGAGCCCTAAATCAAGATCCTTTTCAGTGCTCAAAGACTTCATAAATCGCAGTTGTGCCATTATCGTATACTGGCGTAGGTAACGGTAATGGCTAAGTAATGACGTCACTTGGTGTTGGAAGGATGACGTGACGATGTCGCGTGACGTCGAAGTGGGTGAATCGTGCAATGAGACAGTGATAATAATATAATCAATAAGACGTTGGAAAAATCGCGGCTAATAATAATTATAGAAGTGGAAAAACCATGCAAAATTTACAAAGAATACGTCAGACCATGGAACTTAGTTTGGGCACTTGTAGAGTTCCGTATCTGAAACTAAATAAAAGCGAAAATTAAAAAATATACAAAAAATTGTTACGAAGAAGTTTTACGAAAATCTACAACAAACATTCACGGACACTTGCACGTGGTATATCTATTGCTCTTCTTATTGTCATTTACGGCTTTAGGCGTGCGTCCGTAGATGTATTTAGATTGAACTTACTTATGATCCATTAATTTTTTAAATAATCTCAGTTTCTCATAAACAATAGCACAAGTCTGATCTTATAAGGATTTTTTATCGGAGGTACGGAATCCTAAAAATGTAATAAAACATTTTGTTAAGTCATTATTTTGGCCACATCCTCTCTAAACAAGTGTAAAAACCATTCGAATTGATCAAAAGGGCAGATTAGAGCCCTAATGAGGTTTATGAGGGTTTCTTCTATTAGCTCCGCATTCACATCCTTCTCCAGCCGTCACAAAAACCAAATTGTTGTGATTAGCGTTGACGTATTTTCGTGAATGTTTTTCTTAAGTAAAGTACCTAACTATTATCTAATCCGTGCCATAAGTGAGCAACTAATGCCTCTATCAGAAATCAAACGTGATTATTTCTTGCAAATATTGACTCCGAAAAACTTTGACCCGACAACATTTATAATGTTGCGAAAAAAAATGTACACCTAAATCGTCGACACATGGCATTAGAGTGAATTTCCTTTTTCACATTTTCACAAGCATCATAAGTTGTTGGGATTGAACAGAACCAAAACAATAACTTACCCAGCTATAAGTTTACGCTAACCCAAAACGCATACAAATTATCTCTTTTATGTATCGACTGTCTGCAATCACTTTCTTCAGTCCCTCTTCAATAACGACTTGCGAATGAACAACGCTTTATTTACATGTTTTAGGTTGGGACTTCGCGTCGGTGCTGCACTACTTCAAGAAGTCGGAAAACATGCAGATTCCTGAACTGGCCAGAGACGAAAAATACCATTCAACTTCCGGAGAGATGTCCCTGCAACATCCGAACTGGAGGACGCCACTGTCCGAAGCCTTTCTGAAAGCCGGCGTAGAGACAGGCGGCAGAGTTGTGGACTACAATGGGGAAAAACAAATTGGCTACTCCATAATTCAATTCACTGTGAGCAACGGCACAAGAATGAGTGCAAGCAGAGCCTTCCTACATCCAATCAAAAAACGCAAAAACTTCCAAGTTGCAAAGAAGGCTATGGTCACGAGGATCTTAATCGACCCCACGACGAAAAGAGCTTACGGAGTCGAATTCACTAAAGGCGGTCGTAAGTACAACATCTTAGCCAAAAGAGAGGTCATCCTGTCAGCAGGAGCTATTAATACACCACAACTACTTATGGTCAGCGGTATTGGTCCTAAGGAGCATTTGACAGAAAAGGGAATTAATACTATTGTAGACCTACCCGTAGGGAAAAACCTTCAAGACCACTGGGCTTTAGGTGGACTAACATTCATCATCAATACTACAGACTCAATCAGATCGGAACGCGTGGCTACTATAGACAACATCTTGGAATATTTTAGTCATCATACAGGTCCGCTTTCCGCACCTAGTGGAACAGAGGCTCTAGCTTTCATAGACACACAAGACACTACGAACGAGGATGGCTATCCAGATTTGGAGCTTCTTTTCGTTGCTGGCTCCCTGGTATCTCAACCGTTTTACAAGGAAGCTTTTGCTATAGACGACAGAGTGTACAGAAAAGTATACGAGCCAATACAGGACCGTGACACTTGGATGGTGTTCCCGATGCTTCTGCTACCTCAGTCCAAGGGCCGTATTATGTTGAAAGACAAGAACCCTTATAGCAAACCTTTGATTTACCCCAACTACTTCACTGATGGAGGTCATGACCAAAAAGTCATCCTCCATGGTATTAGGAAAGTGATAGAGTTGTCCAAGACCAAAGCTTTCCAGCGCTACGGGAGCACACTGCACGATATACCTTTGCCTAACTGCGCCCATCACAAGTTCAATTCTGACTCCTACTGGTTCTGCGCGATGAAGACTATAACCAACACTATCTACCACCATTGCTGTACGAGTAAAATGGGGCCAACTAATGATACTGAAGCCGTAGTAGATCCTCGATTAAGGGTATATGGAGTCGCTGGTTTGAGAGTAGTAGACGCTAGTATAATGCCTCATGTACCAGCGGCTCATACGAATGCACCGACAATGATGATCGCTGAAAAGGCTGCTGACATGATCAAAGAAGACTGGGGTATCACCCCGAAGTAGAGAAAGGCGCCTATTATAATTAAGATCCCAGTCAACGAGTAACTATCGAAGCATCAATGTCAACCAAGTCGATAGCTAACTCATATTTAATTGTGATGCGTAAAATTGTTAAAAGGTAGTTTAATATAGATTTGTGTGTGCACTAAATTAATTTTGGTTCATGCACACGATGTACCATCCTTTAGAAGGAATTCCCCAACATTGAGGGGAAAATCAGACAAGCACCGTGCGTCAAAGTTCAAGCGCATCAGTCTAAAACTACAACAGAGACTTCGAAATTGCATGAAAACAAACACGTAGGTTAAGAAGTGTATGAATATTGTATTATTTATGTACTTATCGCATATTATTTAAAATTTGTAAGTTTAGGATACAAACTTAAGTTACTTTCCTAATATAGATAATATCATCAAAACCCTTAATGAACAGACAACCGCATTTTCCTTGTGTTTGATAAGAGCATCTCTGTACACCAATTTTACATAACTTTAACATTGTTTGTCATCCATCACATCATCGAAGGTGAAAATGTATTATTTAATTATTTCTTTTTGTTTCTAAACTGAAATTAAACAATGACAAAATTACATTGTGTATCTATTATTTATTAAGTACCAACAAGTTTTCTCAGAAATATTTAAATAAATCAATTGATGAGAGATAGAGACAGTTTTAGATGTTTTGATGTTCCAGATTTACACATCGGTCGCTTACGGTAAACCATCGTCACCAGAGGTAATAATGTCAAACCGCTTTCTTTAGATAACCTCTCAGCCTAGATCTTGTCAAGACTTTATCAATGTTCGTTCATAAATGGCTCTCGAGATACGAGTGAAAATTTTTAGCTAACCTAGGTGACCGTTTACATATTTTATCATATGTTGTCAACAATAGTTTACGCGAGAACCCATCTTTGATCGATAATATGTTACTAACCTATTTTGTGGGTTTCTATGGAGTTGGTAAAGGTCAAAGGTATTACATTACTGAACTAGTCTTCACTTATTTATTACCTACTTACTAGCTGTTTCCCGCGCCTTCGATCCTGTTATCCGGCAACGTACATACAAAGCAAACTTAAAAAAATGGCTAATAAAAAATTGGTGGAAATTTATAATATTCAAGCCGGGGTAAATGGGTAGAGTAAACAACTATTCGTAGTATACTGCTGTACCAGTTCCGAGTACTCCGCCAGTTTTATTTCGAACTCTATTTTACTTATGGTATCCAAATTGGTATAGTTTGTAGCACAGTATTACTCTGCTCGTATACTCGTATTCGTATTCGTATTCGTGACGGTAAATGTTTCCGCAACTCGACTACTGATGAGCCTATTTTGCGTGAAAGCTTAGCGAAAGCGAAAAAGAAACAAAAATAAAGCCATGCTACTTATGCCATCCCAGCTCCTCGAGGAAGTCCAGCAGCCTTCGGATGTCTCTGCAGGCCTCCCGCAGCGTCCCTGGGCTTCCGAGTAGGGTCGTTCGTTGTGTGGCCACCCCTGTGCATTCCACTAGCACGTGGGCGGCTGTCTCCTCTGCCTCCATGCATGCTCTGCACAGAGGGCTGTCTGTAATTCCTAAGTTGAAGAAATGTTTGTTATAATACCCGTGTCCTGTGAGGGCGCCCGTTACCAAACTCAGTTGTGCCTTGGTAAGTTTCAGGATAGATCGGGGGAGACGGGGGTCCCTGCCAGGCATCGCTGCTCGGGCTTGTTCACAGTCTGTCCGTGTAGTCCATTCATTGTCGTGTAGCCTGTGTGTGCGTTCACGCAGCCATGTCTTCAGTTGGCAGAACGGTAGGGGCGTAAAGGGCTCCGGTCCTTCAACTGTAGTCCCGGAGCCCTCTCGTGCAAGCACGTCCGCTGCGTCGTTGCCTCTTGATCCACTGTGGCCCTTGATCCATTGAAGCGTGACAGTGTTGTTCTTACATACCTCCGTCAGAGATGTGTGGCACTCCAGGATAAGGCCCGAGGTAACGCTGTGTTTTTTGAGAGCCAACAGCACCGCCGCGCTGTCAGAGAGGATTCGGATACTGTAGTTGGTTACTTTCCTGCTAGCAATGGCTTGTGTGGCGCGGATGATACCTATGCACTCTGCCTGGAAGACAGTGTTGTAGGCACCCAGTGGCGTCGATATTTTGATGTTCAGGTCCTCTGAAAACGCTCCTGAACCTGTGCCATGTCTAGTTTTTGAGCCGTCTGTGAAGACCATTAAGTCGAGTGAGCTTTGATCCCCTCTCGGGGGCTCTTCGAGTTGTATTTTGTACTTTTTATCGAATAGGAAGACCTTTGGGATCTTGTCGTTTATAGCCGTCATGAGTGGCTGCTCTTCAATTGGTTGATCTAGGATCTTGGTGTGCGGGATCCTGTTATCAACCCATAGTTTTAGGGTTTTAAGTCTTACCGCAGAAGTTGCCGCTTCTTGTTGTATGTGCAGGTGGAGAGGAGTTAGACCCAGCATGATCTCTAGGGCTGCAGTTGGAGCGGTTCGCATGCAGCCGGTGATCGCCGTACAAGCCATTCTCTGTAATCTTTGCAGTTTGTTTATGGCCGTAGTCTGGTTTGTTTTTGGCCACCAGACCAGGGCTGCGTAGCTGATGATGGGTCGTATCACTGTTATGTAGAGCCATAGAGTGATTTTTGGGTTAAGTCCCCATGTCTTACCTACCATTCTTCTGCATTGGGCAAAGGTGATGCATGCCTTCCTTATTTTGGAGTCTATATGTGCGTTCCAGTTCAGCTTACTGTCTAGTATTACTCCTAGATACTTGACTTCCGTTGACAGCTGAAGAGTAGTTTTGAACAAGGTAGGCAATGTGAAGTTGCCCAGAACTCGTTTGTTTGTAAACATTACCATTTCGGTCTTTGAGGGATTTACCGATAGGTTATGCTTCGTACACCATTTTTCTACTATGCTTAGGGCAGCTTGCGTGACCTCGCAGACAATGCCCGCATAGTTGCCTGTCACTAGTATCGTTAGGTCATCCGCGTATGCGACTGTATAGTAGCCGCTGATGTTGAGCGTTTCGATGAGTTCATTTACCACTACATTCCAGAGGAGAGGTGATAGGACACCTCCTTGGGGGCAGCCTCGGGCTACTAAAGCCCTTGTTGTATCCTCTTTTGTTATTCTGATTACCCTTTGTCGTAGCATGGCCTCGATCCATGCTATTAGGGAGGTCTCGATTTGGTGCCTGCTGAGTCCTCTGTTGATGCTGGTGAAATTTGTTTTGTCGAACGCTCCCTCAATGTCGATGAAGGTTCCGAGACAGATTATCTTCTTTTGGATTGCAGCTTCCAGCTTGGTGACTACAGCATGGAGAGCTGACTCTGTCGATTTACCTGAACTGTACGCGTGTTGGTTGCTATGCAGCGGTGTTTTGTCTAGCGCGCCGTCCCTCAGGTGCCTGTCGCAGACTCTTTCAAGCGTTTTGAGCATGAAGGATGTAAGGCTAATGGGTCTGAAGGATTTGGCGTTTGTGTAGTCTGTTTTGCCTGGTTTTGGGATAAACACAACTTCCACCTCCCTCCAGAGCGTAGGTATGTACCGATGGGCCAGACAGGATTGCAGCAATGTCACCAGTGTATTTGCTAGGTCTACCCCGCCCCATTGTAGCAAGGCGGGGAAGATACCGTCCATACCTGGCGCCTTGTATGGTTGGAAGGTGTTGATTGCCCAGTTTATCTTGTCATGTGTGACGATGGTTTGGGCTAGGTCCCAGCTTGTTTCGTCAGCGTGTGTGACAGTTGTTTCCCAGTTGGTATCCTGAATGATTTGGCATCCAGGAAAGTGGGTTTGTAATAGTATCTGCTGGGCTTCCTCGGGGGAGTTTGTGTAGGAGTTGTCTGGTTTGAGTATCGAGCCTACCTTTTGTGAAGGACCCGAGGATAGGATCTTGTTCACTCGCGTGGCCGCCGAGCACGACTCGATATTTGTGCAGAAGTTGCGCCAAGATGCTGTGCACCAGAATCTTATGCGTCTCTTGTAGTGGGATTTGGCCTCTTTGTACCTGTCCCAGTCGATGTCATTTGTGGTGTTCATCGCCCTATTAAGTAGTTTTCTAACCTTTTTCCTGATGCGTGCTAGTTCTGGCCCCCACCAGGATTGACCTTCCTTGGGCCTAGAGGGGGGAGTGGTTAGAGGGCATACGTCGTGATAGCACTGCGTAATCGCATTTGTAATATTCATAACTTGTTTTTCGATAGAGTGTGTGCCTACAATTTTCTCAGGAACCTCAAGCGATTCTAGTCGGTTGGATATCGCTTTGCTGTACGCAGCCTTGTTTGTTTTGCGTGGGTTCCTTCGGAGAATCGGTGTTGTCGTGTGGGCCTGTAGGTCGAAGCGTATCCATCGGTGGTCCGAGCAAGACGCCTCCTCCGATACGTGCCACTTCGAGATGAGATCCGAGGCCCCCTCCGTTGCTAGGGTTAGGTCGATAATTGTCCGAGAGACTCTAGTAACGTAAGTCGGAGTCGAACCGATGTTAAGGACGTTCAGATTTGTGGAAAATAGGTATGTGGCTAGTTCCTCACCTCTTTCGTTGTGTCGGTCCATTCCCCAGAGGGGATGGTGTGCGTTTGAGTCCGTTGCTCGTATACTCATAATGCATGACAATTTCAAAAAACTTAAATTTTGAGTCTCGCACGTGACTCGTTCGCCCGTCTTGGGTTAAACAACCTAAAACTAAATATTTGGAAAACAACACTCACTAAGTCACTTCAGGGTGCACTCTAAGTCGATAGCGGAACTTTAAGAAGGCTGTCTACTGATCACTACAAACAACTTGTACCAGGTGGCGAATAAAATGGAGCCAAAAAAATATCAGCTGTTCCATACAAAAGGTCGACTCAGTACTGCACCAAATGTATGAAACGGCTGATATTTTATTCGCTCCATTTTTTTCGCCACCTAGTACAAGTTGTTTGTAGAGATCAGCAGGCAGCCTTCTTATAATTCCGCTATCGACTTAGAGTGCACCCTGTAGACATCATCATCAGGTGCAGTATAAACATCAGTGAGTTGGGTTGAAGTAAAAATACTTACTTCAATTGTTTTAGTGACATTTATCCGATAATGTAGGTGTATGAGTGAGAGTGATAATGACACTAATGAATAAAAAAACGGGCAAGTGCGAGTCGTATTCGAAGAGACAGTCCCGTACTACAAATTATCGCATGTTTCGATTTTCCTGTAAACTGACTAACTCGTAGGACGCTTACGCAGGGCAGTCCCCGTAGCATGACTTTTATCGAGGCGGATTTATCCAAAAAAATGGCGGTTTATCAGCATTTTTGACATCTATAGTGGGTTATAAATCGAAGAAAGCGATATATAACCCACTATAGACGTCAAAAATGCTGATAAACCGCCATTGTGTTGGATAAATCCGCCTCGATAAAAGTCATGCCCCCCCCGCTGGGAGACATAAAAAATATACAAATGCTAAGAAAAAAATCATCGAAGCCTGATTAAGCCTCTCTATAAGTGGTAGCTATCTGAATCACCTGAATCACCAAACAAGTATGTGAAGTCAAAATATTTAAAAGGTGGTTATTCTTTTTTTTGGGTATTTTCACGTAACAATTTTTTCCTCTTTCTGGTAGGTACTCTACCGTATATTATCTAACTCACGGATGATATTGAACCACTTTTGTTCTGACACTTTTATAAAATAAGTGAATAATATTTTGTTTGACTTGAAAATCTCAGAACAGAACTAATGTTGTTTAGAATCACCATTTTTTGCGTATAATTTATTTGATGTACAAGTAAGTACATCCTATCTATCTACGATTTCGAGAACTGATTACGTACATTCATTCGGAGTATCCAAGTCAAAATACTACCATTGATTGTACACACGACAGCACGTCAGAGTGTACACTTTTGTTGTAAAGTCACCGAGTGCTAGCGTGTAAGGGCGTCGTGCTGTCGTGTGAACTAGGTAGCACGTGTTTCTTATCAATGTCATTTGAATGCATTTTGAAGTTCCCTTTACGTCTCCTTGAAAAACTTTAAGAACATTTTTGGTCACAAAATATAAAAACTTTAGTTATAAAGGAGCCTCGTCAGGTTGCGGACCACATTCGTAGGCTTCGTGACAATGTAATGTAATATATCACCTATGTGACAAGAAATCTTGTTTATTATGTGCTAATTTCGGCACTCCGCACATGTAAATACAAGTGATTAATTGAGTTTTTTTTTTAAATGCACTGCTCTTCGCCCTTCCCGGTAACATGAAAAATCCGCGAGGTCACTGACCAGGCGCACTTTAAAAAAATATATAAATTGTGTGTGGCGCGTCACCGCATGCGCGTGCGCAAGGGAAAGGTCATGATATTGACCACGAGCAAGAGAAGCGGCCGGAATTTCCTCGGCAAATAAAACTAGTGTTTGACTCCCGTCTTGCAACAGTTGCCGATGGGACGCGCGGGCCCGACGCGCACGCATCCTATCAGACGTTGATCAATAGCATCGTTGATCATGCAATAAAATTTTGAAATTAGAATAGCCGATGGAACGCAGTGATAACACGCAAAGTTAGAATCTGGTGTTGATAAAGAGCCCAATAATTGTGTTTGCAGAGTGTTCGCGTTTTCCTGAAGAATCAAAGGACATTTACACAATGAACGTAAGTTTCCACGTTTATTTATTTTATTGACAGCTAGGCAAATCTGCAAATGATTAGGCAATTATTGTAGTCGACAGGGCGTTAAGAAAAATAAATTATTACAAGTAATTTCATCTGTAAACTTGTCGAATATCGCGATTAAATTATTTGCGGTGGAGGAGCATAAAATACGTTCTTGTAATTGATTTGCGGGAAAATCTTCTAACGTCCCTTCAGTTACACGTATGAAGTAGGTGCACTGTGTCCTCAACTTCACTTCGCTAAGAGGTACTATAAAGGGACATTTTCAAATACTTCACAATTTTACTAAATGGTAACGATCAAAGCCTGACTAGGCATTTAATTTAAGTCGTAAATTGACAAATAATAATTTTATACGCCTACTTAAGCTACGACTATAAATTTCGATTGAAGAGGCGATCAATGGGAGTTAGAATTTATTTGTTTTCAATTACTTACATTAAAAGTCTAGGCACGCTGTCTTACCTTATAATAGCCAAACAATTATCAATGATAACACTGACCTAATACCAAACCTCTCAGTAGCAGTGATTGCGTGCAAACTAGAACCAACAGCACAGAATACATAAATAATAATACAACGTGATACAAAACATCCTAACTATTTTCACAGAGTGTAACCTACTGGTCAACAGGATGTCAATTATTCTCAAAGTTCAAATTCATAACCTGAAAATTTAAAAAAATTCATAACTTTTTTTGTTTTTGTTATTATTAATTAGCGCAAATTAAAAAAATATGTGTGTGCAGGTAGAGATGGGCGGTGAGTAAATACTCAATGGTACTTACTGAGTCGGTAAAGAAAATACGAGTATTTACTGAGTATTTAGCATTTTAATGAGTATTTCCCGAAATCGAGAGTAAATACTTTTTTGTTGTTGTTTTACAAGTGCAGCACCATTAACCGTTATAGGTACAGGAAAACATTATTACCAAAACTTTATAGGTTGGTAAAACATTGTGAAAGGCAATATAAACAATATTAAAAAAATATTTTCTCCCGCCACAGCGTTCACATTTTATTACTTAAAAATCAGCGGAATGTCATAGATAAAAAAAAATTTGGTTGTGATCACCAGGTGCTTTTACCCTGTAAAAAGAGTTAGGATCTTTTGTGTTAGAACACCTTGTATGGTATACAGCGGATCCAAATAAAAAAAATGATCTAGCCGCACAAAACACGAGTGCTCTTGAACTTGGCCGAGTTGGAGGTCCCTTACATAATTCGGAGTTGTTTAAACTCATTTGAATACTAACTGGGTAATATATTACGTCGGGTGGGTGTTGAATGAATACAATATTATTATTTTAATATTTGGCAGACTTTAGTCACTTACTGTGTATTCGTTTTTAGGGTTCCGAACCCGAAGGTTGCCAAACGGGACCCTATTACTCTGCCCACACTGTCTGTCTTTCCTAACTTTAAAAGGTATCTTTGGAACCGTAATATGTAGACAGTTGACATTTTCACAAATTAAGTGTTTTTGTGGCGGATTAGAGAAAAAAAAATAAGGGGGGTCCCATACAACAAACATGTTTTTATACTTTTTGCTCTATTGCAAAAGTGGTAATATCCTTTATCAGGAATTCAGGACATAGGGCTCCAAGAATGGATCTCCATTTTTCGCATACGCATACCTAATTCTCGTACTGTATACAAACATCAAACTTGTTATGATTATAGGGCTTATTTTACGTATATAGAATAACAACAAATAATAAAAACAGACAGGCGCGAGTCGGACTCACGCACCGAGGGTCCGTATAACCAGATTTTTTTTAAATTGTATGGCCGGTCGGAACCCTCAGAGCGCGAGTCTGATTCGCACATGGCCGGTTTTATTTCTTAGTTTTTGTAGTTCATAATTATGTATTGGCAGTACGCACGCACCTTATATTTACTTAAAATGCATTGTTGTAACATTGTTTTTTTTATTTTTTTTTTCATTTTATAATATTGCACGAAGCTTTTGAACTTAGTGCAATAACTCTCAACTAGCTTAAGAGTGGGAGAGAGATATCATAATATCTATGTCGATAGGGCAGTCATGTACTTGTAATCAAGTACACATCGCGTACCACGTAGAAATAGATATTCTCTAAAACCACAAATATTTATTAATTATTTAATTGCATCAAGTAATTTAACTCGTATTTTGTTTCAAGTCTCAACTCATACTCGTAGAGTACGTTTACCTTCAAAGAGTCATGTCAAATTACGACAAATAGCCTAGCTTATAAAAAAGTACTTTCATAAAAAATAAAGCCGACTGCTAAAATTACATATTTAAATATGTCTGCATCTTTCTGAACTCTGAGAATTTCACTATTCAAAAACTTAAGTATACCGTTCTGTCTGTGCAGATGTCACAGAAAAGACGGTGACATGACGAGTGAATTTCTCAACTCAGAAACCGGCCCTTTGGCAATGGATCCCGCATTAAATGTCACCGAAAAGAGAACTAGGTAGGATCCAGCGATGGTTTAGTTCGATCGCTGGAATGGAACGCTACTGGAATAGTGTGAACTGGACGTAAACTGAAAAAAAGGAGTTTCCATGAGAGAAAATGTAGGGTTCTAAAATATTTTTTTTATTTTTTTAAACAATTCATGCAACATCTATGCTTTTTAATATTAGAGTTTTGCGAGGTAGCCTATCTTATGACACCTGCCATAACATGATGCCGAACCATTATCCAAGTCAGTCCAACAGGCTCTACTGAAGAGTACCTAACACTACGACGCACATAGAGTACAAACACTTGCTGGATTGCAGATGTCACGTGAAAAAATTACAAATTGCCGTCTTATTTGTAAAATTATACTCACAATCACAATTACCATCGATCTTACGACAAGGTAAAAAATTACTTAAAAATCTAGCTTGTAACATGCCAATTTATTTTAGCAAAACCTAAACTTCAAGAAGTTCATGTTTGGAACTACAAGCCTAGCCAGCATGAATAACAAAACGTCTCAACTACAAATAAAAAATCTCACAACGCGTGCTAAGTCGTTCGCACTTGGGTAATGTCAGAGAAATTACGCCAATCACCAATCATATAAATATTTAATTCTTTCATAATGGCCATACTAGGAAAGCAGTAGGAGATAAAAAAAAAACTATCAGATCACACACAATAGACGAGTCACAATGACACTGCAAGGGCTCATTGCGTAATTAGGTGGCTCGATATAATGCACTGGATTGCAACCGGTAATCCGTTTGGATCCTCCCATCACAGCACGTAAGTCGCTCCCTGCTCTCTTATTTTGTAATTATCGACCATTATGCTGTTTTGACGTCACGCTATTGCAAGGTCTTTTACAAAGGCAGCTTAGCAGCATTTTCATATGCAAAAAGATTGTCATGAGATTGCATCTACAATCTACTGATGCATCCGTTTGCGTGAGTCATTCTTATATGTGCGGTTATTCCAGAGTGACTGTTTCAAACAGGTTGGAAGATTTCGAGGGTCTTCCCAGTGAATCGATCGGTCGAAAAGCCATTTGATAAACAAGTAGGCTGGACCAATTCGGTTTCTTATAGGGGTGCATTGTTTGAGTCCCTATTTATTTCTGTTAAGCTATCGGGTTGTTTTTGTCAATTAAATTATTTAGCACATAAACAACAATACATAGCCTTTTGTGTTTCAACGGGCTCATGTCGACCATGATGAAACCGTTTAGCTCTCAGCGGACAGGTTGACAGATCGCTGGAAACACGATCGCAAGTCACCAGCGTGATGAGACTCTCGAGGAAAACAATAAAAGACCGCAGGTACTGCTGTAATCAATTCAGGATCGCCCCGAGGCCGAACTAAGAGCGCATTACCATGCGCTGTCACGGCACAGACGCACCACGTAGACCAGAGCTGCGGCTCGATCGGCCCTCAGAATTACAATTAGTCTTTAATAGCCGTAGGTTTAAAAATACAACACGAAACTGATATTACACCTTCACTCCAGTTAAGAGTTTAAACGCTGTACCTATGAAGTAAATAAACCAGTTACTTAGCTCGGTAACTGGCGCATAATTGATTAATTTATTATGGATCATTTATAGTGTATCAACTCATTAGCGATGCATTGAGGATATAACGTAAACAAATGGTGTCTAATGCATTTATATCAAAGGATACTTCCTTGTAAGAAAACTATTCAATCACATGCAATCAATGTTCCAGTAGTGCAATAGCTTGGTTACTAATTATCTGTTTTCTCTACATTTCAGATGCGCCATCAGGAATCTAAAGTTTTGGGCATACTGCTGGCGCTAAGCTACTACGCGAGCTCACAACGAGCCGAACCTATTTCCTCCTTGATGAGTTTTCTCAACGATGGTGTCGAGCAACTGGAGACAGAGCCACCGGATCAGCCAAACCTACTGAAGGAATACGACATCATAATCGTTGGCGCCGGCACAGCTGGCTGCGTACTCGCAAACCGCCTGTCAGAGATACGAGACTGGAAAGTCCTACTTATCGAAGCAGGACTCAATGAAAACTTTATAATGGACATTCCTTTACTAGCCAACTACCTACAGTTCACGTCAGCTAACTGGAAGTACAAGACTAAGCCGTCAGATAAGTACTGCGCCGGCTTTGAAAACAAACAGTGCAACTGGCCAAGAGGCAAAGTGGTCGGAGGGTCAAGCGTGTTGAACTACATGATCTACACTCGAGGAACTTCACAAGACTACGACAACTGGGAGCGCCTTGGCAACAAAGGGTGGGGTTGGGATCAAGCTCTACATTACTTCAAAAAAGTAGAGAAATTCAACATTCCCATGTTTGACGATAAAAAATACCACGGGTACGACGGTTATTTGAACGTAGAGCATTCTCCGTACAGAAGTCCAAAAGGCAAAGCGTGGGTGAATGGAGCTATCGAACTCGGATTCAAATACGGGGACCACAACGGGCCAAATCCTTCTGGCGTGTCCTTCCTTCAACTTTCTATGAAGAACGGCACACGACACAGCTCCAGCAGAGCTTATCTGCATCCTATAAATAGGAGAAACAACCTACATTTGGCCAAAGGCAGCATGGTCACGAAACTAGTCTTTGACCAAACCAAAACTAAAGTCATCGGTGTGGAACTGGTGAGACAGAATAAGAAATACAAAGTACGAGCCAAGCGAGAGGTGGTTCTATCAGCTGGTGCCATCAACTCTCCTCAGCTACTGATGCTGTCGGGCATCGGCCCGAAAGAACATTTGAAATCGTTGAATATACCAGTTGTAAAAGATCTCCCAGTAGGTTATAATTTAATGGACCATATTGCAGCCGGTGGTCTCACGTTTGTTGTCGATGACCAAGCCTCTAATATCAATACCGAATACATACTGAACCACTTAGAAGTTGTTTTTAAATGGATGAAAACACACAAAGGTCCGTTGGCACTGGCCGGCGGTTGCGAAGCGCTCACGTTTATGGATCTAAACGACAAGTTTAACAGCTCTGGGTGGCCTGACATGGAGCTGCTCTTCATCACATCAGGTCTAAACGCCGACCCAGCCCTCCCAAGGAACTTTGGCTTCGACGAAGAAATATTCGCAAACACATTCGGGCCACTTAAAAAGTCTGACAACTTCATGGTGTTCCCTATGTTGATGCGACCGAAGTCGAAGGGACGCGTGATGCTAAAAAGCAGAAACCCTTGGGTTCATCCAACTATTATTCCCAACTACTTCGAGTATCCAGAGGATTTGCAAAAGATCGTGGAGGGTGTCAAGGTGGCTATCCAAATAGCTAGACAGCCATCAATGAAGAAGATGGGCGCCAAGCTGTACGATGTTCCGATTGAAGAGTGTTTGAAGTACGGACCTTTTGGCAGTGACCCATACTTCGCGTGCCATGCTCAGATGTTCACTTTTACCATTTACCATCAAAGTGGGACATGCAAGATGGGCCCAGAAGGGGACCCGACGGCTGTAGTAGACCCCAGACTGAGGGTACATGGTATCAAAGGCCTGCGAGTCATAGACGCTAGTATTACCCCTGAAATCCCGTCAAGTCATACCAATGCTCCAGTCTATATGATTGCTGAAAAGGGTGCAGACCTAATAAAGGAAGATTGGGGTCGATTGAACAAGTCATAATTATGTTAGAAAAAAATATGTTCTTCTGTGATTTCTAGGATTAAGTTAGGATTTAATGGAATTAATTTAAATACAAATGACAGCTAACGATATAATTTATGAACTAGGTATAATAAAATAATATTTGAATGGTTTGTGTGTGAGCCCCTTTGTCCATTGCAATATGTATAGTTTCCAACTCTAAGATCCGAATAAAAAGAAACAAATCCATTCACCGTGCTCAAATCAAAACGAATACGAAGTTAAATGGTGAAATGTTTCATCATTTATAGGCATTCTAGACTTGAAGATCTTTGGAAAATTAAAATAATAGAAACATCATTAACTTGAAAGTTAGCAACTATACCTTACATCGCGATGAACAAAGAGCTTAACGGGATATTTAATTGTCACCACATAGATTATAATATGTCCTACTATTTATTACTGTCAGTCCTTATAATGAAAACTTGAAAATATTTGAACTTGAAAGCATATTGTTGTGATTATTCGTCAAAGCCTATCGCAGGCGCTATATCCATGGAAAACAATAAATGCCATCAGTCATCGACTTGCATTATTATGACCCCTAAACCCATAAACAAGATGATAATGTTGGCCTTCTCATCGTATCCGAGGCGTGTGCTCTGTGTGGCTGAACAGACCGAACTTCAAGCAAGAGCTGTTGCAACTTTCGGCAAACTCAACACCCTTGTTTGAAAATCACACGACCTCAAAATACAGACGAAACTATAAGTACCTAAGTAGCAAATAAACCACTTCAAAATCAATGCTCTGAGGTTCGGAATAAAGTTCATATTGAATCAAAGATACGAACAACAAGAATAGGAACGTTGAGTTTGCTTATTGCACTACCACAGGCGTGTAGAAAGAAAAGACAAAAAAATATAAAAGGAAATTGCTACGTCGTGGCCTTTTTAGACCACCTGACTGAAACTGAAACTGAAAAATACTTTATTGCTAAAAACACATGAAATAAAAAATCTAATAACGAAAAAATTTAGTTAGAAGTTAAAAAAGGTAAAGGTATAATCCGCGCGGAATGAGAATGGGATGCGACCTTTTGGAACTGAGACGCGCGCAGTAAGCAAACTCACGTCGATGCAACCTTGTCAAAGTAAAATACAGTATGTTTTCGATTGACTTTGCCAAGGTTCCATCCCATTCTCATCCCGCACGCATTATAAATGATACCTATACATATATAAGGTAGGTGCTTAGAGCTAAACTTTTGACAAATGGTCTCATGCTCAGCTACTTGCCGTGTCGGTGACAAGCACAGTGACAAGTCACCGGACGGCGCTGATTTTCAGCATGTGCCATAGACACGAGGATTTAGACATGATGCAGATTTAAAAAATCTCGTGTTCTTGGTAGAACAAAAACCCTGACTTGCACTGATTTGCACGTTGTTGTTGTTGGGAAGTCTAACCCAGCGTCCGTGGACCTCGGGATCTCCGAACACAGCCAAAGGGTTCGTGATGAATTTCCAAGTCAAAGCCCCTTACAACCGTTGTAGAATCACACCACAAGAGTCTTATCCAAAGCAGAGTACGTACGTTGTATGGCATTGTGTCACCGTGTCACCCGAGTGAGCGAAAAAAGGAGATTTTCTGCCGGTTTCTGATTTGAGAAATTCGCTAAGCAATAGGGATTTTTCCAAGTGTCAAATTTGACAGCGATTCGCGAATTATCGCGCAACTAAATCTGTGGTTTGTATGGAAACCACAGATTAATAGACTGATTTTGACAGTTATTCGGGCTATTTTTGATGCCTGGAAAAAACCCCATTACTTAAATATCGTTCTGCCTCTGCGAATTTCTCACAAAAGAACCTGACAGAACGATAGTTAAGCATTTTCTTAGTAAAATTCTCAATTCAGAAACCGGGCCTTTCTTTAGCTAGGACTTTTTCTATCCCTAGAGTACACAATAGTAATTTTTCCGTAAGATTATCCTCATGCATGTCTAACCAGTTGAAGCGAGAAAAGGCGCTAAACCTTGATTTCCAAAGATTAAAAATGTAAATAACTGTCGAAATTCGTCTCTATTTCCCTTTCTTGCCTCTGTAACGCAATGGTGCCTCGATAGACTCCCACGTGTAGGCTTCAATTACCATTTATTAAGGGTGTCTGTCCTTTTAACGTGTTTCTAGAGGATTAGTTCGCTGGTTGTAGAAGAAAAACGAGGAAAACCCGGTTTGGTCCTTCTACTGGGAACCTAACTTCAATTCTACATGCCATTGCGCCTGATACTCGAAGCTGGAAATACGAGTAGAGATAGATAGAGATAGAATATACTTTATACGAGACATCGACATCCCTTTATACGAGTAGCTAGTCCCTTGGCCGTTTTTAACGTGAAGTCTGAAAAAAATTTTAGAACTTTAGAGGGTCAGACCTTACGGCTGTTACTCGTAAAAGTGGGTACGAATATTCCCGGAAAGTTGTTGATTTGATGTGTTGCAGTTAGCCACAAAGACTATGAAAATCTCACAAGTTTACGTCGGGACTTGGGTTTTTTGACATTCGCCTTTCTGCTTGGTTGATTGTATATGTATTTTAGGCAGCGATATTTTAAACATTGTGCAAGTAAACTTAAAAATCAACATCAAATAATTGTTTTGGTTTAAGTATATTGTGGCTTCAATGGATTGATAGCAGATGTTTGTTTTATAAACACAACCATTTCATATCAATTTCGCGAAACAATAATATGAGTCGCTGGGTTTGGAAATAACCAGCCAAGTGCAAGTCGGACTCGCGCACCGATGGTTTTTATGATAGAGCAAAAACTTAAAAATTCGACAAATAAACTCGTTCATTGTTAGGGTTTTGAGGGTGCCAAACGGGACCTTGCTATTATACTCTGTGCCTAGGCTGTCTGTCTGTTATGTCTGTCGTCTGCCCTACCTTTAAAGGACTGTATCTTTGGAATTGAAATTTTCACAGATAATGGAGGATTAGCTAACGGTTCCGTTTGGGACCATTCGGGTGTGGAACTCCAAAAATAAGATAAGAGTCAATACTACATAATCGAGTAATACTTGTTAAACTCTGCTGCATGCTTTTTTATTATTTAAATTTTTATTGGTGAAGTAATCCCTCTTGATTGGACCCCAGAAAAAACTTCATAGTGAGTTTTGGCTAATTCTGCCTGAATTTCGTTTTCAAAGTAGAAGCATATTTTTTTTATATTATTTACAACACACAGGAAACTGACACATAATATCTTGTTTTAGATGCAGCGTAGGATCTCCATTGTGACCTTATTACTGGTGCTTTACAAATGTCTTTTGATCACGGGTAAGCTGCGCGTAGACCCAATAGCTTCAATCGGGAATTTCGTTCGTGAAAACCTTGAACAACTAGAAGACGAACCAGCTGACCAAAGGAACTTCTTCAGCGAGTATGACTTCATAATAGTCGGAGCAGGCACCGCCGGCTGCGTCCTCGCGAATCGCCTTACAGAAGTCCGAGACTGGAATGTGTTACTCATTGAAGCCGGAGGCAAAGAAGAGTTCCCGATGGACATTCCTTTGCTTGCCAATTATTTACAACTAACTTCGGCTAACTGGGACTATCGAACTGAGCCTTCGTCCAGATATTGCATAGGTTTCAAGAATCAACAATGCAAATGGCCTAGAGGAAGAGTTATGGGTGGATCGAGTGTGTTGAACTACATGATTTACACAAGAGGGGCGCCTGAAGATTACGACAATTGGAAGGCAATGGGCAACGAAGGGTGGGGATACCACGACGTCTTAAAATACTTCAAGAAGATAGAAAACTTCAACATTCCTGAATTTGACGATGTAGATTATCACGGATATGATGGATACCTAGACATAGAACGAGCAAAATTTCGAAGCTGGAAAAGCATCGCCTGGACTCAAGGAGCTCAAGAAATGGGATTTCAGAGCGTCGACTATAACGGGCGTAACCCATCAGGAGTGTCTTACTTGCAATTATCTACCAAAAATGGAACAAGACATAGTGCTAGCAGGGCCTACTTACATCCGATAAATAAGCGAGTCAACCTACACGTAGTGAAAAATAGCCTTGTGACGAAGCTAATATTTGATGAAGGTCAGACGAAGGTGATAGCTATAGAGATGGAAAAAAATAATCGAAAGTATAGAGTATACGCCAGGAAAGAAGTTATTGTCTCTGCCGGTGCTATTAACTCCCCGCAACTATTGATGATATCCGGTATAGGACCTAGACATCATTTACAAAGCTTAAGTATACCAATTGTGAAAGATTTAGCAGTAGGTTACAATTTAATGGACCATATGGCAGCTGGAGGCATACAATTCGTTTTAAGAAACTCACTGCAGGGTGTGACTACTGAAAATTTGTTAAGAAACCCCAAAACATTGCTGCAATGGATGCAAACACACGAAGGGCCTCTTTCCATTCCTGGTGGTACTGAAGCTCTCCTACTGATGAATTTAAGAGACAAGTTTAACGCGAGTGCTTGGCCTGACATGGAACTATTGTTTATCACTGGCGGTCTCAATGCAGACCCAACGTTGGAGAAAGTTTTCAATTTCAATGACCGAATATATAAAAGAACCTACGGACCTTTAGGTAAGTCCGACGGCTTCATGGTATTTCCAATGTTAATGCGACCGAAGTCGAAAGGACAAATCCTTTTACAGAGCAGGAACCCTTGGATACATCCCAGAATCATACCGAACTACTTCGAGTACGAGGAAGATTTGGACAAAATCGTTGAAGCTATAAAAATTGCAATTGAAATATCTCATCAACCTTCAATGCAGTGGATAGGCTCCGAGCTGTACACGGAACCAATTGCTGAATGTCTCTTCTACGGACCTTTTGGAAGTGATGCCTATTTCAAATGCCATGCTCAAATGTTCACTTTTACCATTTATCATCACGCTGGCACGTGTAAGATGGGTCTGAAAGAAGATCGTACGGCTGTTGTAACCCCTAGGCTCAAAGTTCATGGTATTGACAATCTAAGGGTGATCGATGCCAGTATAATGCCTGAAGTTCCGTCTTGCCACACCAATGCTCCAACCTACATGATCGCTGAGAAGGGGGCTGATATGATAAAGGAAGATTGGGGTCGACTTATAAATCTTAATAAATATTGATTTGTAACACAATAATTAGGGACATAAGTAACTTACTCTATCAAATACATTATTATAATACAGAATAAAATGTGTTTTGATAAAATATAGTATAGTATTATAGTATTTAGAATCGTGCACAATTTATTTCCGAGCAAGCTGTGAAGTTTGTTCATGCGCCTGGAGATAGTTTTTTAGCAATGACTTGAAGTCCAACTTCTAATCACTAGTTTTATTACAACAGGCGTTTGAATTAATCTGTGTGTATAACAAAGCAGACTCTATGAAAGTGTTTTGAAACCTGGAGAGCCTTTGATTTCCCATTCTTCCTTTCCTTCAAAAGTAAAATGAAGTGAATCGGAAAAAAATTATCTTCCTTCCCTACAACAGTTAAGTTGCATTGTCGAGAATGTATATTTACATTATTATTCATACACTAGTTGTGCCCGCGACTTCGTATGCGTTTTTACACATTTGACATTTAATTTAAATTCGACTGTGGAGGAAAACTCAAAAGGAAGGTTTTTTTTAACCTTCGACCAAAAAAGAGGGGTTTCATAAGTTTGATAGCTTTGTGTGTGTGTCTGTTTATGTGTTTATGAGGGTGTGCCTGTCTGTGTATCTGTCTGTGTGTGTCCTAATCTAACAAAATACATTTATAATAAAATATGTTTTGTTTAGATTAAGGTATCGCCCGTGTAAGATACCAGGAAGATTAGCATAAGAATTGCTTAGGAAGTAAAGGGGTTTATATGTATCTCCCTCGACGTAGAGTGGGATAGATAAAGTTATAAGCCCCTAGATAAGGTCTTACCCATTCTCATGCTAAGCCAGCAAGCAAAGCATAAGGTTGGGTTAGAGCGTACCTACGCACAGTGGTCGATTTGTACGATTTAGGCGGCCAAAACTATTTTATGCTTTATTTCAGTAATAAATACGACAACAAATGCTAATCTGGTATTTTAGAGTGAATATATATGTTTATCCCTATTTGTTTCATTGAAAGCGTATTTTTCTATACAAAAAAACATTTCTGTGAAAATATTTTTGTAAATAGCGCCAATGTTTTTAAATTTTCTTTAAATCTCCCTTTGGTGTAAAATATATATTTTGAGTTCATTTGAATTATCGAAATCGGCTTAGTAGTTTTTGATATTTGGGTTAAGAATTATCACAATTTGTTAAGTAAAAGACGGCCGTACATAAAAAAAAATGTTTATTCTCTACAGTCTGCATGCCTATTTAAATTGAAAATAAAATATGGATGACAAAAAAATACAGTATACACTAAAATTAAATGGTCAACAGTTATTACCACATTATTATACTAAATGTTACTTACAATGTTAGGTACCGAATCATAAACAATAAGACAATATTTTATGAAAGTTTAACATACAAATTGTTATGTTACTCTTTAAAAGACAATTCTTCCTCACCGTCACTTTCCATGCATTTATCACAAGTGCCTTTTGTATTTGGCTCTGCAGGAAGCAAAAGCTCCAAAGTTTCCTGCAAAAATGGTTTTGATCGGATCTTCTTTTTTTTTCTCATTGAACTGATGAGCGGATCTGATGTCAAGAGTAACCTGTGGTAAATATCAAGGTTACAGTCTTCGCGTGAAAACTTTCGAGCAAAGTTTAGACGGTATGAGCGAAAGTGCTTATTACGAGCTTCTGCAGCTTCCTCCGAAAGTTGACCAATAGGCACTAGAGAATTTTCTATAACTTTTCCACCATGTACCAAAATTTTATGCATGGTAGGAGTCATAGAATGCCAACCATATAACTCTACATACAGTTTTGCTGTCTCCATGGCGTATTCATCAAATTTCGGGACATCTATTTTGTGACCGCTTGATATGGCTTCCAAAATAACTTTAATTCTATAAATAAAATTAATGTCTATTCCCGTTATTTCAGCAGCCAGATGTGGGTTTTCAAAAAATCTTCTACTAGTATTGCCGTCATTTGTGTTACCAAAATTACATTTTGGCATATCTACCAAGATACCTACTTCTTCTCTGAATCTTTGCTGAATCTCTTTTTTTTGTTGTTGTTCTAGCATCTTTTCTGCTTTGGTTCTTTTTTCACGGTATTTCCCAACGGGCAATTTATAAGCTAAATGTAAAATACTCTCGAATAATCGAATTCTGGCATGTAAAGTTGATAGGCCAAATTCAAGCGATTCTGGGTGAATTTCGTTTTTTTTACTTAAGTCATTAAAGTTTTTTGAAGTGGCTCCGCATATGTAGCATCTACTCGTTGATTTGGTGTCAGTCGCCGCATTGCAAACTTTGCCGTCCACCATGGTCATTTTAAGACTGTGGCTAACCGAGAATTTTTGCCCATTCAGTTCCAATTCCGTGGCTTTAAGGGACTTCACACTGTCCCGAACGTAATTTATTTCATCTTTTGTAATGTCTGTAGACTCTTTTATAAATCTGAATCGTATCGGGCGGCAATATCGTGGTGAAGAAGGAGTCGGGTTTTGCCAAACCATTTTTGTTTTGTCTTCGCCGCAAACAATTTGTAGAGGCACGAATGAGCTCAAAAATATATTTGCATCCGAGTCGGCGTCATTCATTAACTTTTGTTTGTATTGAGCTTGTTGTGAACCATCACAACCCCATTTGCAGATAATCTGCAAGGAATTTCTCTCAGTTTCTGTAAGAGTCATTAGTACTTCTTCGAGGAAAATTGATAATCGCGTGACGGTGTGATCTAACAAAGATTGTAGATCACTTTCAGCACAGGAAGCGGTCACTCGTAGCGTCTCTTTGGGTGGGTAACATTCCTGTTTAGCCTTCAACACTAATTCGTAGCACGGGTAAAAGCTTCTGTTGGTTGCTCGCACAATTTCATATTGACTTCGTGTCAAATCAGCGTCCACGCACATTCGCAGTGCCTCCCGAGGCGTAAGGGGATCTTGTGCCTTTGATTTGGAATGTCTTTTTTTACATTCGTTTGCGGCTGCAGGCGAATTTGTAATATCTTTTAGGACTTGCGAGGCGTTTCTTTTTCCTTCTTTTTGTAAAATTACTTGCGCTGCGTGAACTATCACTTCTTTGCCTACAGAGGAGCGAACTTCTTCTGTTTTCCTCCTTTTAGTTCTTTCACTACATTCACTGAATGTTTTGCTAGGTCGTCCTGACTTATTATGCGTTTTTATGGGCATCTCGAACGTTCCTGCTAACCATGCATCATTGCTTATAAGAAATTTTTCTAGCGTGTTGCGTGCTTTGGACCATCTCTTTTTTATTTCTGTTTTAAAATATGAAAATTTATGATTTATATACTTTTTGTCTTCGTCGGAGTCCCCGTAAGACATTAACAAATAATTTTGTAAGTATTCCAATTTGTCGTTTATTGATGGAGAGTTTTCCTCAATCATCGTATCAAAAAGATATCTGCGAGTTACTACCTCCATGCCCGAGTAACTTGATGAACCTAGAACAACGAAAAGGAATTTTAACGCAAAAGAAACAAAAAAGGAATTTTTCTCACTTTCTGCCTAAGTTAATGAATTATTATTTTTCTCGCGAAGTGGTCAAAGGTGGTGGCTATTTTTTTTGTGGTTATCTGCTCAAAGAGCTATACTATTAGAAACCATAAGGAATTTAACTCGGACGGTCTCGGAAGTACAACATTTTTACTATTGAAAATAAAAAAATGATAATATTTTCTATGAAAAAGGGCGATCTTTGATACGTTGTAACTGCACTAAATATTGATATTCCTTATCTTAATTTAAATTATATTTGAAGGAGCTTACCTGAATTTTCGACTTCCATCACTTTCACTTGTAACTGAATAATATCCAATGAAATATTCACTTTAGAATATCGGTTGCGCTAAGAGTGTCGAGAACGAACGCGTACAGCTTGCGCGACGATCAAGTTCCGACTACCTGTGGGGGCGCGCACGCAGTTCTAGGAACTGGGGAGGGGTGGGGTTTGGGCAGTCGGGGTGTCTATTTTTCCGGGAATCAATTTGTTTTGTTATAAGTTAACTTTGAGAAATGGACTTTTGGCCGCCTAAATCGTACAAATCGACCACTGTGCTACGGCAAATAACTCTGTCTATCCCGCTTTACGGCGAACAAAATATGTTTTTAATATCAAGTTGGGCTCAGCAGAATAAATATTTTAAAAAAATGCACAAAAAAAATTTCAACCTCGCGTGGGTTTAAACCCAGAACCTTTCGACCGCGACGCAACAGTTCATTTCTAACATCGATAAACTTTGTCCGACCTCCACCGAAAACCACTCACTTCCCTCCAGCAAGCATCCTAAGGCTGGTTTAGAGCGTATCTATGGCTCTGTCCATCCCGCTCTACGTCAAACAAAAGAGTGAGATACCTATTGTTTTAAACCCATAGATACGCTCTAACCCGGCCTTATGCTACGCTTGTAGAACTAAAATTTTCCGCCAAAATTAAATAAAAACAAATGCCGAATTTTCATTTACAATATGGCGCCCCAAATGCCAAAAGTCGTAGCGTGATATTATACAAAGTGTTAAAAGACCGCCAACAAAGCGGAAAACCACGTATAGTCCTCGTGATAACGAACATTTTTGACCAAGGAACTATGCCTGGGAAATCAACGGTTTCCAAGATAATAAGGTCGGACTTTTCATTTTTGTTCAGAAATGTGTTCAGTATCACGTTCTTAACATACCTTCTCAAGAAGCCATATCAAAATTATGGATATTTCTTACAAAAAAATCAAGTAAAAATTGCAACCCGCAATGTAGGTTTCCGAGATAATGAGGTTCAAGATCGGGCTTTTCAATTTTTTTTTGCAGAAATATGTTCAGTATCACGTTTTTAACATACCTTCTCAAGAAGTCATATCCAAATTATGAATATTTCTTACAAAAAACGAAGTTAAAATTGCAACCCGCAATGTATTCTAAACATCGGATAGCCTAAGTTATGCCCAGAAACGTGAGTTACGACCATGTTAAGTTTGGTTTAAAACTATTCAGCGGTGTTCGCGTTTATCGTGTTCATACAGACAGACAGACAGACAGACAGACAGACAGACAGACATAGACAGTTTTTTTGCATTTTTGGATTCAGTATAGTTTACTTAGTAATCCCTGCTAGTTTTTTTCTAAAAATATTCAATGTACAGAATTGACTTCGCTAGAGTTTTATTATAAGTATAGATAGATTTATTTCAAATGATTAAAAATTCATACATTTTGTTAGTAGCCTTACCCTACGTGTTAGTAATTTAAATTAAATTAAATTGAGTAGATAAAAAATTCAGCTTTACATGCTGGCTGGAGCAGTGAGTGACGCATGTCACGCATGTAATGCGTCGTCGCGATCCGCTATCATTTTCAGGATGCTATTGGAGCTGGCCCGCACCCTGCAAAGCAGTGAGTAGCAGCTCTTACGCATTGCCGAGAATGTACTCCCAGGCGTACCCGGGACCTTTTACCTTCAATCAATGTTGGAGCTACGAAGAGTTGAAGAGTTTTAATTCTAATGTGGTTTTTTATAATTTTCATTTAACTTTTTTAACTTCTTTTTTTAACTTTATTATTACGTCAGTCAATGACATTCCAAGAATGTCATTGACGTCAGTAATTATTATTGTACTACCTACCTCGTGTATTTTAAGGAAGGCACTGGTTCCTGAAACACAGGTTACCCTTCTTCAGGAACCAGGGATTCAATATTTGTTACACTGGTTGTGCAATAAATTTTATTTCATTTCTTAAATATTATTTCAGTTGTTCGACGTGCGTGCACTTTCCTACGTTATTTATTTGATAGAAGACCTAGTAAAATGGACATACGGACGGATATTAGCTCTGTTCTTTGTCGTAAAGCAGTAAAAATCTCACTTGGTACGAAGCTACTTACAGGGCTTCAATTCAAGTCTGTAATGTTTTAGGTCAGTCAAATAAAAAAAAAACAGGAATTAATTTCCAGAAAGCTGGATATCATTTTAATACCTTCATTTGGTCCTAAATGCGTGTAATCCGAGTTTGCACCTCGAGCTTGCGTGGATTACCTAAAATATTAGTTTAAAAAATACCTTGATGATTTGGTATTGTGTCAAATATCTCTAAAAGAAGATCGAGGGCTAATTTTTGGCACACAGTAACCTTGGCTTAAACCGGTGCACCACCATAAAAATCAGCCAGATTGCTTTCGTGGGCCAATCTTGTTCCCTTAGCCTGCTATACCCTTTCGCGGTTTTTTGGCCCCCAAAAGTTAAGCTCACCTCCTGGGACGGTGCAAACTCGGATTACACGCATTTAGGACCAAATGAAGGTATTAAAATGATATCCAGCTTTCTGGAAATTAATTCTTCAAAACGCTTTTTTTGAGTTTAATTTGCTTTGTGATACGAAATGTTTTATTTTTTTAAGAAACGGTATCGTTTTATTGCGTACAAGTAGCACTTTACGCAGTAACAATGAAATGTTAAACATTTATAGAATAATGTAAAGTCCAGAAAGTCTATGTACACCTTGTACTCGTATTTACAGGAAACCTTCTATTTACACGAGCAAAAGTCAAAATTGAAGATGAGGCTGCGCTCAACTGTCGCACGGATTTTTTCACGGTCACGCCACACATTAATAAGAAAAAAAAAAACATGCATCTATTTTCAAGTGTGTACAAAGAAAGAAGCTTAAAAACCGGCTAAGTGCGAGTCGAACTCGCGCACTGAGGGTACCGTAACAAAAATAATAAAAACACGTTTTCAGTTACTTGGCTCGGTAGCTCAATTGGTAGAGCGCCTGCACGGTACGCAAGAGGTTGCGGATAGTCCCGAGTCACGAGTGATTTTTTTTAACTTATTATAAATGTTTTAAATCCAGTTTAAAACACGTTTGTTGTATATTGGGACTATTTGGGACCCGCCCTTACAGTTTTGAGGCCCCGATGGGTGGCTAATTCTCGAAGATTTCCCGAGATTCTGCGAGGAAATCATTCGAGATTTCTGAGAATTGCTCCCCCTGACAGAGCTTGCTTATGGCCCTTTTACACGAGGCCAATAGACGAGACAATCCAATAAGCCAGGCCAAAATTGGCTTCGCGAGAATGGAACCAGGCCAATGCAATTGGATTGTCCCAATCCAATAGTTTAAGCCAATCCAATGAAATAGAGCCATTTCGAATTTGCTTGCGCCAATGCTTCCCCCACTACTTTCCCATTGGATTGGCTCGTGTATTGGCTTCATATGAATGTGTTTCCGTCCCGGGCCAGTAAGCCAGTCCAAAAAAAAAAAAAAACGACATGTCGTGCGTGTTGTTTTTTTTTTTATTTTAGGTTATATTGCTTTTTATTAACTTATCTAAACTCACTGGCCTACTCGACTGGCTTGTGTGTAAACGACATGAGACAAATTTTGCGCTTTTCAGTGGATTTTCAGCAGCACCTTAATATGACCAAAAAACCTACAGCCGTATTGTTAATTATGTGTAAACATAGCCCTAATATAAGTTTGAAAATGTAAAAGTGTACTTTGGCTGAAATAAACTTCTTTTTATTTTTTTTATTATTTTTTTTGATTGTCTTAATGGCCTGGCGTATTGGACTGTCTCAGGGATTGGCCTCGTGTAAAGGGACCATTAGCTGGCGAATCTGGCGGAGCATTTTAACCGTTTCAAAAGTTGCTCTACTTACGCCATAGAGCCGCATAACGCGCATACTTAAACAAGTTTTTAAAAGTAAATTATTCAGGTTTTCAGAATCGGATGGGATTCATGCCCCAAAACTCTTCAAGTGCGGATCTCCTTTCGAAAATTCCCAACTGACTGTGAGCAATCGAAACCAGAGCATTGGCCACTTGGCAGTGCCCCAGATCGATATCTGTGCGAAATTGTGAATGTATCTCATGTCTCATGCCTGTATGTAATAAAGCTTGTTATTATTACATTACTACAGAGTATTTCTTAACTCGGCTGTGGTGTAAAATTTGACGGGCTGTAACTTCAAGGTAATTAATGAGCCATTTTCAGCACAAATTCACAAAGCATTTCATTGATAGCGCCTACAGGCGTGGCCATAGAAGAACCGGAAGCGTATTTCGGTTCCCGTGTTGAATTCGTCCCCTCGGCGTGACCAAATCAATACGGTTATGAAAATTAATTTACATCCCGTAAGCGTATCGATTTCATCCCCTCAATACGGCTGTCAAAATCTGTGCTAAGCGAGATTTGACAGCAGTATTCCGGTTCTTCTATAGCCACGCCTGTAAACGTCATCTATGAACTGCTTTGAATTTGTTCTTCGAAAACGGCTTATTTGTAAACTATTGTTTTTTTTATCACTAGGCCTTAGTTAGTTATCCGACGGGTTGTCAAAGCATTCGAATATCGCACAAGACGAAAATGTTTCAATCTTATCACATTTTATATGATTGTTTACTGTTATCCAATCTAATTAATGTTCAAATACTTTTAACAGCATCGGAGAGTTGACCACTTTGTAACAATAGTTCTAGGATCTAGTGCGATAGAGCTATTCACTCTCACTCAATAGAGTGAGACAATTATACCAAGTTATTACCTATGAAAATTATCGACGATTAAACTTGAGGAAAATACCAGAGTTCACTTATTTACTTCTCGCACATTTCCCAAGAAGTGACCCTTGCATCAGTGTGTGACCAGTTGACCACTGACCACAGAAAAGGTGGGACTCTCTACGTAGGGATCCTTAGGACTTAGCGGCCTAGCTAGCCTAGTAGAGAACTCAGAGAGAGAGAGAGATCTAGCGATTCTCGCGTAAAAAAACATAATTGAATACAAAAGGGATTGCGTTTCTTTCTACGTACTAACTTACACCGATGTTAAGCTCAGTTCCCGTCAAATACGCCTTCCTCTTTGACGCATTACAAAACTTGTGTCGCTAAATTGGAACAAATGACACTTATTAGGTACACATTACGAGTATTATCACAAACAAACAGACGGGTTTGGTCGCAAGGGTCAGCGAGCAATTTGCTAATTTCTTTATCCACGGGTTGAAAAAATATTTTGACCGTTTGCAAGTATGTAGGAAATGATATGATTTATTCAGCGTCCAGTAGCACCTTCAGTAAGGTATACTAGATGGATGGGTATAGTGCAGTCAGTGCCCGGGACATGTTTCCTTATAATAATGACTAAACAAAGTCGTAATTTTTTAATAAAAATATAAAATCATATCGTCCGTCAAATAAAGAACTTAAAATTTTAAACATTTAAAACACTGAAAAATCATTACTCAGTTAAATATAAATTCATAAATAATAATGTAAGTTGATGTATAAAATAAGCCTAGAGCCAAAGACCGATTTTCGCGGGAAGCCTGCCCTTAACCCAGCGCTCTACTTCAAATTATGTAATTATACAAAGTTTCGTAACACGTGCCGTGCCACCTCGAAGGACAAGTAATTCATTCAACTTTAAGCACAATGCCGTTTATAATACGAGACAGGGTGTGCTTGATCAGGATCTAGTGCGCTTTGGCCAGTGTTGCCAAATTTCTGGCTAAGCGCGAACGTCACGATTTTCAGGGGACTGTAGTGTAGAGTCGTCTCGATTTATCAAGAATGGGTTAGAGTTACTCTGAAAACTCAGGAGTATGTTGTGTTGGTTACTTGCAGTAGTTATTTTTTACAGCAGTACATTTAAGAAGCCAGAAGGCACGAGAAAATTTGCAAAGCGTGTTGTTTAAAACCACTTTGCTAAGCATTGTAAATTAGATACTCTATCTACACCAAACCTTGCTATACAAGGTGTTACAAAAGGTCCCAATTCTTTTTACAGGGTTTTGACAGCACCCAGACATAGCATCCCATTTTGTTGTGCTGTGGCGGGAGAAAAGTTTTTTTTAAATATGGGTTTCATTGATTTTCACATTGTTTTATGAATTTAAAAGTATGCTAATGTAGTACCTACGCATACAATCATGTGTTTGAATTTGAATTGAGTGAGTGACACCTTAAAAAACACTATAATATCGTCGTTTTAACTACCTTTAATTTAGGTACATACATTCTCTCGTAACAGTTTTATAACAATGTAGAGTGGTATCGTTTCTAGATATTTGGCACAGTGTTCGTACATGGCAACCCTAGTGCTGTGGTGGGCACCCGAGATCGCAGGCGCTTTGCGTGGTGTCGCATTTGTACAGTGAATGGTCAAAGCGGGCAGCCAGGTCGGAGTCACCTTTGCTTGATTTTTAATTAAGAGAAAAAAAAGACACAATCAGGTTCTATAAAATGTGTTGGTTCTACATCGAGGATTTTAGCGTTCGCATTTGTTTACAACTGTGGGCGCAACTTGTTTAGTTCCCAGTGTGCTGAAAGGATCTCTGAGTCTGAAAAGGTAAGTACGATCTGAGATATTTTTATATGTGGTAGATCCTGTAAATTGCATGTAAACTGTGTTCGGATAACATCAAAGGGCTAGCCAGTTAGCCACTTCGAAGTGGCAGTCCCTATCTGCATACTCCTCCTGGTTAATAGGCGTGAAAGTATGTTATGTTATTACGATAGGTAAATGTATATTAGCAGCGACCCGTACATACAACCTAATATGTACAAAGATAGACTAAGATTTGTTTACATTTGCAATAGGTGCAAAAAGCGGCAAGGCGCACGCGGATATCTATTTGACAAGTCAAATAACAAATCGTAATAGAAACGTGCCATTTTTAAACATAATAAGGTGCAATGAGAAAGGTAAAATAATCAACCCCCTAATTTCCGTAATTATGTTTTTTTTTTTCGAAAATTTGAATCGAAAAAAATATTCTAGATAATTACCGAATCTGCTCACAAAATTTCACAAGGATCGGTTGATAAATGCGACCTGTAGAGAAGAACATACAAACGAAAGCTGAAAGCAAAGCTGAAACGGAGACACTCGCTCACTTCGTTCTCTCACTCGGTTATAATTTTATTAATGGTTTTTTAATGAAAATTCTATGAACGCTTCGTAGGCCTAATTGGCTACCCAATGTACATGGAATTGTCGTAGTAAGTTGTAAATTAGTTTTATGAAATGGCGCACCGGTTTTGGGCGTGACTTTGGTTGGACTGCGTGTGTGCTGCCTATGCAATTTGTGGATTAGTGCAGGCACATTTTATACAGAGTGTGTACCTAATCCAAATGTAGTCGTCCTTAACATATCACTTCGGTATACAGAGTTGCGCAACCCCGTTCAGTAGATTAGCGAAACGGGGTTTATGGACTTCTGTGGACCCGCTATTTTGGCTCGTTTCGTGCATTAAACCATATAACCATCACCCAGCAACGCTCTTATGGCTAATTATTTCGTAAATGAGTTCTATTACTCTTTTTCAGGACATTTGAATGAAGACACCAAATCACTCAAACATCTAGCACAGGAGGAACAAAAATGCACTTCAAATCTAGCCTAGTCATATTATTTTTTACCCTACATACGAAAACCATTACAGGCCAAAATTGGTATATACCACCTTTGTTCCAAGAATCTCTACCACAGCCTCTGTATGCATTTTACGAAGTACCTCAACCTTCTTACGTAAGCGCCGACGAAACTGTACCAAAAAATCCATACGTCCGTTATGAAAATACTGTGCCAAAATTCCGTTACGAAGAAAGAGAACGTGCATTGAAACCTTCGCATAAGGACCGAGAACCAAATATACCAAAATATTCTTACGCACACCATGAACAAGATGTACCAGAAGCCTACGCAAATAACGAAGAAAGGGTGCCTAAATATTCCTATGCTAAAGAAGAACATTTACCAAATACTTACAATAAATATGTTCAAGATCCTACCCCGAAACCGCTATCCACAACCAGATCGGAAATACCTCCACCTACAACATCCTTTGTCCAGAATGCGGTGGTGGACTTACTGCTGAAGTCTGTTGCACCTAACTACTCTCCTAAAACTCCCAACGATATCTTCGACTTCTTGAGAGACTCGTATCCTTTGCCTAATGGTAAGATAAGATAACTAAGGCGTTAGCATCTTTTGATTTTATCTAAAGATTTTATGCAGATGGGTAAAGTGATCAGACCACTACGAAGAGGCTGTAGTACCTGGACCAGGTATTTTAGACCGCGTGATAGGGCAAATACAAGGTGTTGTTTTGTAAAGTGACACCCGACTCAAGGGTGATTATTTACACGATACTGAAGTAAAAAAAAGGTACTTATTCCATCAAAAAAAAAATTGAAAAAAATTTACTTACCTTATTTTTAGTTTCAA
Source organism: Zelleria hepariella (assembly GCA_949319315.1). Lineage (NCBI taxonomy): Eukaryota > Metazoa > Arthropoda > Insecta > Lepidoptera > Yponomeutidae > Zelleria > Zelleria hepariella. Next base: position 4,531,311 of record OX439396.1, on the reverse strand, counting down.
GCGTTACTCAAACTATCGTCCCTTGGTCGAATATCACTGACCAAAACTACACCCTGTAGGTATAAAGCTGCTGAAATGTTTTGGTTTAGAAAAGTCCAGTGGCAACCTTCGCCACCTTTAGATACCTAGTTGCAGCAGGATAGTGTGTTATGGAGATATTTATGTAACTTAGTTGATACCTAGATAGATAGAGCGGACTCTTACTGCCGAATGATACGCCGCATGGCCGCACCATGCGTTCTATAAATTTTCTCGCTATATTGCTGTGAAAGTATAGATACCAGTATAAGGGTGGACGATAGCACCGTGGCGGGAAATTCAAAATTTTCACAGTTTCTTACGTTTTGTAGCTAAACTGAGCTATTTTTGTTCAGCGATTTTTCGTTCGCGGCAATAAAACAGTATTCTTTTCATTATTGTAAACAACAGAACAACAATAATTCAGCCGATTATGTGTTCTGGTCTACGAAGCAGTGGCACTGCCCAAAAAACCTGTCGTAGACCAGAATACATAATCGGCTGAATTATTGTTGTTCTGTTGTTTACAATAATGAAAAGAATACTATGTTATTGCCGCGAGCGAAAAATCGCTGAACAAAAATAGCTCAGTTTAGCTACAAAATGTAAAAATGTAAAAATTTTGAATTTCCCGCTACGCTGCTATCTTCCTGCCTTAAAGTTGCAAACTGATGTGTATGCAATCATAACATTTTTAATCAAACCATCTTCACAGTGCAGTGTTTTTGACATAATCCTACTTATATTATAAATGCGAAAGTTTGTGAGTGAGTGAGTGAGTGAGTGTGTTTGTTACTTTATAACGCTGAATCCGCTGGACGGTTTTGAATAAAATTTGGAATGTAGATAGCTGAGACATCAGAATAACATATAGGCTACATATTATCACGCTTTAGTGCTTAGGAGCAAAATAAACACACAAAGATTATCATATAGTGGCTATTTGTATAAAAGTGAACGACAAAACCATTTACCAAAGACCCTCTGTCATCACGTAGCGTTGAGCTATTTACTTTCGTAAATCCATCGAAAACTGAACAACGGTGAATTTTAATGCACCAAACAGGCCGCAAAGTGCCGCAAAACTCAAACGATGAACAACAGTGAAGAAGTTGTTTTTAATTATCGCTGTCATCCGTCACTGTCACAAAAATGGTATATCAACAAAGCAATAAAGGAAAAATTTACAAGTTTAATTACTCAAAACAGGCAAAAAACATAAGTTCAGTGATAGCTACTTACAATCTGAAAGAGCCAATAAATCCTTACTTTAAAAACTCTGCATCCAGCAGTTTTATCAAAGCTCTTTACAAAGTTGCGGTTGCATCCTGAGATCTTTCAGCCAGAAGAGATGGAATGTCCGTTGAGTGCATTTCTGATTGCTGGGCTAGGGAAGAATAGGATGCACCAGACCTCGAAGAAAAATAAAGATACGATGTTCTAACCAAAAAAATCAGCTGTGCGTACTGTGCAAGTGTGAAAAACTTTGTAGAGTCCCGAGCGACCATAGGCGCATAACATCAGCCATTGATGGTGTAACATTAGTACCATGATCGCTTTATTTCCATTAAGTAAGTACCTAGGACTGGACACTGGACAGGTGCACTTTTACATAATATCATAGTCGCCTATTCCTTGTTGACAACTCGGATAGGCTTTCCACATACTTCAGACTGACGAGAAGATTGGAGCATGTGAAAATCCCTGAACCGCCTGCGTGGTGGTGTTGCCCGCATGAAAGATATGTGAGAAATTGAGCCAGAAGAGGTGTTTTGTGCCAATCTTAAACCATACCGACAACTTCGCGTCGTCATACCTGTCCTGATGCTCCACAGTGCAGCTTATCGGATTTCCTGGAGGCCACCCCAGCGTGACGTGTGTGTGTGACGCTTTCATCGCGAAAGAAGAATAAGACCGACGATTCAAAACAGTTGTTTCAGACTATGATATCGTAGATGCTAAGAAGACGCGTTGGGTGTTTCAGAAGAGCAGCTCATAGAAAAAAAACACTATTCAATGTGATAGAAATAATATGTTTAAGTATATCCTGATATTATCTCATATTTTCTGGTGTCAGAACCCAATTATTATGATCGTTCTATTTGAAATAGTATGATGTAAAATAAAAAAATAAAATAAAATTTCTTAAAGTTTTTCTCTGTTAAGTAACTTCGTGCCTATAATACGAGTAGGTGACGCTTACTAGCTCTGATGGAGATCTTTTACAGTTTTATAGAACGACAGAGAGATGTTGATACCTGTGACGCACTGCAGCGAATGCTGATAAATATTAATTCACCAAACAGCGCAAGCAAACGAGATGTACTTGGGTATCAAACTACGCATTAGGGCTCTCTAACATCGGTAGAGGCAGTGTCTACAACGGCCACAAAGGCCACAAAGGCACGAAGACTTGGGGCGAGACAAACTGAACAGAGGCAACCCAGACTGAAAGTTTGCAATAAGGAGTAGCAGATTAGCGGAATCAAAATAATAGGATAGGGCTAAAAAGAAAAGATATTTTTTTAGTGTTTCTTGAAATGTAGGTAACCCGCGTTAAATCAGTTAGACGCCTATAACAGTAGGTATCTTTGCTCCGTTCAGTTTGGAAGAAGCAGATAACAACGCGAGGTCCACGGGAGCGAAATCTCGGGCCAACGCTTTGATAGTGCAGGGGGTGTGTTTTAAGTACATCATACCTACTAGGTGGCAAAAAATATGCTAGGTACAATTTGCAAAATCACCACGTTTATCCTTTTTCTTTTAGCCACGTGAATGAAGTCGTGGGCACTAGCTATCAACACTAATATTATAAAGAGGAAAAGTTTGTTAGTATGTACGTATTGTTATACCCTATAGTAACAGGGCCTGGTGCTGACTAAGCAGTCCTAGCACCAGCCGCCATTGCTCAAGACCTGAGAGTACTTTAGTCTCAATAGATCCTCCGTCGCGAACAGACCTACGGGTCTGCTTTTCCAATTTCATCAATTTTCCTTTGTATTTTCTTTATTTCCAATAAATGTTTCTTCGTGTGAAAATAAATCTTTTTTAAAATATAAATTACGAGACCCCGTCTAACATTGGTGGCAGCTAAAAGGGATCTTCAAAAAGGTCCTCGGACGTCTCCGTCAAAAGTGTCAGTGCTAAAGCCTGAAAAGTGCCCAAAAGTGACTGTGCCAACTGTGCTATACCGAAAAATCCGGAAAATCATAAGTGATAAGTGGAAATCAAAATCCTCTTCTAGTGAAAACTTCCTGGATATCTTCGTAAAGCTATCCCATCCATCACCACTGGATTACCATTCAAGCCCGACTCCAACCTGCACGACATAGAGCCATCGCCAGCAGCGCGTTCCTACGGGAGCTCTGTGTCTGTCCAGCATCGCCGAGCCTGTCTATATCCATCGTTCCCGCAGCTCCGAATCTACGGAGACCACCTCTCCAGCTCTATTATTCTACCTACCACATCCCCGAAGAAATGTTCCAGTTCCTGTGAGTTATTCAATTCCATTAAATACTTTTTCCAAGTGCGTGAACATTGAGTGAAACTACAAGACATTTATCATCGATTTGCCACTGGTTAATTTCTAATCATAGACTTTGTTTTTGTGTCCTCGAGCGGAGCCAAACCGCTGAATCGTTATTTCCGAAGAACTCTTATCTCTGTGTCTCGGACGTGTTATTGCTCCGTTGTCGTCGCTCCGCTAAACAAATACCTAACTATTTTATCGCGAAATGGCAACCAAAGACGAAACTACGACTAGCACGAGTGCAGCTACAGGCAGTAAAACTACAAGTGCACTTACTACACCGATTCCAATTTTTCAAACATCATCAATTGATATAAATGTTTTGATCAAATTCATTAACAAATTTGACGGCACTAGAGAAAAGTTAAACGCTTTTCTGAATAATTGCCGTAATGCAATCACACTTGCTAATGTATCTCAACAAGAAATCCTGTTAAAGTACATCTTAAGCCAACTCGAAGGCAGAGCTGAAGCAGCCTGCTCAATCAAAGAATTTGAAAAATGGACTCAACTCGAAGAGTTTCTCAAGTCCCAATTTGGGGAAACCAAACATTATACACATTTACTCTCCGACCTCCAAGATTGTCGGCAAAATGTCAATGAGACCGTCAACCAGTTCGCTCTTCGAGTCGAATCTTGTTTATCAAAACTTCTCACCGAAATAAATGTCTCCATACCAACGAAAAAGAAACTCGAACTGTCCGGCCGTGTCGCCGCAATGCAAGATCTGGCCTTACATGTCTTTTTGACAGGCCTGAGTCCAAGATTGTCAACAATTGCTAGATGTCGTAATCCGAATTCCTTGAATGAGGCAATTAATATTGCCGTTGAAGAAGAGAAAATATTACAACAGAGTTATAGGAGAAATCTTGCGTCATCTTCCTCCAATGCAAACCCCAGGCGCGATAATTTCAGCCAATCAGGGCCCAGAGACAATAATTACCGGCAACAATATTCTCGTGACCAACAAGGACCACAGGGCATGAGGGCGGCTACTTATTACAGATCTGGTCAAGGTCAAGTTCAATCCTCATCGTACCCTCAGCGCACTGGCCAATGGAATTCTGGTTCTAACGAGATCATTTGCCGCTATTGCAAGGCTCCCGGGCACACTATTGCAAATTGCCGAAAACGGGAATACAATAACAGAAACCGCAATTCTTCCAACTCCTATTCGCGCGGTTTTCCGTCACCCAATCAGAATCGCGAACGCCAAAATCACAATATCGAGTTCTATTCTGAAAATCAACAAGGTGTCGACGAAGTAGACACCAATGAAGATCCAATCAATGCGGATCCTTTAAACGAATAAGTTTTCCCGGCCGGTATCGCTCGGGAAACTCCGCGAAAATTTACAAAGTCGATACCATAACTACTAAATCCACTGAATCCAAGTTGCTGCATGACAAACAGGGTAACCAGCCCCAAATTCACATCAGCACTAATACTAAATCCACTGAATCCAAGTTGCTGCATGACAAACAGGGTAACCAGCCCCAAATTCACATCAGCACTAATACTAAATCCACTGAATCCAAGTTGCTGCATGACAAACAGGGTAACCAGCCCCAAATTCACATCAGCACTAATACTAAATCCACTGAATCCAAGTCGCTGCATGACAAACACGGTAACCAGCCCCAAATTCACATCAGCACTAATACTAAATCCACTGAATCCAAGTCGCTGCATGACAAACACGGTAACCAGCCCCAAATTCACATCAGCACTAATACTAAATCCACTGAATTCAAACCCACTGAATCTAAATCGTTGCGTGACAAACAGGGTAACCAGCCCCGACCTAACACCAACCCCTCTACAAAATCCGAGTCTCATACTCCTACAAAATCCGCTGAATCTAAAATGAATAAAAATACTAATTCCACGGACGATTTTCCCGTTTACAAAATCTTGCCAAATACACATAAAAGGTTCCTACCTCACGTCCTAATTCGAACCTCTGCTTCAAACAAAAAACTCTCCCTCCTAGTCGACACTGGTTCCGCTGTTAGTATCCTGAAACAATCAAGCATTCAAATTCCACTTAAAATTCAAAGCGACGATAAAATCAAAATAAAAGGAATTGATAACACTGACACCCCTATGATGACCCTAGGGTCCTCCCAACTCATGCTAAAAATAGAAAATGAGAGCATTACTTACAAATTTCACGTCGTTGACATCATCCAGTTGAATTATGATGGTATTATCGGAAATGATCTCCTGAAAGACCTGAAATCTAACATAAATTATAAAGAAAACACCCTGAAAATCGGGAATCACTGTATCAACATCGAATTTGCAAAGCCCATATACACACTGGCTCCTAGAAGTGAAACCATCATAGAATGTTCTGTATCTAACCCTGAAATAAAAGAAGGACTCATCCTAGACCAGCATCTTTCCGAATCTCTATTAACAGCGAATTGTATAGTCACTGTCAAATCCAACAACAGAATTAATATATCTGTCGTCAATACATCTGATGAACCCATCACCCTGAATTCAGACTTAAGACTAAAAATTCAACCTCTAGACGATACGAGTACTCCCCATGTTCCTATAAATCATCTCGACGATCATCAACAAAATAATAATCTTCGGCGCACTGATCGTGTCCTTGAACTTCTCAGAACGTCTCACTTAAATGACGAAGAAAAATCCAACCTCTATGAAGCATGCACTACGTTTTCAGACATTTTCCATCTACCAGGTGAATCATTATCTTCTACTCCAGCTATGAAACATGAAATCAAAACTTCAAATGATCAACCAATTCATGTAAAGTCATACAGGTTCCCGGAAGTACACAAAAAAGAAGTTGAGTCACAAGTTAACAAAATGTTAGATGAAAACATAATAAAATCATCAACATCCCCGTGGTCCGCACCGATATGGATTGTACCCAAAAAGTTGGATGCTTCAGGGCAACGAAAATGGAGAGTCGTAATTGACTACAGAAAACTCAATGACGTAACTATTGGCGACTCCTACCCTATTCCAAATATATCAGAAATCCTCGACCAACTCGGGAAAAGTAAATATTTCACTACTTTAGACCTGGCTTCCGGATTCCACCAAATCGAAATGTCCCAAGATGACTCCCCTAAGACGGCTTTCTCTGTTCCACAAGGGCATTATGAATTCAACCGTATGCCCTTCGGGTTGAAAAACGCCCCTTCAACCTTCCAAAGACTGATGAATTCAGCTCTCTCTGGCTTACAAGGCATTAAGTGCTTTGTCTATCTGGACGATATTGTCATATATTCATATGATCTATCATCTCATGTCAAAAATCTGATCGACGTATTCCAAAGACTCCGACATTATAACCTCAAACTTCAGCCAGACAAATGCGAGTTCATGAGAAAAGAAGTTTCTTATTTAGGACACCTCATCACCGATCAAGGTGTTAAACCAAACCCTGACAAGATCAAATCAGTTCAAGAATTTCCTGTCCCAGGATCCCCTAAGGATATAAAGTCCTTTTTGGGCCTAGTCTCTTACTATCGCCGTTTCATCCCTGACCTGTCCAAAATTGCTAAACCACTCACAGCCCTTTTAAAGAAGGATACTGCATTCTCATGGCAAAACGAACAGCAAACTGCTTTCGAAATTCTAAAAGACAAACTTACGTCAGCACCGTTATTAGTCTTTCCTGATTTTACTAAATCCTTCGTCCTAACCTGCGATGCTTCAAATTACGCTATTAGCTGTATCCTTTCCCAAGGTGAAGCTGGCAAGGATAATCCAATAGCATATTCCTCAAGAACCTTGAATAAAAGCGAGTGTAACTATAGCACTACTGAAAAAGAATTACTAGCCATTATATTTGGCTGCAAAACCTTTCGTCCTTATCTATACGGGCGGAAATTCCAAATCATCACCGACCATCGACCTCTAAAATGGTTATTCAATCACACTGATCCCAGCAGTAAACTGCAAAGATGGAGGCTGAAACTCGAAGACTACGAATATGAAATCGTTTACCGAAAAGGTAAATTAAACACTGCGGCAGACGCACTTTCCAGATATCCTCTGCATCCTGTAAGCGCCGACGAAGAACCAATACCTTCTACTTCACGAGGAAATGATCTAGCCCCAGTAAACTCACCAAATCCATCTAGTCTAGGCGACCTCGAACTGCCTACCCTAGATGCACAAAGCGATGGATATGATCTACCTAATAGTCCATTCAATCCTGAAACAACAGAAAATATTCAAAATCCACTTACTCAAAGTCCAATTCTCGACCCACTAACAAGCTTCGAGTTAATAGATCATTCTTATTCTAACTTCTTAAAAACAACGGGTCAGAAGAATTTCACCTCAAATGCTCAAATCAAAGAAACTAACGACAGTGTTTTGAAAAGTACCAACGAAATCATTGTGATCCCGACGTCTATCGACCTTGATGAATCAAACCTGTACGTAGAAGAAGTATTGAGTGATTTGCAAAACAAAGAAGAAATCCTTTCGAGAGAGAGAGTCCTACATTCTTATTTATCCTTCGACCATAAAGGCCGAACTGTGTTCCTCCTCTTTACCAAAGTTCACTACTTTGACACAGCCAGCTATGAAGACATTTATAAGTGCCTAAGATCTCTGAGAAATGAATTAATTGTAACCTCTCGCTCGCAAATCAGTATCACCGATTTCCAAAATCCATTTGAAAGTCACTTATTTCTCAAGTTGTACAACATGTGCCTATTTCTGTTTAATAATAACAACATAACAGTAACAATTCACCATGATAACATTAAATTCCCTGAAATTCATGAAATCCCGAAAATCCTAAAAGAAAATCACGACATCCCCATCGCCGGACATTTGGGCTCCACACGCATGCTGAAAAGAATAAAAGAAAAATATTCTTGGAAAAATATGCGTAGCGACATAGAGGCCTACGTAAAGAAATGCTCATCATGCCAAACTAATAAAGCTCTGCGTCAAATTAATCGAGCCCCCATGGAGATCACCACCACTTCCACACGCCCATTTGAGCGTGTATCTCTCGATATCGTAGGACCTCTACCTGAAGCTGAAAATACAAAACTTAAATATATCCTTACCTTACAAGATGATCTCACGAAATTTTCAGTAGCTTACCCGATATCCAACTGGAGTGCTGAAGAAACCTGTTCTTGTCTCTTGCACTTCATATCCATGTTTGGCATACCTAAAATTATACTCACCGATCAGGGTACTAATTTCACATCTGAACTTTTCAAACAAACTTGCAACTTCCTGAAAATAAAAAATCGATGGTCAACCCCGTATCATCCCCAGACGCAAGGAGCTCTCGAAAGAAGCCACTCTACGCTGAAAGAGTACCTGAAGTCTTATGTTAATGATAACCAGAATGATTGGCCTCGTTATGTCTATACCGCCATGTTAGCATACAATACTAACATCCACTGCACAACCAACTTTGCTCCCTATGAGCTATTATATGGCCATAAAGCCCTCATTCCTGATAGCATATACGATATGACTAAAACCGCTACTTATCACGACTATGTCAAATTACTTCAACATCGTCTCAAATACTCACGAGACGTTGCTCTCGAAAATATTCGCAAATCAAAAGAATTATCAAAAACCTATTATGATAGGAGAACTCGCAACGTAGTATACAAATCAGGTGACTTTGTTTACCTTAAAAATCATTTGCGATTAAGAAAGGCCCTTTCACCCGTGTGGAAAGGCCCTTACAAAATTATCCAAGTTCACGGCAATAACACTCTTACCCTCTTAATAAATCGACGTCACGTGAAACATCATTTTGACGAAGTAAAACCAGCCCCTTAACATAAGCGACTTTAACGTTTCAGGGCGATCCTGTTATTAACGGGTACAACGCTAAGGGCGCAAGACTTCATCCAGCCGATTGTCAAAAGTCCTGGTATTTACTTTGATCCAATCAATACTGTTAAGTTAATCAGCGGTCAATTCCAGGTTGTCATCCCTATAGATATAGCATATTTAAAACCCCACATTGATAACATAAACAGCGTATTCGGAACCACTAGATATTATTGTCAACAAAACGAAGCGATCAGTGACATTGAATGTCACAACATGATACAACCCTTAAGGTCACTTTATGATGATATCGTTAGAGACTTTAATTCTATTGAACACCTTATACCATCTAAATCTAAAAGATCTGCTTGGTTCTCTGGAATTGGTACCGTTTTCAAACACATATTTGGCACAATGGACGAAAATGACGCAAATACCTACAATGACATTATCCAAAATATGCAAACCAAGGAAAAGGATTTGGCTAAACTTGTAAAACAAAATATTATATTGTCAAATACAGCTGTTTCTAATTATGAAGATACTCTAAAAATTATAGATAAACATGAAACTCAACTGAATGTTGCTATAGAGGAATTGTCTTTATCAATGAAAAATCTGTCTGATATAACTAACAGTGTAAGTTTTAAAATCCAAGTTAGTGGTATTCTTAATATACTGCAATCAACCCTGTTAACACTATCATTTAAATTAGAAGATTTGATAAACTCTATTTTGCTTGTAAAGAGCAACACCTTACACCCATCGATCATTACGCCAAAACAGCTTTTTAATGAACTAAACTCAAACATTAGATATATGTCTAGTTTTAAGGAATTGCCTATAACTTAAGATATAGTTAACATACATTTGATTATTAATGTATCTACTTTAGTTTGTTATTTTATAGAAAATAAGATTGTATTTGTCCTTAAAGTTCCACTGACACATCACACCCTGTATAATCTTTATAAGGTCATCCCCATTCCAGTACCGCATGATGACAAAAGTCCTAAATCTTTTGCTATGATTATACCTAACAGTAAATATATAGGATTAAGTGACGATAAGACCTTTTACTTTGAATTAACCCACTTAGAACCATGTAAACATGTTACATAACAATTGTTATTGTGCGAACAAAATATTGTACACTCTTCAGTTTCCAGCCCTAATTGTGAAACGCAAATAATGACAAAAGCTTTGTCAAAATTACCCGAACAATGTATAACTGAATTTATATACGGTGACATTAGTACATGGCAACCGCTCCAACAAAACATGTGGATATTCATTCAATCAGAAACCACAAAACTTGTAATAAAATGTAATGAAAAAACCTACGATATTAATATATTAGGTACCGGCCTATTAACACTACAACCCCAATGCATTGCTTACTGTAAAGAACTTACAATCATGTCAAGGTCAAATGTGACACTAAAAGTAAATAGAATAAATTCTGAATTTAACCTTATAAATGATAGCTGTTGCGATATAACAAAATTTAAGCAGTTACACGTTAACAAAATTTCTATTAAACAACCCGAAATAAATTTGGAAAATTTGGACAAACTAAAAACATTGTCGTTTCAACTTAAAAAGGACTTAGATAAGACTATTGATAAGACTAGTATAAGGGATCATATAAGTTTCCCAATTATGACTATAATCTTAACCTTTTTGTTTATAAGTTTCTTATTATATACTATTTTCAAACATTTTAATCTCAAAAAAATATGTAATTCAGCCTAGACCATGTTTTGAAAATCAATCAGCTGACCCAAATTTAAATAATGTACAATTAGAGTCTGTTGAACCACCCCGACTGAGGATAAATTGAATAGAGATAAACTTCACCCTTAACTTTTGGTATAAGTTTACTCCTAAACGGGGGGTTGTTATACCCTATAGTAACAGGGCCTGGTGCTGACTAAGCAGTCCTAGCACCAGCCGCCATTGCTCAAGACCTGAGAGTACTTTAGTCTCAATAGATCCTCCGTCGCGAACAGACCTACGGGTCTGCTTTTCCAATTTCATCAATTTTCCTTTGTATTTTCTTTATTTCCAATAAATGTTTCTTCGTGTGAAAATAAATCTTTTTTAAAATATAAATTACGAGACCCCGTCTAACAGTATGTAGGGGGTAATCTCCAAAACTACTCATCCGATTATAAAAAAATCCTTCACTAATGGGAAGCTACGTTATTTCTGAGTGCTAAAGGCTATGTTTTATTGTGATAACGGGAAAAAAACTAAGTTTGCGCGGACGAAGTCGCGGGCAAAAGCTAGTTTATTTATAAATTCCAGGATTGAAATCGCCGTGGTCAGAGTATGACTACATCGTAATCGGCGCTGGATCAGCCGGCTGTGTTCTGGCCTCGAGATTGACAGAAGACCCTGGCGTGACTGTGCTGGTCATAGAGGCTGGAAAGCCGGAGTTTCCCATGACCGATATACCGGCTATAGCGCCGTTCTTCCAAAGAACCGAATATATTTGGCCCTACTTTATGGAGAAACAAGCTGGAGTGTGTTTAGGTAGGTCTTAGCTACTCAGTCCATTGTATTCGCCCCACTGCTTCTCAGATAGAAGAGAATTTCTTCTCGGTTAGCGAGTGATAGATTTGCTCACGATTTTTCTCCTACTTACACAATTAATATCGATACCAAATTAAACATATCCACTTATCTAGCCAAAATCTAAGGAATCTACAAAATTAAGGTAATCCTTCAGGCACCTGTTGCATAGCTTCTACCCGTAGCCGGGCAAGTGAGATTACATTAGTGATATTGTTATTACAAATAAGTAAGGATGCACAAATAAGGTTAGATAACATTAGTACACAAATAAGGTCTGGTCAGGTCTAAGATATTATTTACAAATAAAATTGAATCTAGAACATGCAGAGCATAATATTGCTTATTTACACCAACAGGTATGCAAAACAAGAGATGTTTTTGGCCGCGAGGAAAGGCCGTGGGAGGCACCAGTGTCATCAATTACATGATTTACACAAGAGGTCGCCCTGAAGACTGGGATCGGATAGCTAAAGACGGAAATTATGGATGGTAAGTATATTTTTATGCTACCTAGTAGAAATCCAAAGAGCAATCGTAAATAGAAGTTCAATAACTTAATTTTCAGGTCGTACAATGATATTGCTAAATACTACATCAAATCTGAGCGAGCCAATCTGGAAGGACTAGAAAAGTCTCCACATCATGGAAAAGATGGGAATCTCAACGTCGAATTTGTAGCTTACAAGTAAGTACTTGATAACCAAGTAGTTTTGATTTTATTTTTTTACTGGAATATTAAACTTAATGCCACTTATTTTTATTTCAGAACTCCGCTAATCGAAGCTTTCTTGGAATCTGGCAGAATATTGGGACATCCGACTGTCGATTACAATGCTCCAGAAAAACTAGGTTTTGGATACGTCCAGACAACTACCACATACGGCAGAAGAGTCAGCGCTGCTAAGGCCTTCTTACACCCCTATAGAAACCGGCCTAATCTTCACATTCTACCCAGAACTAGAGTAACAAAAATTCTAATAGATCCTGACACCAGCACAGCTTATGGAGTGCAATATGTCCGCAACAAGTTACGTTACGAAGTCAGGGCTAGAAGAGAAGTGATTGTCTCAGCCGGCCCCATAGCATCACCTCAACTGCTCATGTTATCTGGAATAGGCCCAAGAAAACACCTAAGCAGTCTAGGCATACCAGTAATCCAGGACCTACCCGTTGGAAGGACGTTATATGACCACATAACCTTTCCTGGAATAATATTCAAAGTAAACGCTTCAGATTCTAGTATAATAGAAAACAGGCAGACTTCTTTACACAATGTAATACAATGGTTGCAGTTCGGTGACAGCGTCGTCGCCACTCCTGGAGCCGTAGAAGGTATCGGCTATATGAAAACCCCTTTCTCGGATGAACCAGAAGGTGTGCCAGACATCGAACTAATCAGCATAGGTGGCTCCTTGGTCTCTGATGGAGGGCCTGGAGCTAGCAAAGCTGTAAGAAAGGGAATGATGATTACCGATGAAGTTTTTGAAGGAGCTTTCGGATCCATTGACGGTACTGACACTTGGAGCGCATTCCCTATGCTGTTGCATCCAAAATCTAAAGGTTACTTGGAATTGAAGGACACGAATCCGTTTAGTTACCCAAGAATGTACGGCAACTACCTCACGCACCCCGTTGACATGGCGAAGTTTATAGCTTCAATACGTCATATACAAGCTCTGGCTTCAACTCCGCCGTTTCAGCGTTTAGGCGCGAAGATTCATCGAGCTCAGTTCCCCGCCTGCCGCGACCATCGCTTCGATACGAATGCGTATTGGGAGTGCGCTATCCGAACTCTAACAGTGACGTTGCATCATCAGATAGCGACATGTCGTATGGGTCCAGCGGGCGACACTAGAGCTATCGTAGACCCTGAGTTAAGAGTCCATGGCGTCAAAAGTCTGCGCGTGGTAGACAGCAGCGTCATACCCCGAACAGTCTCCGCACATACAAACGCCCCGGCGATCATGATTGGGGAGAAAGCGGCCGATATGATCAGAGCTACCTGGGATAGCTCATACAAAAATCTGTGATATTTTAATAAACTTAATGTAGTTGCGGCACTTAGGGAGGGCAGGGTGGGGCCTTTAACAAAACATGTAGAGGATCTACATGTTTTGCAGAACATTAATTATTTTAAGAATATTATATCTACATAAGAATCTATATTATATGATGTTTCGCTCTACCTCTTACTCTTACATAGTTTTTGCAGAATTAAAGCGTTTCAAAGATTACGAAAAGCTTTTTAGTTGAAAAGCTTTTTAGCCACTATGCCCTCTAAGCAAAGTCACACCCCTGGCCTGTTGAATGTGTTGCATTATGTTTTAAATTAGTTTTAAACCAATAAATTTATTTTTATCAGTCACGAATATTCTTTTGCCCACAACCACATACACGTATGGTAATACGAAAACGACCTACTTACGAGCATAACAAAATGCAACCAGTTTCCTTCAAAGGCAGGACGACGAACTCAGACGAAAACGATCATAATGACGGATGCGATCATCCCCAATAGGCTACGTGGTCCGACCGGCTTGTTCAATCGGTCGACGACCAATATTTTTTTTTACTGTAAGATTGATCAAACTTCTAAGTCATCCCCTTCGATCAAGGATAAAACTAGATACAACATAGAACTCTGAAATGTGTCTGAAAAAATAGATGCCCAAACTGCCTTTGGGAGCTTATTTGCTCGCAGTCTATGCAATTAAAGTAAAACTGTACACTAATGCAATAAGGTTGACATTCGAATATTAGACGTATGGTCAAAATGATGTTTCGTATTGTTCTATTGCTGATATCATTTGTTTCTGTGGGGACAAGTTTTTATTGTGATTTAATACGTAATGCGGATTCTATGGGATTTAGTTCGGTGGTCATCCCCTTTAACTCTGATAAAGAATTAGTCAATTATGAAGAGACTAGAAATCCTTGCTTGATATGCAATAAAGAAATACTAAAAGTAGATTTCACTTTTAGTATTAAGTCTTGATCTGGCAGCCAAACCACCGTAAGCTATCCCGACCAATCAGAGGTTTTTGCGTCCGTGCGTGCACGCTGATCCCGTTATATTAAGTTTTCTTACAATGCCACTGATAGTGGGCATCAGATTTATTCAAGTCTTGGTCCAACACAGCGCCTTCAGGCCGGAGAGCAAAAACAAAAAAACTAGTCTTTAAAAATAACGGCACCAAAACTAAACTAGATACATAACGGCACATGTGTAGTAAACTTTTAATGTTTTGGGTGGAGAAATAAACAATGTTGAGCAAAATGTTCCTAAGCAAATTCATATTCATAGTGTTAACTGTCTTCGTATTGGAAACTTTTACTCACAAGAGTGACACAAATGAAGCGATCGTCCAAACAGTGAGTGAAGTTTACTATCAAGCAAAGCAAAACCAAGAAGGAAGCAATGACATCGACACTAATGGTTTCGGGATTGGTTTAGAGCCTGAACAGTTGAAGAAGAGCAAGAGACGTGGTAGATTGCTTCTGTCGTATCGGCAGAATCCCATGATAGACATGATGATGATGATGCCAACTCTCAACTACGCTCCGAGGAATCCTTCCGATCCGTTCGACTTCCTGAGGGACTCGTATCCTTTGCCTGGAGGTAAGCTCAAAGTATTGTTGTATTGTTCTTATACGTGTTTTAATTTATAAGAGATGCCTAAAAGTACCTAATGTAATTCTTACTTTCCTCTTATTTCCTTTTCATCTTTCACTTTTACAGAATTTATGTTTTCTAGAACAGAATTGAAATCCAAATTCTAATGATTTAATTTGTCGATGTCCCACCCCTATGTAGCGACGGCCGGCCTTCAATGCAATTTGAGGGTCTATCTGTCGAGAAACAAACTCCCTTTAGCTTAGTCGGCGGCGGGTTTCCTCAAGATGTTTTCCTTCGGGGTTAGCGAGTGGTATTGTTATTACAAATGTACGTGATCTATCTGTCAATACTTCTCGTAATTGTCTATCATTAGTGAACAAGCGCGCGATATCAGCCGGCATGAGCCTCATTGTATACTAATTCACAAACGATATGTTATTTTATTTATTGAGGAGAAAAAACAGAGCTGAAGAATACAATAAATCTTAAAAGTCGCCAACTCCTGGACATTTCTAACTGATAGGTTAGGAACATTAGAGTAATATAAAATGGGCCACTATTAGCATCTAATAAGTGAAATTTATATAAAACAAGCAAAAAAAAAATGTTATTAATTTAGAATAAGATATATAGAGATCAGAACTATTTAACATTATATTATTTGCACTGACTTGAATTTATTATTGAAAGATTTAGGATAAACGCACAGGTACATACATTAGTAACAAGAATAAAAATCGATATTATAACCCGCGTCATTAAAGAAAACATTTAGGATGGACTTCAAAACACTCGCCCTCTCGCTCTAATTAATACAGTCAAAGCGAGACAACGCTAGGTTTTTAACTCCGTCCTAAATGTTTTCTTTAATGACACGGGTTATACCTCCATTACCCTATATTTTAAGCCCTTCAGATGATCGAGAACGACTCATCAAATTAGTCTGCGGCACGTTTGGGATGACTATAAAAATTGATTGTTACCAAGAAGCGAACATTGACATGCATAATAACAATTATACGACCGCGATCGACCTTCACAACTCAAAAGGATATCCGGACAACCGCAGAGACATTTTGGCAGTGCAAATAACAGAACTACACCAGTAGAATAATAATTCGAAGACTACAACAATGTCACTTCAATTGGTTTTTGATTAGGTGTTAGGAACAGAAACATAGCATTATTTTGATTGCAGCTCGTATAGTCAAACTGTTTCAAATCATGGTCAAATTAGTATTGTAAGACCAGCCATCACTGTCTTGAAAGGTCCATAAATCGAATGCCAGATAACGCAATTCTCAAGGGAACAAAAGCAATGGTTTAAAACAATGTTTTATAACTTCGGGGTACACGAAAAATAAGCAAATAAGTTTTTTTAAAAAGCATTCATAATAATTCATAATATAAATACTGACCAAGAATTGCGAAGAAGACCCCTGGCGCCCGAAGGTAACGATCGGATGGGTCACCTTAATTTAACTCCAAATTAAATTGTGCTTATCTCGTCACAGTAATTAACCCGTGTCACCTTCTGGGTCAATATTAGGTCAAAAAAACCAGGTATTCCAACCCAGTCTCAACCAAAATGACTACGAGGAAATCTGAATGTATGAGCCATTTTATTACCTCAGTTAATCAACCCCTTGAAATCGCGAAGTCGAACATACTATTTTACCAATTCACTCACTCTAACATTCAACCCTCAGACACCTGAACCGCGTGATGGACTTGCAACACAAAGTGGCACACAAATAATAGGATAAACTTACGGAGTTTCTAAAAGTTATGGAGACTGTTTTTATGAATTTAGGGTCTAGCCCTGCAGCCGGACTACTAAAACTAAAGGCAGTAACTTTTAATGATTCGCGATATTCACACATCATTTGGGTCGAAACGGGTCCATTACCTTTATTATCCCGACGTTTCTGATGCGTTGCAGCGAACCAAACTAAAGCTGATTGCACCTATTTCAGGTTTGAAGTCGCCGCACTCCGAGTACGATTTCATTATCGTCGGCGCCGGTTCTGCGGGCAGCGCGTTGGCCGCCCGCCTCACCGAAGACCACTGGGCCTCAGTCCTGGTGCTGGAAGCTGGCAAACCAGAGATGATCTTCACCGACATACCGGCCCTGGCACCGTACTTCCAGTCCACCGACTACGTGTGGCATTACTACATGGAGCCACAGCCTGGGGTATGCTTAGGTAACAACTTCTTAGGCCTCTGAATGAAATCTAAAACTAGCTAGTATAGTCACCTTTGCCTACGTGACAAGGCGAATAAACAAAAAAACTGTCTTGTTTTGATCGGAGTTTTTGTCGGAATTTTTATTATCGTACCTGCTCACAAACACGAGAATCTAACCGATTAGAAAGAGTAGAACAGCTGCCGGACATCCGGACATACGAAAGCAATTTTGCCCAAGCTGAAACGGAGACGCTTCGCTTGCTCGGTCAACGATGTCCAAAAATCTTCATATTAATCGCGTGTCTTATCTGAAAGACGAACGACCGAAAAATCGTAATCGTACTTAGCCATACAATACTCCGTGCAATTTTAGTGGTTTTAAAGCCGAAGGTATTTTGTTGCACTGGTGATTCTGAGCCAAATTACAAAATTTCATTCCAAAACGCGCGAAAAAAAAAATTCACTTCTCCATACAAATGGTGTCGATTGGCGATAGCCGTTTGTATTGGGAAGTGTTTTTTTTTTTTCGCTTGTTTTGAAGTAAAATTTTGGAATTTGGCTCAGAATCACGAGTGCAACTAAATACGTTCGGCTTTAAAACCACTAAAATTCCACGGTGTATAACTACGTCAATGGTGTCTTGACGTGCCCCCAATGTGCCCGCACTTTCCGAGCCAAGATCGGCTACACCAGCCACCTGAGGGCACACCAACGAAACCCTCAACCATAAAAATGAGAGTTCTGTATGCAGTCGCTATGGCCGAAATACGGCTAGGAGGATATATGTATATAATCTGGAACACGAACGACCGAAAAATCGTTACCGTAGCATAAATTAAACGTGGATAGAAAGGCAACGGACCATCATGTTGATACTGGGTTGTAAAGGTCGGATTTCAACACACTACAGGGTGCACTCTAAGTCGATAGCAGAACTTTAAGTAGGCTGTCTACTGATCAATACAAACAACTTGTACTAGGTGGCGACAAAAATGGAGCAAAAAATATATCAGCTGTTTCATACATTTGGCGCAGTACTGAGTCGATCTTTTGTATGGAACAGCTGATATTTTTCTCAATCCATTTTTTTCGCCACCTAGTACAAGTTGTTTGTATTGATCAGTAGATAGCCCACATAAAGTTCCGCTATTGACTTAGAGTGCACCCTGTATATATTTCCTTCTTCAAATTGTTAAAATACGCTCTTTTCCCAGGTATGGAGAACCAGAGATGTTTCTGGCCCAGAGGTAAAGCAGTGGGGGGCACCAGCGTCGTCAACTACATGATCTACACTAGAGGCCGGCCGCAGGATTGGAACCGGATCGCGGCCGATGGCAACTACGGATGGTGGGCCTTGATTTTATAATCCTAAAAATACTAGCTAAACTAGTTTCGCCAGTGTATTGAACTCTAAAGGCCTAATCGCAAATTTATTCCCAGCAGTGGTTTATACGTAGCTTAGACACTATAAAAGCGAAAAAATATATATGTTAGGGACTATAGGGATTCCCTCTTAATAAGAAATCCCTATTTTATAACTTTTAAACATTTTAAACAACGAAAAAAATATGTTAGGAAGAAAATGTCCGGTAATAATACAAAATCTCAGTTCGTTCGTTTTCTGGAAACAGAAAACCACATCTTACGCAAAAAATAACAGGTAGGTAATAAGCATGATTTCGAATCACTTGAAAGTTGTCTAACATAAAAGCAAAGGCATTAATTCATTTATTTTATTTCATTCCAGGTCCTACGACGACGTTTTGCAGTACTACATAAAGTCGGAGAGGGCCAACTTGAGGCCGTACGAGAAGAATCCTTACAGAGGACGAGATGGAGAGGTGAACGTCGAGTTTGTACAGAAAAAGTACGTTGAACTGATTTGATTACCTTAAATGTCACCAACTCACCACCAAGACGGTTTATCCAAAATAACCCATTGCATTGCAAGGCATGCATCACTTCTTTCTGTGAGAAAATACCGGGAAAATGTGCCCACTATATAATCGAAGGCACTTGGAGTTTTCAAAAGTTTCATGGGACTTATTTTTCACATTTCAGAACAAAATTAGTCAACGCGTGGCTGGAAAGCGGGCGGGATCTGGGACACCCAACAGTGGACTACAACGCCCCGGACGGTTTCGGTTTCGGCTACGTCCAAGTAACACAGGAGAGAGGCCACAGAGTAAGCTCAGCCAGAGCCTATCTTCACAAACACAAAAAGAGGCGAAACTTGCATATCCTACCCGAAAGCAGAGTCACCAAAATTCTTATTGACCCTCAAACTAATACGGCTTATGGTGTCGAATATGTACGCAATAGACTGAAGTATACGGTCATAGCTCGTAAGGAAGTAATACTATCAGCCGGACCGATAGCGTCCCCTCAACTACTTATGCTCTCCGGCATAGGACCTAAGGACCACTTGTCCTCTCTAGGCATACCAGTCTTGAAAGATCTACAAGTGGGACAAACCATATATGACCACATCTGCTTCCCCGGAATCATTTACGTGCTGAACGAGACAAACCTCAGCTTCACAGAATCGAGGGCTCTCGACATCACCAAGATCAGTGAATGGCTACGAACTGGCGACAACGTGATTAGCTCCCCTGGTGGAGTCGAGGGCATAGGGTACATTAAGACAGCAGTTTCCGATGACCCTGAACTAGTACCTGATATAGAACTAATCAGTATTGGAGGTTCAATAGTATCAGACGGCGGGCCTGGAAGCAGTAAAGCAGTCCGTAGAGGAATGAGAGTTACTGATGCCGTATTCAACGAGGCTTTTGGATCTATCGACAATAAAGACACATGGAGCGCATTCCCTATGCTTCTGCACCCAAAATCTTACGGTTACCTAGAACTCAAAGACACAAATCCGTTCAGCTTTCCAAAGATGTACGGCAACTACTTGAAAGAAGAAAAAGATGTAGCTACTTTTATTGCAGCGATTCGTCAGGTGCAAGAGCTGGCTGCAAGGCCTGCGTTCCAGAAATTCGGAGCAACATTACACAGAGCTCAGTACCCAGCTTGCCGAGGGGTAGAATTCGACTCCGATCAGTATTGGGAGTGTGCGCTGCGCACTTTGACAGCAACGCTACACCACCAGATAGCTTCGTGTCGTATGGGCCCAGAGAGCGACCCCAAGGCTGTTGTGGACCCACAGTTACGAGTCTACGGTGTGGATCGTCTACGTGTGGTTGATAGCAGTGTTATTCCAAGGACTATTTCTGCTCACACGAATGCCCCAGCTATGATGATCGGCGAGAAAGCTGCCGATATGATCAAGGCTGCTTGGAGTAATACTGTGTAGTTGGGCATGTAATATTTATGTAAGGTTTGCTAATAAGTTGGTATAATAGAATACAAACAAAATAGAACCTGGACTTTCATTTGGCATTCACCGTGCTGAGGTAGGTTACATAGTTCAAAAATCTAAATAAACCCACCTAATTTACATGACTCAATAGATTCCGGTTTTAATAAACCAACGCCTTTTGATTTGATCATAGCAAAGGCCCACCGTCTGGTTTTGTTGCTCTACAGTTCTATCGTATAGTTTAGTTAGCCTGTCTCTACCACACTGGCTTGATAATATATATGTTGCTTCAAGCAAGATCAGATTCCACGCCATCATTTTATTTTTATTTATATTATCATAATATATTTAACAATGTCATCGAACTGGGGTGAGGATTAGATGGGTGAAATTACCACTCAGTAGACGCAATAATTTCTAGGACATATCTAGATGGAGATGGAGATGACTTGGGTAGAACCCTTCAAGTTGCGTTCATGCAACGTAAAACTTGACCGAATTTTTAATTATTTTCTTTTTAAACTTACATAATGGTCACAATTATTTATTTTTTTTACTATACACACATTAATCAGATTTTTCTTGTTGACATTGAAGGCAACGTGTACGATAAATCTAATTTAGAAACAATTAAAAATGTTTTTTTTTTCAATCGATTAAACTTAATTGCGACAAGGAAGTGTTGCTAAAGGACAAAACACGAACCAATCAGCGGTGAATTGAAAGAGATCTAATTGATGAAATTAGCATGACAGTGTAGTAAGCCATGTAATAAAAGAAAACAATTAGGATGTACTTCAAAACTGGCGTTGTCTCGCTTTGATTGTATTAATACGAGCGAGAGGGTGAGTGTTTTGAAGTTCATCCTAAATATTTTCTTTAATGGCACAGGTTGTAACTAGCTTTACGCCTTCTGCTTCGCCCGCTATACACCGTGGAATTTTAGTGGTTTTAAAGCCGAAGGTATTTAGTTGCACTCGTGATTCTGAGCCAAATTCCAAAATTTTACTTCAAAACGAGCGAATAAAAAAAACACTTCCCAATACAAACGGCTATCGCCATTCGACACCATTTGTATGGAGAAGTGAATTTTTTTTTCTCGCGTTTTGGAATGAAATTTTGGAATTTGGCTCAGAATCACCAGTGCAACAAAATACCTTCGGCTTTAAAACCACTAAAATTGCACGGAGTATCTATCTGCTCCATCAAATCAGCTTAGCAGTTTTAAAAGTAAAAAGGTTCTTCTTCTTTTTTTCGTGTCGATGGTTCTTGCTTCTTCCTATATTGCTAGTAAAAAGGTAATAAATATATAGACACAATCACACTTAACATTTTTAATGACATTTTATTTCATCGTTGTGTGCCGGATCTTTGTACGGGATGGTCCAAATAAGGAGGTCAAGAATTTTTTTTTAGATTCCTCGAGCCTAAAAAACTAAGGCCTTTGCATCTACGTAATGAGATGATTTATACAGCGTCCAGTGGCACCTTCACTCACACTAGATAGGTGAAGAGACCACTCGGCGCTGCAGTGCCTGGGACATTGTTTTTGTTTTGTTTTTGTTTTTTTTCCTCGCGCCTAGGGCTATTCAAAAATACCCCATGTGTGTTCAGCGATTTTTCGTGGTTTAGAAGTTATGATTTTTTCATGTGTTTTTACGAATTTCCTTCCGGAACGTCTAAAGGTAGTCATAACTTTTTCCCAGTCTTATTTTTTTCACTTTTTTTTATGTGGCATGATCATCTTGAATGTCTTTTTCATAAGTAAAATAATCAACTACACATCATTTATCCAAGTTACCAAAATAAGAGTCGAAAGTAAACATTTTTGATTCGATGTGGACGGTGAAAACATATCAAAAGTCTCTTAAAAATACAAAATGGATGTTTTGTACTTACAAAGTAGTAAAATAAAATCTGTTGTTTATTATCTTGCCAAATAGTTTAAAAAAAGTAGGTAGTCCTTAAGAGGCCATTTTGAGCTGATATTGGCGTCCAAAGCTGGAAATTTCGATAAGAATTTTTGTATGGAAAAAATAATATGGCATTTTTTTTCTTCATATTTTTCCGGGGCACCGTACGCAAAATCGCTGAACATACATGGGGTATTTTTGAATAGCCCTAGGCGCGAGGAATCTAACAAAAAAATATTGACGTCCTTATTTGGACCTATTATTTATATATTTATTATATTATTATTTTTTGGACCACCCTGTATATCTGAGGTTAGCTATCTCGTCCTTCGAAGTTGCCACACGAAAGAAAGAACTGGTACTTCATTTAGACTACTTTAGACCATTGGCATAGTTTTGCAGCTTAGACTTCCAGGTATTTTGCTTGATCTTTCTATTAAGATCAATGTATTTCTGATTAGTTTTATAATTAGTGTGGACTATAACTCGCATCACGCAAAAGCGTCTGGATAATACGACTTATTAAATAATACTATGTCGGATACAAATACAGGGTGGTCCAAATAAGGAGGGCAAGATTTTTTTTTAGATTCCTCGCGTCTTAGGCTATCCAAAAATACCCCATGTATGTGCAGCGATTTTTCATGGTTTAGAAGTATGATTTTTTTTTAATATGTTTTTATGAATTTAGAACATTTAGTACTTTATTCAATCAAAAACATATTTACATGTCAAAATATAAAACAAATCCACCGCAAGCACACACACACAATAGAGTAAAAAAACAACAACAAAATACAAAAGACAAATACACAAAATACCTAACTAAATAACCCGTAATCGGAACCTTTCGGAACGTCTAAAGATAGTCATGACTTTTTCCCAGTATTATTTTTTGCACTTTTTTCTTTTGTAGCATGATCATCTTGAATGTCTCTTTCATACGTAAAAAATCAACTACACAACATCCATCCAAGTTACCAAAATAAGAGTCGAAATTTTAGATTCGAGGTGGACGGAGCAAACATTTCAAAAGTCTCTTAAAACTACAAAATGTTCTGGATATTCTGTACTTTCAAAGTAGTTCAAAAAGTTCTGTTGTTTCTCAACTTGCCAAATAGTTTTAAAAAAGTGGTCCTTAATAGGCCATACAAATGCTGGGAAGGATTACGCGTTTTGTATACTCAACAAATAACCCTAAGTTTGACCTTAAAGGTATACCTGCTGGTAAGGATTTTTAGAGGAGGGGGAATGTCGTTCCAGCTTTGGACGCCGCATATCTGAAGCTGCCTCGAAAAGCTGCCGTACGGTGCGCCGGAATAATCGCTCTTATCTTATATATATTGGTGCTCGCTATAGGACCATTTGATTTTGCGGTACAGGTACTCCGGAGTCTCGTGGTTGTTTATTTATTGTCCGTTAATCGTGAAACCCGAAAAACTGGTAGTAAGAATTCATGTTGAGATTTTGAAAAACTGGAATCTGAGGCCTATTTATTCAGTTACACTGAAATACTTTGGCTACTTAAAACCCAACTATTTAAAAGATTAGGAATTCAGAATTATTGTCTTCGATATGTTGTATTAGCCAACATGATGTGAAACATATGTGTATACAATTATTATACCAAACTTCACATCATAATAAAATTATATTCATCACAAATCATATTATATCAATAGCATATTTGAATTAAGTATATTGTGTGGTATTACCTACTTACCAGCGTATGAAACTCACCTCCAAGAAAATATATCGTTATGTTGAAAGACTTTATTAATAGACTGGTCAAGCCAAGCCATATTTAAATGTGCATAATTTTAAGCAACGGTACAGAAAATTGTGTGAATCTCCGAATCTACAGTTAGGGAATGGTAACAGATGATTATGTTCACGAGACCATAAGGTACTAGTTATTTTCATGCATCATTCATGGTTCCGCACAAAAAAAAACACAATACCTACAAGACTACACGCAAACTTCATCCTAAACTATTACGCCGGCACGAAAACGCAAAAAAATCAAATGTTAAAGTCCTTTCTAGCAGTCTCAAAACGTGATACGGATTACGTTAGTATGGAGTGCATAAATTTTCGCATCTCTTTTATACCTACACATCAGTGCATGCTAAAATAAGATAATGCTTGTTTTCTTTTGTTTTTAATTTTAATTTTGAATTTTATGTGTTTTCTATTGCATTTACTACTTTTTGAAAGATAAATAAATACTTGAAAATACTTAAAATACCGGGAAACCCGGGAAAAACTTCATGTCTTTACAAATATTTCAACCAAAAATCAAGGTGAAGAATAGTTTGTCTTGTTATTAATTTACATAAAATATGGTTTCAAAATTCGGCTTTAGGACGATAGATGCGAATATTGTACCGATAGGTAAAAATTGATTATTACTGGTTTCATTAAGTCGACAAAGCTTCAGAAAGATTTCTGGAGTTTATTAAATCACCAAAGTTTCAGAATGATTTCTAAATTAAAAAATATATTGTTCTCTGTGGAAAGTCTTTCGGGAGAAGAAGAATATGCATTACTACAACGCATAATAAGAAGTATTCATATAGTAGGTATATTAAATATTATTTAGCCCGTGTTGTTGTCAGAATCAGTGCAGAACCATTGGCGCGGCAGTTACACTAGCACTTGCCGGCGTTTTTATAATCAAACCACTTCCTCAAGTTCATTAACACAGAACGCAACAAAAGCAACGTTGACTAAACCGGTATGTGATGAACTAAAAAACTCCTCGATCTAACCCATTCGCACTGCATCAACCACCACCGCGAAGAACAGTTCTGTTGACCGAGATAGCTTGAAGATAAGAATATATTATTAACATTAGAAAAAATCAAAATGAATAGCTTAATCCTAAATATAGTTTTACTAGTTTTATGCGTGCAGTTTACCAAAGCAAACGAGAACTTTGGCGACGCAATGTCAGTGAAAGAAGAAGGCTACGCGCTTCCTAAATACTGTAAAGGACAAATATGTGGCACTGAAAATGTGCAAGTAAATCAATGGACGAAAGCATCGAAGATCGATGATGAAGCGACTGTAACAGTGGACGAAGAGGACTATGCGGTCCCTGTAGACTGCAACGGACAGTGTGGTGGAGAGATCCCAAGAGGAAGGAGGCGGGTGCGGAGATCGCCAAAGAGCAGAGTCGTCGAGGCGATGTTGAATACTCCAATGCTGCACTTGAACCCCGCTGAACCCGACGTCTTTGCCATTCTGAGAGATCAGTACGAGTTGCCCAAACGTAAG
The DNA here is from genome assembly GCA_949319315.1 of Zelleria hepariella. Classification (NCBI taxonomy): domain Eukaryota; kingdom Metazoa; phylum Arthropoda; class Insecta; order Lepidoptera; family Yponomeutidae; genus Zelleria; species Zelleria hepariella. The sequence continues at coordinate 4,505,059 of OX439396.1, read as the reverse complement.
TATAAGACCTTTGATACAGTTACGAACGCACGAGTTAGCGACAGCGATGAGCGAAGCGGCGAACCGCTGTATCTCGTTGCTCCTCTAGAATCCATTCAACAGGACTTTACTTTTAATCTTTGGAGCAGTATTGTTTAGTGTCTGCAAATTAATTATTGACGATTTTTTTTAAATAGCTTGTTTCGTATTAGTAATCTTTAACAACTCCCTATGAAATGGCATCAATGGGTTGATTTGGGTGAGTAGAGTCAAGCATTTAGATTTTCTCGGTTGAAGTCAATGTTTCGCACATCCTGTATAATATAATTTGTTATATTCTACTTTTAGAAAAATCTTTTGTCCATGAATTAATACCTGGCGCCGCTGACTCTCCTGACTTTATGACATTGGCCTAAGGTGTTTAAGTTATTATGACTTGCGTGTGACAATTATACACTAGATTCCAAGTAGATTCCACTTCCATGTCGATAATAGTCCAATGACTCACCATGAGGACTCCCTGGCGGTCAAGCGCAGAAACCGACCTTGGGATCATCGAGTAGTTAGGTTTATGTGTTTGTTTGTTACTTTGTTTGTTTTATATTTAACATATTTAATTTTTACCTTATCTGACTTTTTATTATTTATTTTCATGAAGCTGTTTACGAATGTTATACCACCACAGACTTATTTATTTACGTCCGTGTATACCACCTACTTATTTTCGATGTTGTTTGGAATTTAATTTGAATTGAATTTTATTCAACTTGACATTGGTTACCCTTGCTAGGTGAGCAATTGGCAAAAGACTAGACTAGATTCCCTAGCCTAGAAGTCCCGAACACCTGATACTAAAGAAATAATTTCCACGTTCCAGCGTTCAAGGGACCGCTAGCAGAATACGACTTCATAGTAGTCGGCGCCGGGTCAGCCGGGAGCGTGCTGGCTTCCCGGCTCTCGGAGAGTCGGCAGGCGTCCGTGCTGCTCCTGGAGGCCGGCGTGGGCGAGTCCATGTTCACGGACGTGCCCGTCATGGCACCACTGCTGCAGCAGACCCAGTACGTGTGGCCCTATCTGATGGAGCGCCAGCCGGGCGTGTGTATGGGTAAGGAGCTTCGTCGCTAAAGCCGGGGAAGAAAGCAATGATGCACCACGTAAGGAGACGCAGCACTTAGGGGTATGTATAGGATCTCGGAATCTCGAGTCCCTAGGCCTAGAGGTGAGGGAGGCTAATTTTAGTGTTAAAATCGTAGGATAGAAACCACGCTTGCATAAACTACCTAGCTAGGCTTTTAGAGGATCGCCGAGCATCTGTTTCGGTAAGGAGGGCTGCTTGATTGGCAACGGCAGAAAGAAAATTTGCACGGAACATAGACCGCTCTTGCAGTAATAGCCTTGGGCCCTCGGATCTATCTATCAGAATCCTTTCAGGATGGATCTATCATCTGATGGTGCACCAGCGTCTGTATAGGTAAGAGATATTGCTTTGTTGGTAAAAACCTCCGTAATGATCGGTTGCTTTTCGATGATATATCTTTAATACATGACAAGGCCAAGCAGTAGTGTGAGTAATGACGCTGTAGGTACGAGATGAACTCTCGTAGATGAACTCTCAAAAGAAGCAAGGGAAAGAAAAGTAGTAGTAAGGAACGAGTACCTACTAGTCGTTCCTACTATAATTTTTATAGTAACTTATTACTACCTACGGTTATTGAAAAAAAACAAGCCGTAGTGGCTGAGATATAATAAACGTCTGAGTGGCCACTTCACCGGTCTCGTGTGAATGTGAATGGAAGTGCCACTTGACTTTGTACAATGACTGGTCTCTATGACGGCGTTGCCGTAGGTACACGACAGCACGTAGAGTCGTAGACCCTTACACTTTCGTTGCAAAGTCGTGCGTTACGTAGTATAGTAAGGCGGACTTGCGTCACTCAGGGTTAGCAAACTAACTCCGAGTTAACTTGACATATCCATACAAATTTTGACGTTAACTCAGAGTTAACTCGCTAACTCTGGGTGACGCAAGTGGACCTAAGTGAATAAGAAGAGTGCACGCGTGTAAGGGTCTGTCTTGTGTACATAAAAATGCCGGCAAGAGTGGACTCAGTATACCTTCTAAATTTATAATAATGAATGATAAATATTATGCAAAGACCTAACATACATCGTTGAAGTGGAAATGGGCAGGACAACTAGCTAGACGCACCGATGGCAGATTGCGGACCTTGAGGGGAAAAGATCGGTTGGCAGACCACCAGCCAGATGGTCCAATAACATAGCCCAAGTAGCCGGAAAACAGTGGTTACTTCTGGCACAGGATCGTGAGAGGTGGCGTGAGCATGAAGAGGCCTTTACTCAGCAGTACCCACTGGCCACTGGTTAACAGGCTAATGATGATTAACACACGTGGAGTATTGAAATACAAACACAGTAACTTTTTTTTTTCTTCGTTTCAGGAATGGATGGTGAACGATGCTTCTGGCCTCGAGGCAGAGCGGTGGGCGGGAGCAGTGTGGTCAACTACATGATCTACACGAGAGGTCTGAAGGTGGACTGGGACCGGATAGCTGCCGATGGCAACTACGGATGGTGAGAATGTGTACCTACCTAGTCATTTATTAAGCCTCGCCACTATAATACTTATCTACGGATATCAGATCATTCTGTCCTAAGCTATGCTAAGACAGGGGTTAGCCCTACGGATTTTAGATTATGTGTCCTAAGCTATGCTAAGACAGAGGTTAGCCTTCGGTAGAACCAAAGTTGAGATTGGTCTTGGAAGGAAAAGATAGAGCCAACATTATTAGCCTCTGGACTCGTCTGTGGCCTAAAGACGCTTGTTTGACATCAATTCTCCACTTTGTACAGTCAGCCACTCGCTAAGATACCCCATTGTATTCGATTGGCGCCCTTACATGGGGTATGGCCTGTGGACTGTTGCCGACCGTACGTTGAAATAATCCGTACTTGGGTGCCTGGGACGTACACAGGTCTGAGTCGATTGAGGCATTTTCACACACTGTCTACCGTCAGTTATCTGAAATTCTGAATGAATCTTTTCTCTCAGGTCGTACGACGAAGTGCTGCCGTATTACATCAAATCAGAGAGCGCTAGGCTTAAGGCGCAAAAGAACTCTCCTTACCACGGCCGGGTTGGTGATCTTTCTGTCGAGGATATCCCATTCAGGTGTGTATGTATGGGGACAGATTCAACGTGATGTAGTGGTTCTGCGAATTAGGTATACCCCACGAAAAAGGACGTGTTGCCACAATAATAATAATGACTATAATATTAACTTATAGTTCAATCTAGAGCCAGCACTGGAACAATAAGGTGAAGATATTTTGTACACTCAACACCCAACTGATAAGATAAGGATAAAAATATATATTTATCATCAGAAAAAGATAGCGTTGTCCACAAGAGGGCTAGAATCAACGGTTATTTATTAAAAAAACGGATGTATCTGCTTTCAGATCCAAACTCTCCAAGGCGTTCCTGGACTCGGCGAAACTGCTCGGCCACCGTGTCGTCGACTACAACAGCCCTGACGGTTTCGGCTTCAACTTTATCCAGTCGACCACCTCGCGCGGAAGGCGACACAGCAGCGCCAAGGCCTTCCTGCACGACCACAAGAAACGAAAGAACCTACACATCCTCCCAAGCGCCACCGCCACCAAAGTCCTGATAGACCCCGACACTAAAACCGCCTACGGAGTCGAATTCCAAAGAAACGGCAAACTCTACCGCATACGAGCCACCAAAGAGGTAATCCTATCCGCCGGACCAATAGAATCACCCCACTTATTAATGCTCTCTGGCATTGGCCCAAGGACACAATTAGAAACGCTCGGGATAACTGTAGTACAAGATTTAAAAGTCGGCGAGGTACTCTACGATCACATATCGTTCCCAGCTTTGGCGTTCACGCTTAACCAGACAAGACTAACCTTAATGGAAAAAAAAGTAGCCACTGTAGACAATGTTATCAAATACATGCACTATGGAGATGGACCCATGTCTTCGTTGGCCGGAGTGGAAACTATAGGGTACATAAAGACGAACGTATCTGACGAAATTGGCGATGTGCCAGACATAGAACTTTTAGGCAGTTGTGCTTCTTTTGCATCGGACGATGGGAATATTGTAGCCAAAGGAATACACATGTCCGATTGGTTGTACAACGATGTTTACAGACCAATCGAGAATGTCGAAAGCTTTACTATAATGTTTATGTTACTGCATCCAAAATCAAAAGGGCATTTGGAGTTGCGATCTGCCAGACCGTTGGACTATCCGAAACTGTATGGTAACTATTTGACACATCCGCAAGATGTAGCGACAATGATAGCAGCTATTAGGTACATTATTAAAATGGTTGAGACAGAGCCGTTCCAGAAATATGGTGCAACGTTACACAAGAGGAAATACCCTAACTGCAGACAGTTTGACTTTGACAGTGACGAATACTGGGAATGCGCTGTTAGAACAGTAACGTCAACGCTCCATCATCAGATAGCTACATGTAAAATGGGCCCGGCCACAGACCCTTACGCTATTGTAGATCCTGAGCTGAGGGTATATGGAGTGAATGGTTTAAGAGTGGTGGACAGTAGTATTATTCCTAGAACTATAGTGGCCCATACCAATGCGCCAGCTATAATGATTGGTGAGAAAGCTGCCGATATGATAAAGGCTTCTTGGAGTTTAGCATAATGTAGCAAAATATTGGATGTTTAGGTCAATAAGGGCTACCACGTATGAATTCGGAAGGCAAAGTTTTTTGTTCGAAAGTACGTTATTGGCTTAATCTTATCTTTAGACAACATTGAAAAACTAATTTAAGTATTTAAAATAGGTTGAAGAAATTCACTCGGGACAGGACTTGAACCCGCAACCTCTCGCATACCGTGCAGGCGCTCTACCAATTGACCTACCGAGTCAAGTAGCGGTTGCGAGGTTGCGGGTTCAAGTCCTGTCCCGAGTGAATTTTTTCAACTTATTTTAAATGTTTAAATTATTCCCTAGCACGGGTTAGTGCTTTAGAAAAAACAAAAAGTAATTTAAATATTTTTTATTTTGGTCCAGTAGTTTTGTTTTTATGCGCTAAAATGTTTTGTTCCTATGACCGCCAACAGTATGCAGACCGTCGCGTGACGTCATAAAACCGTATCTTTGAAACGTTGTAAAATCCAAACTACTGAACCAAAATAAAAAATATTGAAATTAGTTTCTCAATATTGTCTAAAGATAAGATTAAGCCAATAACGGACTTTCGAACAAAAAACTTTGCCTTCCGAATTGGCCCCTATAGGCGCTAGTGTAACGTGAGGTCCGAAATGTCATGTTTGTATGGGCTACGTTGGTTTGTCTCTATTTAGAATAATGTTGTGAATATTTTGCAATACCTGAGATTATTTATGATAGCAAATAGTTGTTTTCCAACTGGTTATCAGTGCTTATAGACAGTTTTATCTTTCGGAAACTTGGGTCCTTCCTTTTTTCGAAAAACGGCACTGCCGCAGTGATCAATTATGTTTTATTGCTAAGGTTTTGTGGTAATAAATGTGATTTTAATGTAAACTTTATTTCCACACCCATTATAACTTACTTTGGGAACTATACTTCAGAATGTTACTCGACAGTGGCGCCAACTGGTGTTTGGTAAAACGGTAGCCCTCATTGAAATACATCTTGTTAGTTTTAGATAGCAATAACATTTTTTGTGTTTCTGAGTCAAAGTGTTTTAAGTGTTTAGTCAATACCAAGTTCATTTTAAATAATTTGGTTCCCTCTTAGATGGATCTGTCAACAATAATATTAAATACAGATTTGTTCTCAGAATAAAAGTACAATTGGCGATCTTATCGCTAAAAGCACTCTCTTCCAATCCCCATTATTGGTTTGATTTGATGTGATGTTACATGACAATAATATTTATTGCAATCATAAAAAAATCTCTGCTGCACAAGATTACATTTCAGGTCATATATTTATATTTTATTTATGAAAATACTACCTAGTTTTATGGACACATGGGCTGTGTGCAAAGCAAAATTGTACTAGACACTCACTAGGCTTTTTATTATGATGGTGTTTTCATTTTGATTTTCATTGACTCTGCTGTGTTCTTTTAAGATGGTGTTTTCATTTTGATTTCCATTGACTCGGTTGTGTTTTTTTTCAAGTGGCGAAATTAGTCAATACTATTAATGCTGACCCATTTCGCCATAATTTCGATGATTGATGAGTCAGACAACAATATCATATCACAATCCTATAAATAAATTTATCATATTTTATCAAATACAAAGGGATGATAATTCTTGGCTCAAAATCGATGAATGGGAACTCCCCCGTAGTTGACGCACTAATTTTCAGTGCGAATTGTCCATTTCAGATCAATTTGTCTAATTGACCCTATGCCACAAGGTTATGTTCTTATCGGAACTTGGCGAGACAATATTTTAGTTCCTATTACCATATACTAGGAATGCATGGCTTGACGGGCTTTTAAGGTAATCTAAAAACCTATTTGAATGCATACACTCAAGGTGAACTAGTTACATTAGCAGGTAAAGTTGCTCATATGAGGAAAATCAAACACATACCTGAAACTATCAACGCCTCGTTCGGGCCGACCGTGTGGACGTTCCCCATATTTTCTTCGGATCCGGAATAACACTCAGCACAATTCACAGCACTTTTATTTTCTGTTTCCCTATAAAAAGAGCCTTTTTACACTCGAAATATATAAATCGATAAACACAACACAAACAATAACACACCCGGCGAGTGACAGAGTTTTTTTTCGCGCAAAAGCGCGTTTCAAAATCCTTTCATTCACAATACTTTAGTTCACTCAACCATTCACTTTTTTACTCTGTGTAATCCCGTTAGCTTTTTTTTTGCAAACGTACGAAAGTAATGGCGGATTGATTGTATTGTGATTGTTTGGTGGAGTTTTTCATTTTTTACAGTCACAAAACACATATATCCTTATTTATTAGTGAAACTAGTGTTAGCTAACTTAATAACTTATCTATAAATACATAATTTAGGCTCTGTTTGTAAGTATAACACCTGCAAATTGTGGAAACCCTCATCGAGTAATTCACACGTTTTACAAGCATTTCGATTCATGCAACTGCTTTTTGCAGCGTTTCTTTAACCTCGGCTGGCGAAGATGTCTGACACAAGTGATCTAGACCGCCAGATCGAGCAGCTGAAAAGATGCGAGATTATTATGGAGGCAGAGGTCAAGGCACTGTGCGCGAAGGCGCGAGAGATTCTCGTCGAAGAAAGCAACGTCCAACGTGTAGACTCACCTGTTACTGTACGTATACTTGGAAAACCCAATTGCTCTTGTTAATTTGCTTTACACGTATCTACTTATCGATAGAAAACATTGACCGTCATTGTACGAAGCTTACTTTTTCGTGTGGTGCCTCAACTTCTACATCAAATAAGCCTACAAATAAGAACGATGCATCCTGAAATCACAGCCAACTCTCGCAACCCTCGGTCCTCTGATGGTCAATGTTAATCTCTAGATCTAAAAGTGACTAATGCATTTGAATTGTTTTTAATCTTCTGTGGGTAAGGGAGTAATGCCATGTAATATTTGGGTGACCTCACTTGTAGATTAATTTATTACCTCAAAGTTGAGGAAGCCTAAGGCGGTACATTGATATATTATGGAATGCAGAATGAGCTTTTGGTTCTTTTCTCTGTGATTGATTGAGCAATCATTTTGCGAAACAAAATTTCATGTTTTACCAGTCACCAGTACCAGGCTACACACGACACAACACAATTTTTACACTTTTAATTTTAAAGCACTGTGACAAGAATTCATTATTATTTAAAAGTCTTAGAGAAAAAAACGCAACATTTTAACTAATTCTAAGTCCTTTATGGTCCTTCCTTTTCCAGGTATGTGGAGATATTCACGGCCAGTTCTACGATCTGAAGGAGTTGTTCAAAGTGGGAGGCGATGTGCCGGAGACAAACTATTTATTCATGGGGGACTTTGTGGACAGAGGGTTCTACTCCGTTGAGACTTTCCTCTTACTACTCGCCCTGAAGGTAAGGATGGTTTGCACTCGCAGAAACTTGTTTGGAGGGCCCTATATGGCAGGTGTAGGCTTGACTTGTCTATGCTTCCGTAAGATATCTCTATGGTTGGCATAGATAGACAAAAGGATGCCTGCCTACTGCCTGGACTATGTAGGCATAAAAATAAAATTTTCTAGTTTCTGTAGGAAGTACATATTTGCACAATTTCTTGTGCATTATGTAAGGTGTTCTAAACAAAAATCTGTCCTTAGAGATAGGCTCACTTTTGCACAGTAGTTGACAACATCGTGAGGAGACCTGAACGTATGAGGCACTATACCTTTAACGCGAAAATACCCAATCCGCATTGAGCATGCAGGGTGATTAAGCTCAAACTCTCTCTCTGAGAGAAGACATTTACCCAGCTAGTAGGACATGATCAATTGTACAGGCTAAATCTTGCTTACTGATAAATGATTGGAGACCAACTATAAATTGAAAAATAAAAAAAACGTAACACATAATAATCACAAGAATGCTAATTATGATGAAATTGTTACGTAATTTGCATACTATTTCAACATTTATGCACGTGTGTTTTGTAACCGAATGTACTGTAATTACTTCTGTGACCTACTCACCTACTTGGGTGAGTTCAAGTACACTGCAAAAACTGTCCCAGCTTCATTGTAATGTGCAAAAAAGAGTTCTCTATCATGAGCTGAGTTCCATATCTATATGTATAGAAGGCGACCATTAATTACGTGAGGCGTTTAGGAGGGAGAGGGGATCGAGCTAAATCTCAATCAATCTCACGTGGAGGAGAAAGGGGTCGAGCCAAATCTCACGTAATTTTATTCCAGCAAGAAAGAGGGTGAAAAACAATGAGTTAAATTAAGTTAAAAAAAATCTTAACTAAAATACGGCAAAATCTTAAATAATAATATATCGCACTTATGAGAGGGTACGCCATGAAGTAGCAGCGTAGCCCCTCGTTTCTGTAGGCGGAATCCGCCAGCCAAACGCGCATGATCTTAAAAAATCTCACTTGAGATTAGGTGGGGGAGGGAGGGGTCGAGCCAAATCTCACCAAATCTCACATGGGGAAAAGGGGTCGAAATCGCCTCACGTAATTAATGGTCGCCCTCAAACCTCGAGATGGCAGCCCATGCTAAGCAACCTCGATCTCTTTTTAATATGCGTGTGACACGCTACATTTCTTCCCGTCGCATTACAGTTAGCCGTCTGGTTTAGCCTCAACCTCAAACTAACCGCAATTTTGCATTACGACTTACACTCCTATTTTCCCATACTTTGCCGCAGTTCCCCTTGCATTTTAAGCTGTGTTTATTTCAGGTCCGATACCCCGACCGCATTACCCTCATACGCGGCAACCACGAGTCGCGCCAGATCACCCAAGTATACGGCTTCTACGACGAGTGCTTGCGAAAGTATGGCTCTATCACAGTTTGGAGGTGAGACCCAGAACTATTAACACGGACACACTATTTGAGAAATAAATGACTTACGGGCGCTATAATTTAAGGACCTTTAACGAACTTTCCTCAAAAGTACACAAATGTACAATGATATTGTCAATGTTGCGTTGAAAAGATGTCCTTATAAATAACCCATCGATGTTGTGTGCGACGCTCGATCAAGTGATAGTGAGGATACATTCGATATTATATCCCTGTATCAGCTACTAGCGTGTTGGATTATACATAATTGGATGTGGCAGGTTTTGATAGCTAGCACAACGAAAATCCATAGGGGAGCGTCTACTCTTTGTTGAGCCTAGCAAGAGCCACATCTTCGTCCGAGATTTTTAATGCCATGTCTCCACCGTTCCAGATACTGCACAGAGATATTCGACTACCTCTCGCTTTCGGCAATAATCGACGGGCGGATATTCTGCGTGCATGGCGGACTCAGCCCGTCCATTCAGACTCTGGACCAAATACGCACCATCGACCGAAAGCAGGAGGTGCCGCATGACGGACCCATGTGCGACCTGCTCTGGAGCGACCCGGAAGGTAATTATTGATTCAACATTACGATCTTTATTTCGATGGCGAGATCTAGTGATGCCGTTCTTCCAAGAGACTCGTCTTATTGTGCATTCACTGCTGGAAAACATCGCCGCTAGCCGCGATTGCACTGTCAACTCCAATGGTTGGTATGCGTGAGTTCTTATCCCACGTCTGATATATGGGAGACCAATATTTTCTGGCCAATAATATGCACCGCCTCAGAATCGTCAGTATATTTATGTGGAGTCCACGTATCGAACTTTTCTTCACTGTTCACTATAGGAAATGGGGCAGGCATTTATTATTAGTTACATGTTGTCTATATCTTGGGTGGATATTCTACGTGCACGGCTTGTCAGTCATTTTGAGCCGAAATATTGGTCACCCCAACCTCAGAAGTGGGTTGTTCAGTTGCACACCCACTGTTTGATTTAGTTACGTAATATACAAGACGTGTTTGTGAACAACCGTCTGATTATCAAATAGTATTGGTCCACTAGTCGCTGTGTCGGCCTTATCTCAGCTAGAGGCAAATTTGATTAGTTTCACATTTTCATATGACAAAGTTGTTGTATCTAAGCCTCACTTTAACCCCTTACCCCGCCGTCCACAGACTTTTTAGGCTATCTATTTGATAGAAAGCTTATAGAAAAATATCCCACTTCTGATCCCACGCCATCAGAAGTGGGATAACTACAAAGAACAATTACTTTTCGTCTCACGTTTTCCCCTTCTTCGTTCACAGACACGCAAGGCTGGGGCGTGTCGCCGCGCGGCGCCGGCTACCTGTTCGGCTCGGACGTGGTCGCGCAGTTCAACGTGTCCAACGACATCGACATGATCTGCCGCGCGCACCAGCTCGTCATGGAGGGTTACAAATGGCACTTCAATGAGACAGTGCTCACTGTCTGGTCCGCGCCTAATTACTGCTACAGGTGAGTGAGAGGGAGAGCTACCACTTGCTGTTAGAGTGCTGGCAGGTCGGCTGTGGCCTGGGAGCGACTGTTTAGGGCCATAGGGGCCGTATTTTGGTAGTTTTGTTATTGAAACACACTTTTGCACATAGTAAAATTAAGTATAATTGAAGAGCGATATGCACACGGATTGAATAGTCTTACAAGAAGGAAGAAGCAGGGGTCGAGCTACGCACTCAGCGGGCTTGCTCTACAGGGCGTCGCTTTGCTGCAATCCGGAATTAGAAAATAAAATTTTACATTTCTAATCAGTGGAATCAAGTGGACTGTATGAAATATGTCGCGCCACAGATAATAAAAAAAGGCTGTCAAAATTTAGTCTCTACTTCCTGTTTGGAGTAGGTATAGGGCTCGTCATGGAGGGATACCGTGCTCACTGTCTAGTCCCCGCCTAATTATTGCTACAGGTTGGTAACTAAAGAACGAACCCAAGACCGCTTCAAAAAACTAGAGAAGGTAGAGGGCCTCGCTAGATAAGATTCGGTAGTTGGCGTGTTACTTCAGACTTTGCAATGCGATACCTGGTGACCACGACGTTTATAGTGCGTCTTTGGATGCGTTTTTTGCTACGAATGAAATCCTTTTCATTCGTAGGTTCTAGGATCTGGAATCTAAACCTATGGTCCTAAAAATAGTTAAGCCTCGCGTTGAGAACTTACTGAAGATTTTTTAGCAAAAACGCATCCAAAAAGGAGATATGATTTTTTTCCATTGGCGGCGCTAGTTGTGCCTACTACTGGACCTTAAGGGTCCGTATAAGGCTAACTAGCGCCACCAATGTTGAAAAAATCATATCTTCCTTTAGAAGAAGTTTCTGGAAAAATCCTTAGATGAGCCTATGCGCCATGCTTTTCTAGATTTTTAAGTGTAGATACCCTCTTCGAAATTTACTTTTAAGCTAAAAAAATTTCGATAACCGCCAAAAACGGCCGTTTTTGGCGGTTATCGAAAATTTTTTAGCTTAAGACTAGAAATTGAGTTGGGTACCCACACTTAAAAATCTAGAAAAGCATGGCGCATGAGCTCATCTTAGGATTTTGTCAGAAACTTCTTCTGAAGCGAGATATGATTTTTTCAACATTGGTGGCGCTAGTTAGCCTTATACGGACCCTTAATAGAAAACATCTGTATGATTTCGGAAATGTTCCGCAGATGCGGCAACGTGGCGGCCATTCTGGAACTGAACGAGAATCTCCAGCGCGAGTTCACGATATTCGAGGCCGCCCCCCAGGAGTCCCGGGGCGTGCCCTCCAAGAAGCCTCAGGCCGACTACTTCTTATAATGTCCCCCCCCTAGACCAATGAGCGGAGACGAGAGAATCTAGTATTACGGTTTTTATTGTAGTGACAAAACATTTCAATGTGGACATTAATATTTTATTTCGTTGTGGTGTTAAGACTGGCAAGTGAATCCGTATCGAGTGGGGATGGTTTGTTGTTAGGGCGTTTGTCCGCCGTCACTGGAAACAAGATGACGTTGCCGATGTAAAGATACTGAGTAAAGACACTTCAAGCGCTAAACCTAGAATGTTGAACGATCAATGAGATGACCGACGGAAATCTAAGAAAATATGGTTGATCTAACTCAAATGGCAAATTATCTATAAATAATCTCGTGTCTCTGTGACGTCCCGGTGATCGCGGGAGTGGACAAACGGACTAACGAATTGAAAATCGTATTGGCAGACTGTTTTTGCTTTGGCTCTTAATTTACAGTAAATTGTATGTATAATAAGAAACTTTCTTTTTATTACAAACATCAACTCACGTATGTATCCTTGAGGGAAAGATAAAAAGAAAGAAAGAATTAGAGCTATTGTAGCAACAGTCTCTTCAATATTATGAATGTCATTTTTAATGCGAAATTCCTTTTGTAGAAACGTAATATCTTGTAGCTTACAAATACAGTGGAGAAACCCCAATTTGAGAATTCTAAAGCAGAGCACACACTTAGAGGTGTAGCATGTAATATTTCAAGAAAATACGTTGGGACGAGTCGCTCGTCTGTAGATGGCAGCATAACAATACTGGATGTCAGTTTTTGCGCGAAAAGGAAAACGTTCGCGCCATTTTTGTGAATGGTTTAGATGTCAAGCTGGAAACGTGATGTAGATAAAGAAGGCTGAGGATGTAGACGAGACGTTCTTCTGCACTCTCCTATTTTCTGAGACCTCATACCGCCTAAAGATACCTATAGATCGTCGACTGCGCAAGTCAAACCATGTGGTGTGTCAAGTCTCATCTTTCGTGATGCCTATTGTACTTGTCGGTTTATTGATACATTATTACATTACGTGCCACACCTTTAATTGAGAACCCTGCTTAAAACTAAATAAACGCGCGTAGGTACTGTTTAGGGATATGTGATGAACAATTAATTCATGATTGATACGATGTTATTTTAAGAAATTTATTAGTTTTTCTAGGTAGGTATTGAATGCCATCGGCTTGGGAAGTGGCGATACAAGGCAAACTCTTTGCAGCCATATAAACTGTAACTGAATAGGTAGCACGATTTTAAATATATAAAACACAAATAAGTCTGCATTAATTTATTCCATAGAAGGAAGCAGTAAATAAATAGCATAATGAAATCGTCATTATATTTATAAATAAACTGGTCCATCAGCACCAACACAAAGATCCAATGTGGGCCACTGACCCAGCGCATATGAATGAATTAATAACTCAAGCAAACAGTTTGCCTAGACAGCCAAGCCTTCAGGTTTATGCAAAGAGAAGCAAAGTCGGTACAGAATACAACACTGCCCTTGATAAGAGTAATTAAGAAATTACAATAGGTATTTGTTACATAATGATAAAAAAAAATAGAACATTCACTCGATTGTTGCAATTTTAATACGAAAACGTGATCTCATAGCGATTTTACTTCCAAACTGAGAAATGATGTGCAACCAATCACTTATGTTGGGCTTCAGTACAAAAAACTTTCACTTTTGCAAGTTCTGTCCTCAAATATTAAATAAGATCTATCTTTAATAATCATCTGTTCCTATTTCTCTACTTTAATCAAATTAAAAGCACGCAAATTGACCGTTACCCATTTCAAGACAAAGAATAATATGTGGAGGCATAATAATAATTGATGATGGCCGAAGCATTCCCCAAAAACTAAAATAGTGATTTTATGTTGTGTGTACGATAAATCTGGAATAGTAGTTTAAAATTTTCTTTTGTATTTCTTGTTATTTTTACATCAATCAATAAATGAAATATGAGAATGCAACTTGTGTGTGTTATTTATTTATTTATACTAAGTATACAAAACTCAACACTTATTATTATGTAATATTCAGCTTTTCTATGTATCCATTGAGGTAGATAGATCACCACAGCTATTCTACAGATCACACTTGTAACCCTTATTCAGCTTAGCCTTAAAAAATCACAACCTTGTGCATTGCAGATCCAATTCAACTACAGATAGTATTACAGAGCTCTGGCATTATGTCCCCGCATTTCGCCGAAACTTTCAAATCTACGATATTATCAGCCCTACTTGGACCAATGTTCAACAGAGCTACAGTTTTACCCTCTTCTTTTGCTTGTAAAATTATCCTATAGCTCGAGTAGACTGTTAGGCTAGAGCCAAGCACGAACACTGCATCGCTCTTGGACACTTGGCCTTTGACCTCTTCCACCCTGGTCTTAGGGACGTTGTCTCCGAAAAATACAATGTCTGGCTTCATGGGGCCTTCGCATTTAGGACAAAGAGGCACTCTGAAGTTTTCTTCTTGTTCCTGAAATGAAGAAACCACTTAGTACTTGACTTAAGAAACAGTTTCTCTTTTTTCGTAGCTATGAAATCGTCCACTGGTCTGCATGCCATACAACTTAAATAGCTCTAAGTCTTGAAAAGGGGCAGAAAGAAATGTTCCATACAACAGTCATAATATCAACTTTACTGCCAACACAAACTTCTTTTTGCGCTTGTCAATATTCTCATAATGTTGAAGAATCGTATTTATATGAACACAGTTTGACTATCATTTTTATATCGGCCATATTGATGGGAGATGAGCCAAATGGTAAATAAAAATCAAATTTTACCTGTGACAAGTCCACATCACCGTCAGGCCTAATCATGGTAAAGTGGCTTCTTATATCTGGATTTTTCTCCATCAATATCTCTTGTAGGGATGCCCTGTCCACTTCATAGGGGCAACTGAGACATTTGACTAAGAAACCGCTACCATGGAGCTCTATTACATACTCTGAACCAGCTTTTTGATGCAATCGGTCAACATTTTGTGTTACTATTGCTGTGACTTTCCTGGCCTGAAATTTTAAATATAATAAGCTTTAGTAGACTGAAGAGAGGACATTTTTATGTGCAATCTGAGATGTGATCATGTGACACACACAGCTAGTGAATAAAGTTGATAATCAAACTGTTGCTGCAATTCTAAGTTAGATAATAACTTTGGTATTTCCGTCAGTGGTTGCATGGAAGAGATTGCTATTAGCAATAAGGTCGTCAATTTGTTTGTCCGTAATTTTTTGCGGAATTTGGGCAGAGTGAAGTTTGACGCTTTCAACACGTTGATTTATGGAAGAACCCATTTTACCATTGTCACCATCCATATTCACCTTTTCTAAATCTCGAATAGACTGATGATTGGCATTTGGCTCTATGCTGCTG